>JARHVA010009947.1:0-155000 GCA_037957365.1 Torreya grandis | reverse complement strand
GAAAAAAACTTGTATTCAAATACAACTCAACCCCATTTATATAATGTTTTCTCCAACATCCCAATTAGTTGGGAGATTATCCTTTTACCTTAAATAACAAGGTTTGAGTCCCTACTCCTGTCATGTCCCATTTTTCGTGGACATTGACAGGCTTGATGATTAGCCTATTATGCAACCTTCATAGGCTGATTGGATGGATAGAGGGTCATGATGGAGATTGGCTTGGCTTTGATTTACAGAATTCCTATAGTTGGCTCTCATTCAGGTTATTTCAGACACATTGGGCTTGAGCTCCTATTATTTAGGGATATTTGACATACAATAGAGCACCCTTGTTTTGATATGTTCATGTGCAGAATCACTCCCTGATTCCCCAGCTTTAGATGGTTCGAGGATCCGACATGTATTGAGGGAGATATTAATATTTGATTGATTTAATCAAATATTAATTATTTGGTCTAATTTTAAATTAGATATTAATTAATTAATTATTTGGTCTAATTTTAAATTAGATATTAATTAATTATTAATTATTAATTAATTGGAATTCTAATTTTAGAAGCCCAAGTTCTAATTTGAGGAATTCTAATTTTAGAACCCCAAGTTCTAATTTGAGGAAATCTAATTTTAGCAAGCACACCTTTGGAAGGGTATAAGAGTTTCTCATGGGAGAGAGTTTGTATGAAATGAATTGATTATTGATATTGATATTGAAGAAATTCTTCTGTGAAGACTGAGCCAAGGGTTCTAGGATTCCATCTGCAGTGGAGAACGTCAACTCTTCATTGTGTGTGATTCAGAGGTGGTGAAAGATCAGCCGATCTATTGCCAAATTGAGAGATAACTTCATACAGAAGTTATCACAGAATTCCAAGATTGAGAGATAACTTCACTCAGAAGTTATCACAGTATTACAGGTATTTCTAAATTTAGTTTTTGATACAATAAGTTATACAGATAGAGATCTTCTGTGTTAGAATCATATATTCGTGAGATCATCAGGTTGTTTAGCTATCAGGGGTTAAGAACAGATAGGCTGGCAGCCGTACCAAGTCCGTACAGGTCCATACAAATCCACATCAGGCACCGACCTCGGTAGAGAGAGCTTCTGGTGACCGACATCGGTCGACTTAAGACCGATGTCGGTAGAAAGCCGACCGACAAAGACCGACGTCGGTGAGATATCGACCGATGACGGCGTCTGTGTGTCGACACAGAAAGGACGAGGCCCTTCAGATTCAGATTTCACTCCCAGATTTGCAAAGTCAGGGTTTTCAATACTGTATTTCATGTTTTATATGCATAAGAGAGGACTATAATTGTAATAGTTTAGAAAGACATCTTTTGTAATCATCAGAATGAATGATAAGAGCTGTGATTTGTTTATGCATACTTGAATCTATTCTGTAGTTTGTATCTGTGATCAGAGCTTTATGAGTTTATATATTCCCTATTTGAAGGGGATATTACAGTATTTTAGAGCTTTTGTAGAAAGAAAAAGAGCCCCTAAGTAAGGGACATCACAGTGGTATCAGAGCTTTTATGCAGATAAGAGAGCCCTGTTTGGAGGGGACATCACAGTGGTATCAGAGCTAATGTCTTGCCACCCTGTTGGGTAGTTGGGTAGATTGAATCAACGAAGTATCCATGATGTCTTCAAGTAATTAGAAACAGTGGGACAAGGATATGAAGATGCTGAAACAAAGTTTGAACCAGTTGGTTGAAACCCAGAGGAGGATGAATGAAACTCTTTCAGATCCTACATTTGAAGACAAATTATTACGGTATATGGCATCCATTCGTAAAAGGTCCATGTCACAAAACAGAACGAAGGAGAAACAAGAGGTCTCAACAGTGGTTGAGGGCAGTGCTACACCAATTGTTAGACATGTGGATGAGATTAGTCATAGGGATTTATACTCTCAGTTAGTTGCAGAGGATGTGGGAGCGGGAGATTGTGATGATGAGATAGTTTCAACAACAGTTTCTTCAGAGTTAGATGAGGATGAGTCTGATGCTTGCACTCAGAGTGTACAGGTGTGCTCAGGTGTTAGTGCGCTGAGGGTTGATGATCTCTCAGTTATGATAGAGATTGTAGAAGAGTCCCAGGATCTGATTATTACAGAAGATACTTAGGAGGATGCAGTGGATAGTTTTGAGGACTTAGTTTCACCAGCCGTTTCTCTCAGTATGGAGGAGTTAGACCGTGATGCTACAGTTGTTGATACTCCATATGTTGATCTGAGCTATGGAGTTGATTCACAGAGTATGGATGGTAGTACTCCAGAGATCAGTGATTTTGAGTCTACTCTTTTGGACCATGCATCAGAGGAGGATTGTAGGAGACAGTCTAGCCAGTGCCACCATGTGTCTAGTCAGCTGAGAGTTAGTGAGCGAGACATTGCTACCGCTTGCAAGCATTTCAATGATGCTCATCAGTTGTTAGCAGTTTATGGATGGGGTTCTCCTACTAGCATCGAGCAGGGAGGTAGTTATTTGTCCTTGACAGAGATCCACTCTTTATGGGAGGCTATCCAGATTCTGAGACAGGATTATATGCAGTTGGTCGCCGACAGAGATTATCTTATGGAGTGGGGTAGCATAGCATATGATGCATTGTTGGTCGAGGAAGATAAGGTGAGTGAGCTTACTTAGCAGCTAGAGGTGACTTCTGAGATTCTTGAGACTACACAGTTAGCTTATGAGGAGTCACAATTTCATTTGGCTGAGATGACCATGGAGTTAGAGCATTTACGGTCTTCACCAGCCCCAGACTCTGAGGTTAGTACATTGAGTGTTGTTGGTGAGTACGTTCCTATAGTTGTAGCTGAGGAACATGTTGTTGAGGCTGACACACCGGTTCAGGATTTGGGAGTACCTGGTTCTGATGAGTTTGGGATACCTCTCCAGATTGATTCTTCTCACACAGATGACAGTGTGGTCCAGTTGATTGTGCCACCTTTACAGAGAGATCAATTGTGGTGTGTGGGGGAGTACGTTGATGCTTCCACATATAATTTTTACTGCACGGAGTCATTCATGGAGTATTTGCTAGATAGTGCAGGTGTTCATCTGGATTCGCATAGGGTGATAGAAGGTGTTCTCATCCAAGGTACTAGTGCTATTAGCAGATTGGGTGGGGAGATTATAGGGATCCTATCTACTATGCTACCTCACAAGGATTTTGAGGTGGGGTATGCTCATTATTCTTCTTTTGACCTAGAGAGAGAAGATTTGATTTCACACAGGTATAGATTGGCTCCAATTTCTTACCATCCATTAGGGGACGAATTGGCACCATCTCTTGCAGATGGAATTGGTAGTCTAAGTTGTCCATTCTACTTGGGTTATGATGCTTCGAGAGTTTGGTTCTCATGTGTTCTTGACTATGGAAGTTGTGCTCTTAGAGTTTGGTTGAGTTGCATTCGCTAATTTGATTATGGGGTCCTCTTTGTTCTACTTCTGTTGATGTTGCAGGTACTTGCATTGATTCACAGCAATGCAGAACATAACTACATTTGGGATCCAGGTGGATCGAGTGGTTCATTGTTCTGAGATTGCTTGGGGACAAGCAATTTTTGGAGGGGCGGATTGTCATGTCCCATTTTTTGTGGACATTGACAGGCTTGATGATTAGCCTATTATGCGACCTTCGTAGGCTGATTGGATGGATAGAGGGTCATGATGGAGATTGGCTTGGCTTTGATTTATAGAATTCCTATAGTTGGCTCTCATTCAGGTTATTTCAGACACATTGGGCCTGAGCTCCTATTATTTAGGGATATTTGACATACAACAGAGCACCCTTGTTTTGATATGTTCATGTGTAGAATCACTCCCTAATTCCCCAGCTTCAGATGGTTCGAGGATCCGACATGTATTGAGGGAGATATTAATATTTGATTGATTTAATCAAATATTAATTATTTGGTCTAATTTTAAATTAGATATTAATTAATTAATTATTTGGTCTAATTTTAAATTAGATATTAATTAATTATTAATTATTAATTAATTGGAATTCTAATTTTAGAAGCCCAAGTTCTAATTTGAGGAATTCTAATTTTAGAACCCCAAGTTCTAATTTGAGGAAATCTAATTTTAGCAAGCACACCTTTGGAAGGGTATAAGAGTTTCTCATGGGAGAGAGTTTGTATGAAATGAATTGATTATTGATATTGATATTGAAGAAATTATTTTGTGAAGACTGAGCCAAGGGTTCTAGGATTCCATCTGCAGTGGAGAATGTCAACTCTTCATTGTGTGTGATTCAGAGGTGGTGAAAGATCAGCCGATCTATTGCCAAATTGAGAGATAACTTCATACAGAAGTTATCACAGAATTCCAAGATTGAGAGATAACTTCACTCAGAAGTTATCACAGTATTACATGTATTTCTGAATTTAGTTTTTGATACAATAAGTTATACAGATAGAGATCTTCTGTGTTAGAATCGTATATTCGTGAGATCATCAGGTTGTTCAGCTATCAGGGGTTAAGAACAGACAGGTTGGCAGCCGTACCAAGTCCGTACAAATCTGCATCAGGCACCGACCTTGGCAGAGAGAGCTTCCGATGATCGACATCGGTTGACTTAAGACCGACGTCGGCAGAAATCCGACTAACAGAGACCGACGTCGGTGAGATATCGACCGACGACGGCGTCTATGTGTCGACACAGAAAGGCCGAGACCCTTCAGATTTAGATTTCACTCCCAGATTTGCAAAGTCAGGGTTTTCAATACTGTATTTCATGTTTTATATGCATAAGAGAGGACTATAATTGTAATAGTTTAGAAGGACATCTTTTGTAATCATCTGAATGAATGATAAGAGCTGTGATTTGTTTATGCATACTTGAATCTATTCTGCAGTTTGTATCTGTGATCAGAGCTTTATGAGTTTATATATTCCCTATTTGAAGGGGATATTACAGTATTTTAGAGCTTTTGTAGAAAGAAAAAGAGCCCCTAAGTAAGGGACATCACAGTGGTATCAGAGCTTTTGTGCAGATAAGAGAGCCCTGTTTGGAGGGGACATCACAAATCCATTGGTTTTGGTGGTCATATAAATCATATATCCCACATTTGGGAAAATGAGAAGGTAAGTTTGTTTTAAATATTGTTAAGTATGTGGTAACCATTACCAAGTGACTGGCATTACCTTAAATTTCATGGAAATGTGGTGGCTTGTGGAAAGTGTTTGGCATGGAAAGTGAGGTATGTGGGAACCATGTGGCATGGAACATAGAGTCTTGTGGCATATGCATGGGAAGAATGAGGACTCATGTGGAAAGTTGGATAAAATGTTATAAGTGGGATGAAATTTAATTACATGATAAAAAATTAGATCATATCAAATGGTGGAGAGCCACATGGTGGCTTGAGGACCCATCATGTAGTCTGATCTCCATTCACCACTTGTCAACATTCATCGATTGTTGACCTCTTATTGCTTCTTATCAAAACCCAATTTTTTTTATTTACCCAAAATGATCTCCCAGATGCCATAACTCATGCATACGGGATCCATTTTTCAAACCAAAAAATGCATTGAAAAGCTTTCAATGAGCCCTTTATCATGGCAATGATAAAATTACAATTTTAATAATTTATTTTTGGAGTGAAATATAGATCTTCCTAGATCAATCCTCCCCACTAGGAGCTTTTGGACCTCTAAAATTTGATTAATAGGTAAAGAGGTGAGGTTATTTCTCACTCACTTTTGTAGCTTCCATCCATTTAGCCTTGATTGGGTCCATCCCTTTGAGACCAACATGAAGATATTCAACATTTCCCCTTCGTAATGTCCAAACATTCCCATCAATTATTGTATCTTCTTGTAGTTTTGTTAGATACTCATGAACAAAATCATCAATAGAAGGAATAGATACACTTTCATCATGATCTACAATCATCTAAGGCTCATACAATTTTAGATTTTCTACATTCATAACTAAAAAATTCTATATATAAGATGGAAAATCCAATCAAAAATCATTTTTACCAATATTTTCCATAATCCAAAAAGGACCATACCAAATTATTTTCAACTTTTTACCTTCACCGATCAGCCTTTCCTTACTGATGTGAAGCCATACTAAATCACCTATAGAAAACTGGTGATCAACATGATGTTTTTCATGTCTTACTTTATATTTTGATTGACTTTTCTCCAACTGATCTCAATTAGTTTAATGTACCTATTGTATCTTTTTAATGAAATTCATGGCTTTAATAGCATCTTTATATTCATCAATAACTAAATCTTATCTATAACAAAAATCTAGAGGAGATTTAGGAAAATATCCATAACAAAATTCAAAAGGAGATTTCATGGTAGAAGAATGAAATGCATGTTGTAAGCACGTTTTATATAGAATAAACTATCATCCCATGACTTGGGATGTTTATTGCAATAAACCCTGAGTAAATGTACCATTGTGTGGTTTATAACCTCTATCTTCCCATCGGTCTATGGATGAAACATAGTACTCTTATTTAACTTAGTGTCCATCAATTCCAATATTGTTGACAAAAATTCCCTAAGAAATCAAGAATCTCAATAAAAAATAATAAAAGTGGGCGAACCAAAATGAACCCATACATGCTAAAAGAATAAGTGTGTCATACCTTCCCTTATAATTTGTTTAGTGAAAGGAATCAAAACACACATTTTGCTAAATCTATCCACTACCACATACAAGTAATCATGTTTTCTCTATGACATAGGCAAACCCCTTACAAATTCCATGTAAATGATTTCCTAGGGATGAGTAGGAATAGGTAAGGGAGTGCAAAGTCTTAGTTTCCTGTCACTAGGTTTTCTTGTGGCACAAATAACTTTATATGAGGGAAATAATAATACATTCTCAAATGTGTAACCATTTTACCAACTCTAAAATGAATAAAAATAAGAGAATTATGTGATTCCCTAATCATGTGCACCCTTTCATTTAGAGGAATGCAAAGTTTACCCAAATGATACAAAATTCCATTATACACATGATAGTTTGATTCTTCTACCTATTTTACACTCATCAAGTCTTTATACACATCCTTAAAGTCAACATCATCAACATACTATTATTTATAAATTTCATGAGTCAAAGAACTATGGTGTAAAAGAATAGATGCAACTACCATAAGAGGCCTAGAAAGCATAACAATAACTTTATTCTGAATACCTTTCTTATACTAGATCACAAGATGAAACTAATGTAGGAAACCCATCCAATTAAAATGCCTATACTATTGTATCTTGGCCTATGATTGGATATACTAGAGGGGTTGATGATCTATATTTATCACTATCTCCTTGCCAATCAAGTAATGTTTCCATTTCTTAACACTTTGAACCAATGCATACAATTCCTTATCATAAGTAGGATAGTTTCTTACCACACATGTGAAGGTCTCAAAATGATAACATACTAGTTTCTTTCCCTACATCAAAACAACTCCCATAGCATAATCACTTGTATCCATCTCGATCTCAAATGGCTGCTACAAAATAGGAAGTGCCAAGATAGGTGCAGTAGTAATCTTTGGCTTCAAAATACTTAAGGCCATTTGCTACTTGCCTCCCCACTAAAAAACCTATTTTTTACCATTAAAATAATGTAAGGGTTATGCAATAAGTGAGAAATTAGCAATGAATTTTATCTAATATTGTACTACACCAAGTAAACTTCTAACCTCAGTTACATTATTGGGTTTAGGCCATTTAACTATAACCTCTACCTTTGTAGGATCAATTTTTAATTCACCATGTCCTAAAATATAACCCAAGTAAATCAAAGAGGTCTTGAAAAATTCACATTTATAAAATTTCAAATAAATTTTATCCCTTCTTAATGCATCCATGACTTTCCTAATATGAATCACATGATCTTCCCAAGACTGACTGAAGATCAAAATATCATCTAAGTAGACTATAAAAAATTCATTAAGGAATAACCTCAAAACATCATTCATCAATCACATGAATGTAGCTAGTGCATTGCATAATTCGAAAGGCATGACAAGCCACTCAAACAATCCTTATTTTGTCTTAAAAGTAGTTTTCCAAATATCACCATCATTAATCCTAACCTGATGATAACCACTTTTCAAGTCTAACTTAGTGAAATAGATAACATATCTTATCTAATCTAGTAAATCATCAATATGAGGAAGAGGGTAATGATTCTTAATATTAATTTTGTTCAAAGCAGGGAAATCAACACACATTCACAATGTTCCATCTTTATTTGGCACCAAAATGATAGGTGAACCAACAAGAGATGTACTAAGATGAATCACACCCTTTTCCAAAAGTTCCATTACCTACTTCTTTATTTCCTCATTTTCCACCACTGATAACTTGTACATGCCAATGTTAGGGAGAGGATAATCTTATAACAACTATATTTCATGTTGAACTCCCATTTTAGGGGGTAACCCTTTCTGATCCTAAAACACATCTTCATAAATAGAAATGATTTCAACCAATTCTTTCTTATGTTTAGGATCATAATTTTTTATAGCCTAGGAATATTCTTTTTCCTCAAACTTAATCATCATGAGACAAAAATTCTTGCTTGACTTGACTGGTCTTTTCATTTGCCCTGTTGTAACCAAGGAAAGACTTGTCTTCACATGATTTTCTCTGACTATATATTTAATGACATCCTTAACAAGAAAGTACTTATTCTCTTCCTTATAAAATATTGCTTTTCTATAAAAAAGATAAGGTCTTCCTAAAATAATCGTGCATATGTCTAGAGGGACTACATCTAGATCAATTCATCCATGAATTTGGATGTGATGACAAAATTCAATCTACAAGTTTTAGTTACTTGTAGTTTTGCATCATAACACACCCAACTAAGTGGATAGGGTTTTGGATGGGGAGTTGTTTTGAAGCCTAACTTTTTAACAATCTCTTCAGAAATAAAATTTGCCTATGATCCACTATCAAATAGGGTGTCAATCTTAGTATGTTTTGCAACAACCCTAATGTGGAACAACTCATTTATTTTCTTATTTTCATGCACAAATTTATATTTTGAAGATGAAGTGACATTAGATGACTTAGTGCTAGAAACAAAAAGAGAAGAATAATTCTACATACTCATAGTTGTGATCTTTGTTTCATCCTCAAAATTTGAACCCAGATCTTGAACTACAATATTAGCTTTCTTATCTTTCTTCTTAAATTTTTTAAAAGGATTTAACTCAGGATGTAATTTCCAACACCTAGACTCATCATGATTTTTCTTGCAATGATTGCAAAATGGCTTACCCTCTTCTTTATGAACAGTAAGAGTGGATTTTTGTTTACCCTTTCTAAAACTTTGCCCTTTAGAATGCTTAACTTTAGATTGCTTGATTTTAACTTTAGGAAAATATTCTTTTGTCTATTTTCCTGTAGCCTCTAAATTAATAGATTTAACACATGCTTCATCTAAACTAGTGGGATTGAGAACCAAAATCATGTGTTTCAAGTAACTATACAACCCACCTATATATTTAAGCAGTGTTTCATATGTATAAAGAGGAATATTTAAAAGTAAATATTGTTTCCTAAATTCTTATGTATAATCTTGAACACTTGGCCTTTTGTTTGTCTAAAATATTTCCAATCCATCATGGCTTGCTTCATATAGCCTAAAGGATAAAATTGATTTCTGAGTGCATCAACAAATTCACTCTAAGTGAAAATCAAGTTACCTATGTTAATCTCATTTTAATTCAACTTAATCTCCCACCAAATGAGAGTTGTGCCTCCCATTTGAAGATTATCCAAGTTAATTTTAGCCTCATCAACTACAATATTTTGGACCCTAAAATATACTTCAATTTTCTTTATCTAGTTATCCAACTTTTATACATTAATCTCACCATAAACATCAAAAATTCACACTTAATATTTAGCTTTAGTGAAGGAAGAGATTCAACATCTTTTTAATCTTTACCATCACCTGAAGATGAGTAAGGTTTCTAAAAAATTTTACCACCTCCATCATGATCCATCTTAGTTCATCATTTACTACAAATTTCCTCAACCATGTCCTTCATTTACAAGAAGAATTTTTAGAAAGCTCATTCAGTCTCAAAGTCATCCCATTTCTATAGTACGTCTTGATCTAATATCTAGATTGTATTCTACTAATTCTCCTTCACCCTGCCTAGATCTTGACCTTGTCAACATACACTAGAAATCTGCATGGTTAAATATAAATTATGCTCTAATACCAAAAATCTGATTCGTAATCAACAATATTCAAGTGTCTTAATAAAAAAAATCACACTTACAATTAGGTCAAAACCTTAATTCAATGATTTACTTAAAATCAACATTTTAATTGATTACAAAATTAAAATTAGTTTTTAAATATTGAAAATAGACATAATTTTAAGAGTGTAGTAAAATAAGAGATAATAATTGACAAAAAATACCAAATGATTTGATAATAGATGTCAGCTATAAATCCTACATCTCCAAATCCACTCTAATGGGGGATCACTCCTTATTAATTGTAGAAAAATCACTTTACAATAATAATAAGTCTTAAAAAAAACATCTTACGGCCTTCAAATCTATCTTAGAGAATCTCTCAAAACTATATTAATTTTTCAGAGTCACAAACTTTATCTTCATTTCTCTTCAAACTATTTACATGCCTTGGAAACACTATTAATGACCAAAACTTGTATTCAAATACAATTTGACCCCTTTTATATACTATTTTCTCTAGCATTACAATCGGTTGGGAGCTTATCCTTTTACATCAAATAACAAGGTTCGAGTCCCTAATCCATCAGTTTTGGTGGTCATATAAATTGTATATCCCACATTTGGGAAAATGAGAAGGTAATTTTGTTTTAAATACCATGAAGTACATGGTAACCATTTCCAAGTGATTGGTATTGACTTTAATTTCATGGAAATGTGGTGGCTTGTGGAAAGTGTTTGGCATGGCAAGTGAGGTATGTGGGAACCATGTGGCATGGAACATAGAGTCTTGTGGTATATACAAGGGAAGAATGAGGGATCACATAGAAATTTGGATAAAATTATAGTTGGGGAGTAATAGGATGCCTTAGTCTTATCAAGTAAAAAATATTTAGGATAGTTTTACATGTGAACTAGTCAACAAGGTTAGATCATTGAGACAAGTCTAAAAGTTGAACAAAGGAAAAGTACTTTTATTTATTTGGTTATATGATAATATAATATGTGGGAGCCATAAGGCCAAGGCTAAATACTAATAGTTGTATGAGGTGAATATTCATGTATTTATAAATTAAAAACATGTATAGTGTGAATTTTCATGAAGATGCTTAATGACATGATTGTTGAATTAGATGAAAATGAAGGGAAAAGCAATATAAATTTTGATAGTTCTGATAATGAAATGTAATAAAATATAAATTTTTAAAGGTGTCAAAGATGGAATATTTTTCAATTTAATCAAGGTTAACCAAGAGATACATCTAAACATTTGATAAAGTGAATAGTTTTTAGATTGGTCCATGAGATAAATTTGAATGTGTAAAACTAAAGTAAGAGGAAACATGTCAAGAAATCATGGTTTTGTAAATAGTTTGGGAAGAATTAGATGCCTAAATTAAAATGATTTTTTGTAAATAATAAGATTATTAATTTAAAATGATAAAAAACATATGTAGGTAAGTTTAATATGTGTGTGAGTTAACAAGGTTAGATCAATGAGATAGGTTTGAATGTGTAACAAATGAAAAGTGGGATGCCTTGTTTGATCTTATGAAAATATAATATGTAGGCAACATGATTCCAATTAGACAACACTAATTTCATGACATTTGGAATGAAATAATATAATAAATTTATAACATTAGAATAAAATTATTTAAAAAAATAAAAAATTGAATTTGGACATATTCATGTCTATGCATGTGTTTAACAAGTATGGAGATGGTTTATTTCCAATATATTTTTATTTATGGATCCATTTCACATATTTTTTGATTTTTTGGAAACCTCAACCATGCAGATACATAATGGCAATGATTTTGGATAGAATAGGTGAAAAATAAAAAAATCTATTATTGTTTGATTATTGATGTCTACACATGATCTATAAGGAAAATATTGATGCACAAGTGATTTAAAGAGTTGAAACTAGATTTTTATTCATAATATGGTGATTATCATCATATAAAAATATTGGTATATGCTTTAAAATTTTCCCATGATGAAAATTTAAGGTGAAACCACTGCTTATATATGATTACTTCATGTGTGTAATCATTTTAAAATAATCTGGATGCATTCATCTTCTTTTTACTCCCATTTCCAACAAAACTACCATGTGGTATGAATCTTATTTTTATAAAATGGGATATATCTATTTTATATTGACATGCATGATGAATCATACATATTGAAATTTTTCTTCATTTTGGATATTTTTTTAAAATTAGGAATGCTTTTATTCTACATAATTGTGTATTATATCAGATGCCTTATTTTTTTGAATAAATGTCCACTACTAGATAGTTTAATGGTTGATATAATTTATGAAGAATATTCATAAATAAGAGTATATATCATGGATATGTGAGGTATCATAATAATATAAATGTTCATTTGTTTGCATTCTTATGTTTAGGAGAGATTGTGGACACAATATGAAAAACACTTGCATTATGTCTTATAGTTTATATTTGAGACTCATTCCATGTTGTGTAACTAGTTATTTCAATTATTCCCTTGAATTAGTTGTTTATCCTAATTAATGGATAATTTTCCTTATATGACTAATAAAATTTACGTGAAAATAAAAAATTAATCATGGATATCAATTATATTTTCTAGTATAGTTCATGTAGGATTTATTTTAGATATTTATTTGTAAATTATTTCATTAATGCTATGAGTGGATGTTTATCATATCCAACCTGAATAAAATATTAATAATGTAATCTATGTACTTTCTAAAGAACCATTTTTTATATCATGACATTGACATCTCATCTAATTAGTATTTACTTTATGATCACGTATTTCAGTTTATATTATAGCTAGTTTTATTCTACTTCAGTGTTTGATTTGATTAAGGTTTATGTTTTTGGTACTGATTAAAGTTTATTTTGAATTTGTAATAATTATGTATTTTTATTATTGTATGTAATAATTGGATTATTTATCTAGGTTTGTGCTTATAAGACTTCACCAGACTATCACAACAACACTATACAAGTAAATTATAAACAAGGTAAAGAATGAGATCAAGTGAACTGCCGACCATTGTGCTTCTATTTTCCCTTGTATAGGGATTATATAGAATTGTGAATATTATTTATTAATGTTTTTCTAAGGTTTTCATTGGCTTGTTTACAATTTTTCCTTTTTTTATATGTCATTTATCTTTGTTTATTAGAAAGCTTGTCGTGTTTATAGATTCAAGTAACAAGAGCTTCTTATGTTAATACTTATGACTGCATTGGGTTAAATTGTAATATATTTCAAGATTTACCATTGCCATATACCTTGATGGTACACTTATATTAGTATCTTAACATTATTGAGGCCTTTAACACATAATATTACTAAAATGTCATACTGGTTAAGTCTTTTTAAGGACCTAAAGATGGACTAGTACCTATGTTTTAAATGTATGGCTTAAAGCATAAGCATAATGGTTAATTATAATATTTTGAATTAGGAAATGATGATGTTGTAAAATGTAATTTTTTCCTTAGTAAATCACTTTATATAATTGTCACTAAACCTTATCCTTTGACTTAATCAATTTGATTAGCGTCTTGACAGGAAAAAGGTTTGTCAGCTATCAATTTCAAGTAATTATACTTGTTGTTGAGTTCAAAGTGTAAAGTTAGAGGACTATGGAGGAGATGTAGGGTTTGGGATATGTTTTGACCATAACCATGAATGAATTAGATGTTATAATGAGTAATCCATACATATGAGGCATTAATATTATTCATAGTGGCCATGGAGCTTTAGATATTTTTATGGTAGTTACCATGACAAATGAGAGACATAATAAATGACATAGGTGTTGTGGAAGAAGAAACTAGAGAAGAAAGGAAAAAAAATAGAAAAACCATTTTGAAATTAAATTATTTTATTATCTGTTGTATTTATATTTTCCATTCATAACTTATGTTTTTGTTTACATAAAACTCTAGGTGGATGGGTAGGCTGAAGGAAGGGTTACACCCTCCCTATAACTCACCCATCACCCTTGTAAGTGTTTTAATGTAATATAGTTTTTATGAAATTATTGATTTGTTTAATGATTTTTTTTTTTATAATGTGAAACTCTTGTTAAAAATCCTAGAGGGTGGGCTTTGGCCTAGTTCAGCTCACCCTTAGATAATGTATAAATGAGTTGGATACTTATTTTGGATAATGGTAAAAGTGTGGGTTTTTATACGATATCATAACCTTTATAAAATAAGGATAAATCATTAATACCTAAGTGATACCAAAATAAAAACTAGATTACACCCTAAAGTCATAAAAAAAGCTTATAAAGCTTTGCAAAAAGTTAGAAACTATTCAATTTAATTTCAGTAGGAAACAACAAGAGAATCATAATGAAACAACTAGTTAGATAATCTTGTAAGTATTTTGGGGGAATGTCAATTTTATTTCCATTCTTTTTGGATTCCATATTCTTATTTTTACCTTTGGTCCTTTTTCTTGGGCCATCACTACAATATTCCTTGGTTATTTTTTTGGTCTTATCCTGATCTTTCTTATTATTGAATCCCAAGTTATTCTTTCCCTTATATCCAACCTCTTTAGTTTGATTTTAACCCACCTTATAATTTCCATCACTAGTTTGTTCCTTCATATGTACATCTTATAGGAAAGGTTTCAACATGTAAAGTGGACTCTTCCTATTCTGAACACTTTTACCTTTCCCAATGGGTGAAGTACCAAGATTTACTCTTTGGTTATATTAGATTTAGATATCAACTACTTCATCACTTCCATTGATTTTCTTAGATCTTATTATATTTTATCTAACCTTTCATTTAATGAATAATAATTCTTATTAAGGCCAACATTGGGGTGCTCTATCACCTTTTGCCTAGGGATGTCCTTATCCATTAAAACTAGAATACTCAATGAAGAAAAGGACACATATTTATGCTTTAAGGGATTATAAACCTATTATTAATCATACCTACTAAGTGCACCCACTTTTTATAAAATTAGTATTTTCTTTTATGCACTTGTCTTAACCTTACCCTTACCCTTATTAATATTTTTTTATCTTGGGACAAGATTTTATACATCTCACCTAAAACTTCTATAACTATTTCCCATATCTCCCTTGGGGGATATTATTTTAAGCCATGTTCCTCCAAAAATCTAGTCTCCCCAACCAAAGGGACAATTGTGGTTATCTTTCTTGAATAATTTAATAAATGAGAGATTGATGTGGGATAATACATGGATTATTCAACTGGTATGCCATATCATATCTCTTGAGACATTTTAAAAGATAATATGGGAGGATTATTCTTTTGTAGTGCCTAACGTGATTCAACAACATAAAATGGTGTGAATAAAGTAATTGGTGTTTACCTTCAAGCATTAAATAATTCATTATTTTATGGCAAATATTAATACATGGGTGAGGTAGAGACAATTAGAGGAATCCATTTTTTTCCTAATGAATCCTTTTCCCTAGGTTGAGGAAACTATGGATAATTTCATTTAGATTTATCTTCAACATATGTCATTATCATAGATTTAATAATTATTTCATATATTATGTTCAAAGTAATTCCTCTCATTTTTACCACTCTATCATCTTAGGCCATGGTAAATTCCCTAGAAAATTCTAGATCATACCCCACAAACCCCTCCATGTAGAGAGTCAAAACTCCTAATTTGAAAATTATCTAAGATTTGTTATTATTGATTAATTTTCATGAAATTGGGTCATCCAAATACATATCACCTCTAAATTATTTGATAAATATATTTCCATTATTGATGAATTCCACTCTACTATATACTTGGTGAGTCATCAAGTATGGCATAATAAAGTTTAATTTAGTCTCATGCTTGGGATGAGTGATTAGTTTATGAATTGAAATGATGAATATATTATCCCCTTTCCCAAATATGAAATCACCCTTTTCATAATTATTGGTAATTATATCATTACCAATTATACTCAAATAAATAATATTAGTCTTATTTTTACTATACATAAGCCAAATGATATCGAGTCTCTTATTATTGGGTTATAGGGAGAATATTAGCTTCCTAATACAAATTTATAGTGAAGGGTGAGGGGAGATAATCCAACTTGGTCCAATTTGAGAAATTATTAATCAAGGCCCCATATAAGACATCCAATACATGAAAATATTACCTTATCTATAGATATGCTTAATGCTCAACTCATTGACATCTGCCATGGAGATAATAACATCCCTAATAACATTTATGATGTTACAATATGGATTATACTTTCTATTGAGATAATTTATTATATTTATGGAATCACATTTGATAACATAAATTTTAATCTTTAACTTCATATCCATTTGAATACTTCATAATTCTTATCTAGATTCAATAACATGGTTAGTATGGTTTCCTAAAGGGATTACATATGTATCTATGAAGATTCCATTTCTATCTCTAATGACCCTTCCACCTCCTACTTCCCCCATATTTCCTTTGGAAGTACCATAAAAGTTTAATTTGCACCAATTATCAATAGGTTTGATCCACTTAACTTGACTCTTATCAAACTTATCCACTAGGGCTTATTTTTTCCTTTGGAACATTGATGTTATAGCTTCTTAGAATGCTAAAAAAATGATCTAGTATGGGATTATTATCCTTTAAAATAAAATTATATCAATTATCCTTGATGGGCTAAACAATTATCATCTACACAATGGCTTGATTCTTATTTTTATTCTAATAGATTATTGCATTCCTCTCTTTCCATATTCCCCAAAAAATATGAGGGAGGGTTAGCTAAGAAAGTTACTTTATCATTGTGAATTTACAAGGGGGATTCTATTGGATAATTATATGAATAAAAAATTTATGTTTCACCTAATAAATATCTAACAATTTAAGAAAAATATTCAAAACTTTATTATCAAAAGAATAGTCTAGGAAGAGATGATTGCCTTATTTACTTATTTTCACATGACACACATCTATTTGGAATATAAAGTCTCTTTTCATGAGGTTTTCAACCATTATAATCTTCATTTAAGCTAATAACCAATACAAATATTGACCTTATGGGTTATTTACTTCACCTAAATAGATCTCCATGGGAATCCCTCCTCGCCAAGGTCTAAATCCAAAAAAAACCTTGATTTGACCAAATACCAACCATCTTCCTCCATGTGCCAAATCAATTTGTTCTCTTTTGGGAGTCAGTTGATGTGGGTTTATTACATATTATAATTCTACATTCTTATAATTTTGATATTATCCTAATTTTATATCTTTAAATTTATAATTTTGCAATATTTCTTACGACCATTAGAATCCTAATAATATTTGAATTTTTAACCTAAAGTTTACTTAAGGACCTATCCTACTTTGACCCATGGTTATTTAGATCTTAGGGTAAAGTTAAAAAAACAAGGATAATCCCAAAAGGAGGCTTTTCATCCATCCCCAAGTGGTAATATATTCCTCTCTTCATTTTTTGATCACAATGATCTCCTTTATATTTTTAAAATTTTAATAATTTTTTTGGATGGAATAATAAAAAGTTACATTAATTAAACTGGGATACTTTTGAGGGAGCTCATCAAGAGCTAAAGTTTACCTTCTTAAGACATAATACTTCTTTTTCATCTTATTAATTTCCTACAAATTTTGAGAGTGGGTTCCAACAATCCAAGGGTGTCCATCCAATAAATAGTGTATTTACTAAATATGATTATGTTCATTTATAAATTTGACACTATAATAAGAAATGCATTATAGAGAGTGCACAAAGAAAATTGAGATTTTGGAGAAATTGACACATTATCTCATGATCTCTCCATAGTCCTTAAGTATTATTTTAATAAATTTAACTTCCCCCATAAAATATTAGCGTAGGACAAATTTGTCATCCATAAACTAGTGGTGCATCATAAGATCCATATTGGGGGATATTTGGAGGCCTTTAACCTCCCCCTTCACCCTAAAATTTTCTATCAGAATAATTAATAAATAAGAAAAATTTGGGTTTCCTTGTATAATCCCTCTTTCCACAAGGAAGAATCCTTCCAAAACACCATTAATAGAAAAATATAGTTTACGAGATGGAATGAAAGCAATAATCATTCTCCTAATCGTAGGATCAAACCCAAATTTATCCATGTTTTTTTTCAAGAAAATTCATGAGACTCTAACATAGGCCTTATTCATATCAATATTCAAGAACATTCATGCCCTAGTGGATTTATCAAAATATTGTAGAGCCTCATGGACAAATATGATTCCATCTATGATCTACCTTCCAAATAAGCATGCCCCTTATTATTTTAAGAAGATTTTGGGAAGCAATGGTTGAATTTTTAACAACATGGTTTTGGCACAAATTTTTTAAAAGGTGTTGCCTAAGCTTATGGGTTGAAAATAATTCATGTTTTTATATACATTCCTCTTTATAATGATAACCAAAAAAGTTTTGTACGTTTATTTGAGTATGTTACCAGACTCAAAAAATTCATAAATTATAACTACTACCTCTAACTAAATAACATCTCAAAAATGTTGAAATAAGACTAGGGGGAACCATCTATCCCAGGCACTTTGTCTCTCTACATGTATAAAAATTAAAAATTAACTATTTTTGGGAATAAAATTTTATAAGACTATCAATATCATCTTGATTGATGACATTGGTGAACATGTCAAGAAAATCATCTTCCTTAACTAGATGAAGGTTGTTCCCATTCGTCAACAAGTTTATAAAAAATGATATGGTTTCTTATTTAAATTATTCTCCTTATTTACATACCAAAAAATCATCCTTGATAAAATATCTAATTATGATTGCATTTATATTTTTGATAGAATAATGATGAAATATTTTGAAGTTATTATCCCCTTCCTTTAACTAGATGCATCTAGATTTTTACCTCTAAAAAATGTCTTCCTTGGATTCTATATTATGGTATTTTATGATTAAAACCTTTTTTTTAATTAATTTATCCTAATAAAACCCACTAACCTAAACATCCTCTAAAATAAGAAATTATTTCATAATTCTTCTTTTATACTAAAAAAAGTTTCCAAAAACTTCCTTATTCCAAGTTTTAAATTTGTTCTTGATATGTTTGAACATGTAGGTTATTATAAACATGTTATTTCCTTATAAGTCTACTTTACACCATTCCTTAATGTATTATAAGAGTTATAGATGTTTAATCCATTTTTTTTCAAACATGAATGGTAGGTTATGATTATAACCTATTCTAGGAAGATCAGTTAAGCTATATATTAGAATAATTTCTTAATATAGAGATATAAAAAACCAATCTAATTTGACCTCTATTATATTTAACCTAATATTATATTAGTCTAGGTATAGCTCACTCCACTGAGGTCAACATCAACATGACCAAATGCTAAGATGGAGTCATTAAAATTTGCCATATTATTTGTGTTGTCTTGGGACCCCCCTCTTATTTTCTAGTGGAGAGAGGGGAAATTTTAAGACCTTAATGACCACAAATTTAAATGAAACATAATTATAATTAAAGTTACTAAGTTCCTTCTAGACATTCTTTCTACCCATCTTAGAATTAGGAGAATATATATTAGAAAGAATCCAGTAAAAATTATTCACTTTACCATTGAACAAAATTGCAAGGTTATTTTTATTCTTAAGAAAAACTCCCTCCTCCAAATATTGAATATTTATAAAAATAAATAGTCCCCTTTATTCCCTAAAATATATGACTCCAACACATTTAGAGTTTTTCCAAATTTTATCCCTAGCCCACTCTAGGTTGTTATCAAACATTTACAATTATTTCAAAATGAAAATATTAGGAACATGGTTATTTTTAATATTTTAAACTAACCTTTGCTTATTGGGATTTTAATACCTCTAAAATTTCATGATGCAATATTTATTTCAAAAAAATTGTAACATTCTTACCCAGCTATAAGGTCTTCTAAGTTCCTTCAATGAACTATATGTTTTTAATGTTGCTTCAATACATATTTATTTTATTTAGCATCCTATCTTGTGAATGTTTTTTATTTTATTTAACATCATGTCTTGGAAACCTTTGTTTTAGGTTTATGTTTTATGTCATGTAAATTGTGCGGAAACCCATTTATAGTGGATGTGATCTCTTTCTAAATCATTTTACATTAATTTTATAACCTTGGGCTTAATTGTTGATCACTTCCATCCTGAAATTGATGGTTGGGGTTAGTATTGATACCACTGTATGGATCGTAACAACTTTCACATTATGTTTTTTGTGATTTTGGAGAATGTATATAGTTGATAATATTTATAGATGTTGAATTAGTCTTCTTTTTATCCCAATGATTATTGATGCATTTGATGACTTGTAAACATGTCTTATTTACATTGAACTTATTGGATAAATATTCATGGTGTTTCTAGATACTATTTTTTGTTAGATAGTAATAAGGTAAAATGGACCCTTACCCCAAATTAAAAAATTAATTATCTAGTAGATCTTCCCAAGATAGAAAAATCAATCCTATAGTAAAATAGATGGAGATAGGTATAAATCCAAAATGACAAGAAACCAAAAATCTAACAAGTTAGATACAAGATAGAAGACTAAAGAAAAGAAGTCCAAATGCTACACATTCCAAATCAATCTAGGAGTGATAGAGGGAAGCATCACCATATATCCACTCTCAGGAACTAAGAATACACTAATGCTATAATCCTTGGTCATCAATCATCATAATATCCTTAAAACATATAGAATATAATACACATTTAAAAATTAATACCAATAAATCCCTCAATGATAACTTGAGTAATATTTTTCATCATGTTAAGTCTTTATGAATTAATTATCTTCATTCTTCCCAAGGAGGGGGGCTTTCAAAATTCCAATATATAGTAGGATGAAGGTGAAGAGCTATAAAGTTATCAAATAATCTCATGATATTTGTAGGAGAAAGAGATGTCATCAAGAAAATGAATGACATAGAGGATATCTTGAATGATTGAATTGATCTGCCATTGATCAAATCTTCTCATTTTGACAAAATTGATAATAAAAATATAATTATCTTCTAGGGATAATTTCCTAAAATGTGAATAAATTATGGTTCTAAAACCTATGCTAATATATAGAATTTTAGATGAATTATTATAATACCATGAAATATTTATGGTAAAAAATGAAATCACTTGCCCAAAATAATCTCTAAAAAATTCTCATCTATCTGAAAGACCCGAGTTACCATTGGATGCCCCATAAAAATTTATCTTAAAATAAAATTTACTTTGAGGATTTTGAGAGGCCAATAAACTTTTGTTAATTTTGGGAGGGAGGTTGAAGTTATTTTTGATTAATTTACATTTTAAGACAATATGATGATCCTCTCTAGTGATTGTATTTGGAGGAAGAAACACATTATCCTAGAAGACCTTTTGAAGGAGTTCATTAATTTTAAGTGTGAGGAGATATTTAGAGAGGGATGGGTTCCTAAATAACCTATTTTTTATTTATTTACATAATATCCAAATGATCAGAGTTGTGGCCATTTCCTGAATACTTTTAACTTGATCCCCTTCTTTAAAGTTAATGAAAATTTAATGAATAGAGACAACTACTACCCAAAGTTTGTTCATTTTATTAAAGAAAAAACACAAAATTATCCATGAAAATGAGTAATTAATGAGGACATGATTTGATTCTACATATCTTTATTTATATAAGACATCCCATGAGGGACCCTGAGAACCAATCCTTTGGAGCTTATCCTAGAAAAAATATTTTTTATTTATGACAAACCACATATTTATATTATCTTTAGGAAGAATATAAGGAATCAAAAGTTTATACATAGTCCATAAATGTGTATTAATTTGAGATATCAACTTATTTTCACCTTGTTTCATAAAAAAAAATTTAGGAGGATCTCTAGACTAGTTTAATCCATTAGTCTCCACTGAGTTGTTGATATTGTAAGAGTTTATGAAAAAGTTGAAAGAAATAAGAAGTTCAAGGGAATGGATTTCAGTTGAAAGACTTTAATTTATACATATTATCCAAAGGACTCATACACTTTGATTTTCAATATAGTAATTAGAAACTAAAGGTCCGCATAGGTTTGAAAAATACTCTTTTAAAATGTTGAAGGAAGGATGATTAGAGAGAGGGCCTACACTAGACTAAGTATGCTTCAAGAAGTTAATAGATCTACCATTTTTAATATACCAATAAATAAAGTTAGAGATAAGTTATATACATTTCCCCAGGAGGTTTTATATATGATATCCATCAATCCAATGCCATGTATTAAAAATATGGGCTAAATCATCTACGTTATGAAGATAATTTCTTTGGATCAAGATGCTCCAAGAAAAATCTTTGTCCTTATAGATTCTCCATATAAATTTTTCTCCCAGAGCTAAATTCATCTTTAAACAATTATGCTATGAACACCAACCTTTTTTTAAGAAATAATACCTCTTCCCATTTCATTAAAGCAATTTTCTAAGACTCAGAATGACCTTTATATAATTATTTTTTCACAATGTTAGTCAATCTAGATTTGACACTAAATGGAGATTATGATATTGACATCATATAGACTAGAATTGATTAGAGAACATATTGTATTAATTAAAATTTTCTTACTGAAGAGAACTATTTTCCTTTCCAAGAAGCCAATTTATTATTGAAGGTTATGGTCATGTTGTCCCAAAAAATTACTTTCAATTGTCCACCAAAGAGGGGGATCCCCAAGTATTTTATAGTATGAGAACCTAAAGAGAATCCAATAATTTAATTTATCTTATTTTTTCTATGGGAAAAAGTGTGGAGGAAGAAAATGTTATATCTCAAAAGGTTAATCTCTTAACTTGAAGCACACAGATACCAATCTAAATTTTTTTCAACACTCTAGCTTCTTGAAATTAAACAAAGTTTCCTAGAATTATATCATCCAAAAAATGACCATGAAAAAAGTTTACATTATAATTAATATTGAAGTATCTAATGAGATTTAGGGATTTTTACCTTTGAGAAGGATTTACCTAGGGATTTTGACATGATGATGAAGAGGTAGGGAGATATAGGATATTATTGATGGAGGCCTCTTAATACATTGAAAAATTTGGTTTGGGATTCACTAAAATAATATAAAACATAGGAGTAGAAACAAAAGACTTGATCCAATCACAACAGGCCCTAAGAACCCAAATTTCCTAAAGATTATGAAAGTAAATCTCTGGTTAACCCTATCATATAATTTTTTGATATCAAGTTTGATGATCATTCTAACTTATGTATTAAATTTATTAGAGTGAATTAGCTCATGAAAAATAACCACTCCATCTAAGTTTTATCTATTTTGTACACAACATACTTGTTGTTATGCTTCTAGCTATTATTACTCATTGAGGTTTTGAAGTTCAAGGTGATAGCTAAAAAGGGATGTTTCAACACTATATTTTATTATTTTATATTTATCTTACTTAATTGTTATTGCATGATTATATGTATCAATTCTATGATGGGTGTAATGGTATATATGATTGTGAAACACTGGGACTATTGGTCATTGTTATGGATCTTTTATACATATTTGTGTGATGATTTTCCATAGGAATTTTTGATTCTTTGAGTTATATTATACTATAATAGATACATATCCTAATAAAATATGAGACAGACTATAAATTATTGATTATATCTATTTGATAAATATGATATGCATGAAATCATGATATTGTAATGCATTATTATGTTATAATTCCTCACATTAGGTGAATGTCTGAATGTAAATTTTTGACTCAAGTTAGCATTCTCTATTTTCTATGAAATTTAAAATGGGATTGATACTAAAAGTGTAAAATAAATGTTTTAAATTTGAATGTACTTTTAGTATAAAATTAGAGCTTGCATTCATAGAAGAAAGAAAAAAAAATAATGTAGGGTTAATATATAATGAGATATTTATAGTATTAATAGATAAATTAGATTCAAATTACTTATTCCGATATAATGGAGAATAAACTAGTTTTTTGTAAATTTTTTAACCCTTTTTGGATATGTTCCATTAAGGTTTAAGGGGGTAGAATAACCTATACATGAGGATGAATACAATTATTCTAGATCAGGTAAATTAATTTAAAACTAATATAAATGAATATTATGGATTAAAATGTTGAGTTATGTTAAATATATAAAGTAAACTCAAAATAATAGTTTTATTCCATAAACAATAAGAAGAGATAATAATTATCTTATCTATAAATGCATAAGAAAATATGAAAAGTAAAAAGGTGGAAATAGGCAATGATAAGATCAATATTCAGACATAATATTTTATAAATATTATTTTTGGAGGGATATACACTTGAATCAACCTTTAGACACTTACATTGATACTTATTTTTGAATCTTGATGCAACTATCTTTTATGCATTCACTATATTATGAAGCAATAACCCAAATTCTTATGGGGTTTATTGCCTTTATGTTGATATCTTGTATTTGATTGAATAAGATGGAGATGTTTGTGTATAGATAAAATCATATATCTTCACCTTAGGTGTTTATACCTTACCAAAATGGGTTAATAGGCTCACAGTGTAGAGCTAACCCTAATTACCCTTATGTTAATAAGTGTTTCCTACATAGATAATAATCCAAGGAGGGCCTCAGAATTATGTAGTTCTTCTCAAGATGTTGTATTATGTGTACACAAGGGTAAAATATAATATATGAAAAAGAGTTCAAATGATCTAGATTGTAACTTGAAAATAATTCTCATGGGATATTATTTGAGTGATTTAGACCTATAATATGACTATTCCTATGATTGATATGAAAATAGGGAAGAATAAGGAAGTATAAGTCAGTTGTTTAATTGATTGAGTGAGCTTGAATTGGTGCTTTCTTGGTATTGGCTCAATGAATAATGAGTAGGCTTATATTTGTATTTATATTACACCTTTTAAAATACTATAATATTAGGGTTAAATAAGACAAATGGGTATTCCCATATGATTCTCAATATTTTAAAATTATATGACTTTTGAGGACTAAACACTTGATAAAAATATGGACACTTGTGTTGATGCATGTGTCCCTATGTGGGATGCAAGTGTCCATAAGGCTAGGAAGTTGTTGAGGATATGAAACTAATAGTGAATGATATATATATATATATATATATATGATTTATTCAAAGTGTAGTATATTTTTTTCATCATATATGATAGGGTCAAACCACAAGATAAGAAATTAGGCATAGTGAGATGGTAAATGTGATCCTTTTAGTAAAAAGGATTTATAAAATTGAAGGGTAGATCCCTAATAGGTATTTTTAAATTATAAAATATTTAGATGATATATAAATCATATTTTAGTATCTAAATTTCCCCCCTTTAATATAGTAAAGCATAAATATGATATTAGTAGGTTAAAGGAGAGAAATATGTACTTGGGTGATTATAACAAACATTGTCCTTTTTTGAGCCTAATTTGAGTGATTTTATAATGTATGATATGTAAAATAAATTTTTTTTTAGTTTAAATCAATGTGTACAATCTTAAAAATGAAATAATTTAAATTTTTGAAAAGAGAGCAAGGAAGGAGCATAACTATGTGTCATTACAACCACGTTGTCCCTTTGTACATTGACTAGGTAAATATTATTACTTATGAATAATTAGAGTAGAGAGAGGTTAAAAAATAAACCTTATATATTTTGAATAGGGATATTAGAAGGTAAATATTCCCCCAATTTGGTGCAAGGGTGATTTTTGACACATGCATTGAGATCATCGAATCTCAATCACATAACTCAAGTGATAATACAATAACATCCAAGTTAAGTGGTATAACCAACTCAACATGAAAAATAGAAGTGGTGTTAGATAGTTGAGGTAATTTAGTATAAACCAAAATACCAAAGGGAGAAAACTAATAGAAATAGAAAAGGCTCAAAATGGTACTTCTTGGTGAAAATTATGCTTCTTGGTAAAGTATCATTACTTCTTAGTAAATAAGTTTGAATATGTGTTTACAATTTTTGGTGCACTCATCTAACATACACCTATAATGCATCTCAAGATAAAGTATATTTAAAAATGTAACCTATGATCTATAACTAAGTATAATATCTATCATAAATTTGAGAAACTTTGTTCTAAATCTACAAAAATTAGTTAAATGTATAAGATTTTAACCCAAGAGTATATATGAATCATTTAAATTGCAATGAAATTATGTAAATTTTGAGATTCGTATAAGTGTGGAGATCAAGTCTCTATGACATGACCCCACTAATATGCCCCAATTTTTAGGTCAAGAAAATGGAATATGGTAGTTACCTTAACTCAAAAGGATAAAAAAACTATATAATATATGTATGAATCATGTAACATATATGAATAACATGTCTAAGTAGATATATCAATGAAGGTCATAGAATGTGATTACAAAAAACCATAATATGAATGATATAGATCATAGAACTATTATCAAAAAAAATTTCACCCTTGAGGAGGTTTTTCAATCCTCATAACTTAATTGATATAATGGAGACACCTCTAGGCTATGGGTGGCCTGATCAATGAGGTGAATCTCTAGAGAGGGATTTCTTCCTTGACGCTATCACCCTGAACTACTACTAGACCTATTAATGATAAGGGAAAGTGTTAGAGATAAATAAAAATAAACTAATCTAGGGAGGTGATACACCAAATTGACACCTTCCAATTGATCATCATGTGCTAAGAACATGAACTAGGCCTGAATTTGATCACACTACTCAATAAGGACCTTTAAACATGAATGTTTCAACATGGAGGTCATACACAATGCATTGAATGGGAGGGCTAGTTAAGAGGTCTAAAAAGGAAAAATATGACTAAAATACATTTTAAAACCATTCAAAGCTACCTTAAACTCACCATGTGACCTTCAAGAAGATAATCCATTTGTAAAGTAGTAGGAGATGATAAATGAGAGAGAGAGTAAAAGCAATACTACTAGAATTCATCAATTATCACATAATTACACTAGTTGAAAGCATATGACAAGGCGAGAATCAATTTTATTCAACATTAAAAGGCATAGTACAAGTTTTTATTTGAGTAAGTATTTTCCATGCTCAACCAAGGGATCCATAACAAGACATTCAAGGTAGAATATATAGGATAATGTGAGAAGGAGAGAGATGAGAGGCATGGGGGATGTATAGACAAGTGTCATCCACCTCAAGTATATTAAAATTACAAATGGAAGAGAGTATAATATGATTTTCATCCATATCATTGGTATGTCTTGGTTTAACTTGATGAGTAACTTCACCAAGTGGCATATGAGATTTTGTTTCAAGAGTTACAAGCACTTATTGAAGGAATAGTTATAACTTTGAAAAGTTAACACATGTTAGCTTGGATTCAAGAAGTAACCACCACACCATCCTAGGCCTCTCAATTATTATTCTCAATTTGGTGGATCGGAGCATCACATTTCAAGATTTTTCAAAGTGATAAGGACCTATAAATTTAGTTGAGAAATATGTTTGGTTGAAATGAGGATCATAAAATAAGACCATCATATTATCCTAGGCTTAGTAACTTGTTTAAATATCACTATCATAACTTTAATACCCATTATACACCCTATAATATATCATTCCATCCTTTGTTTATGCTCATAACATCATCAATATTTAAGTACAAGTGTATTAGGTCTGATAAGATCCTTTGATAGCATGTTTACTTACCATTAGATGTCTTGATACCTCAAAATGGTACTATAGTCATTGTATACTTATTCATGAGGCATTAGGAGAATTATACCCTATCTTATTTATATAATATATGGTTCCAATAAACTCCATTAGGTCTATTTTTAATCAAATTCTATGAAAATCCTCCAAAACTATCTTTTTAATCCTTAATAGTCACCTTTTAGGCCAAATTCTATAAACAATCCTTCACACGTGCCATAAAAGTGACTTTTTAAGGTTACTATATGTGTGTAAGGATCATACAAGAAGGTTACATGTCATTTCAGTCTATTTGAAGAACTTAGAGGATTTACTCTCCCATCGGGTCATTGTGAGGGTTTATGGAGGGTTTTAGGTAGCAAAGTTTCTTAACAATTGTTCATAGCCTATAGGGCCTCAATTTATAAAATAAATATGAGAATTAAAATTAAATAAACCCATTCACACACTTGAATAAGATATGAAGACCATGCATATTCTCAGGTAATTTCTCACATGAGCAAGGTTAATCTTTATGACTGTTTAGGCCAGTTAAGAAGCTTGAGAGAGTTGAGAATGCATAACAAGGTGAGAAAATTATTGTTTTTGTGTCTAAAAAATCTTTAGGATATTTTAAACCTATAATGAATAATTCCAATGGTTCTCTTCACATCCATTCCTCAAACCCCATTGCTACCTTTAAAAGCCTATAACTAGGGTTTACTGGTAGTTTGATGAAAATAATACATAAAATGTTTCATTGGAGTCTTTATCACCTTATTATAGTTTTTAATCTTCAATTTGATACTCAATAGACAAAATTTCTTCACACTTTTTCACACAAGCCTGTGTATGTTACTTTAGGTCTCCTAGGCCTAAACAAGCTTATAAAACCTTATAATTACCTTAATTTAACTTGAAAATAATATGATGGTCATTATAAAATATTGAAATTAATTATATTCATTATTTACACTCTTTCCATTTCATATTTTCATTCATTAATCACATTTCTCTTTCATTCATCTAAATAGGCATGTAGGTGGCAGTTTTATGTTCTTGACTACAAGTCTAAAATAAAATTCTTATTATTGGTTATTTTTTTTTTTAATGATTTTATATAGTGTATCATGATACATTTAAAATATATATAACCCCTCAATCTCTTTTTCATATCATGAAAGGTAACCTTCTATAATTCTGCTTGTTACATACCTATATACAATTAACTAGGTCTCTTGGATGTAGATGATCATTTATGACTTTATAGGATATGTTAGCCTTTTTTGGGTGGTATTACCTTAATGTAAACTTAAAAAATATATAATTTTGATCTTTTAAGACGTTTTTCTCAAAACAAGTCTGCATATCATCTTCGAAATCCAAACATAGGCTTGTGGCCTCTCAATTAGGTCCCTTAACTGTAATATGAGGATATGCCTTCCTCATTTGTTTTATTGGAACTTTGTGGTCATTGAAAATTATTGGAGACATTATTAATTTTATTTTTGACCAATCTATAATCTTCTTGACTTAAAAACTCATCACCAGCATGCCCCTTTTTCCCCTTCCTATAAATAACATTGTAAGTCTTCACTTAGGGTTAGGAATGGCTACTAAGGTCTAAGAATAGACCTTATTTGAGTGTATTGATTTATTTTTAAAATGTTTATAAATGGAATAAATTTTTTATAAGTCATTATATGCCTCTCCATCTAATACAATTGATGTTTATTCTCATTTTTTTTCTTGCTAATGGATTGTAGGTCTGTGTTGGACCTACTTGATTATACCCTTACCAAATGGAGTCCTATAAGATAGTTAAGACTTATTGAGATGTTTATATTTGGATGAGCCTTCATTCACCTTTATCTATAATCCCTATTTTATGCCTAAAATTTTATTATAGGTGGTTTTGAGTGTTTAGGAAACACTACTCATTTTTGGATTCAAAGAACCCAATACATGAGTTGTAGGTTATGATATTTTGACATCTTTAGTGGAATAACGGTAGACCAAATGAATTGTTTCACTAATTTATAATATTTGTTTATTGGAAGAAACTATGGCCTAATATCCAACTTGTTAAAATGAAGGTAATATTGGCTAAGTGAAATGAATTATGATCAAATCTAAATCTAAGACTAAACTAGAGTGGATATTTATAATGGAAACTAATCTAAAGTGAATTGGTCAAAAAAATTGGCAAAAGGAAGGGTAGGGAAAAAAAGGAATATATTGATGTTACTAATCTTCATTCTAGACATAATTAAAAAGTTTTAATATCATCCAAATATTCAGTCAAAACCAATTTATATCATGAAATAACATAAAATCAAATCATACTACACATCAGTCCAACATCTAAGGGAGTGAAAATAATGCAAATAAGAACTAGTTTCACTTTAAAGATTTACCCCTACAAGAAAATAAAATAAACACATTGTTTCTAAAAGTTTTTCACTTTTCTACATTCAGAGGAAATAAGAAACTTGAGATAAAATGGTCGAGGGTTAAGTGATACCCAGATGAAGTTGCGCACCGTATCCAGATGATTGAAGGAGCTCCTCTTTGGCTGTGGAGGATGACACCTGTAGGGAGAAAGAGACTTAAACACATAAAATGTTAGATAGATATATGGTGGACTGCTAAGCAAAATCTTGGTCCCAAAAGTGAAAAGACTTCCTTGAGGGATGACAATCCACTTATTGATAAAAGAATATTGGATAAAGAGAAATAATAATGACTTAAAGAAAGAGAAATAGATAATGCATACCTGATTCCTGCAATCTATCTGTCACAGTCACCAATGTCGGTTAGTCTACCATCATTAGTTGGTCAATGTTGCTGACACTGGTTAGTCTGCCATCATCAGTTGGTCAATGTGCCAACGTCAGTTATGCTACCGATGTCAGTAGGGGCCGTGGGTTCTTAGATGGATTTTAGGTTGATGTCTTTGGTTGATAGAATGGTTTGTGGTAGTCTAAGAGTCTGTGCAGGATTGTAGGATAATAGACAGGGTCTTAGGAGGGACAAGGGGTAGAGGATAGGTTTTCAAAAAGGGTAAGGATATGGGGAAGGCCTCTCAACCTCTCTAGGAAGAAAGTCAGGTCTGGTCTGGTTGATAGCTGGGTCTAGTTGATAATATTAAGAAGTAGTAGAAAGAAACTGATTACTAATACATTATAGATTACTGGAATGAAAAAGGAGAAGAAAACTTAGCTCTTCTTGGGGGAGAACCAGAGGTGTAGAAGACCTGTTGCTGATGTGACTGATGTAGAAGACTTCCTGCAATGTTTCAATCAGGGGTGGAGTGACTAATGCAAAGTTCTTGTAGCTTGTGATGCTTGGTGTGCATCTGGGAGAGAGAGAGAGGTTGAATTCTGAGTGCAAGAGAATTTCACATTCAAGGTTGAATTTTGGGTCTAAATTTAGTTTTAAGCAACCAACGTCGGTGATCTCACTGGCGTCAGCCGATGGTTGACCGACGTCGGTGGCTAGAGGATGGGTAAAAAGGCTATTTTTAGCCTTTTGCCCGTTCCTCCATCTGCCAAGTTTAGTGGTCATGGTTAAATGGTAGAAGGCAGGTTTAATAGGCATGAGGATTAGTGGGAGAGTTGGAATGATTAGTCATAGGGTGATAAATGAGGGTATCCAAGGGTGATGTGTCATGGGTGAGTTGTCAAGGGTGATGTTATTAATTTAAAATAGGTGATTATTTTAAATTAATAAGTGTGTGGGTTAGGAATGTTTAGAAGTGGACCAAGGGGACCAAGGGGGGAGTCGACTAAGGAGTAGACACAATTTTGGTGTCTACATTTGCCCCTTTTTGTCTTGTTGGTTGTTCTGACGAACTGCAAGACAAAAATAGGAGTAAGTTGCCCCAGGTATGTGATGAGGTTTTTTTTTCCTATTGGTTGTTCTGATGAACTGCAAGACAAAAATGAATGTAGGTTGCCCTGATTATGGGATGAGGTATTCCCCCTCAAAGTGGGAGTCGAGGGAAGGGAACCTAAAATTGGGTGCCAATTTGATAGATAGTGAATGAGATATGGTGAAGTTTGAGTGTGAACGTTGCAAAATTTGAGATTGCACATATACCACTTCACGAGATGGTCAGGTCAAATTATCATAGTCAAAGGTTGAGGAGTGCTAAAATCAAAATAACCGGTCCCTAACATTTAGTTGTAGCTGATTGGTTATTCGATCTAAGCTATAGCTCTAATTGGTCATCATGTTCCAAGTATCCTAGGCTTAAGAAGTGCTCCTAGAAACACAAAAATGTCACAAGTAGTGGGAATCAACTTGCTTGTGATCTAATACTTGTGAGGGTCATAATGTGTGCGTACAATTTTTCTATCTATTCGTGAGGTAGCATGCAATCAAAACAACCAGGGCATAGTTGTCTCAAAAGTGGTCATGGTCTGAGGAGATAGTCATGATCTCCAAGGTTGTTGTTCGGGTTGGGGAGGTGGCGGTGATCTCTAATGTGCCCCATGAGAAGTCAAAGGTGAGTTCTGCAATGTCAGGTCTAGTTTTTTGGTCATGATTTTGGGTTGGTATAGATAGTTATCCATTAGATGGACGGATGAAGGAATGGCCGAGCTAACCTCATAAGACCCCATGTCAACTGAGTGCTGCCTACATAGCCCTTGTTTGAAGGGCCTCAGGCCAATGTAGTTTTCCCTAAAAGGGAGGAAGAGGGTCGGTTATGGATAGGTTTTGACTATGTTAAGTCATGGTTAAAGGTTAAATGGTTTGTCCATCAAGTAGATGAACAAATGGATGTGGCCAAGCTAACCCCAAAAGACGTCATGTCATCTGAGTGCTGCCTACATAGCCTTTGTGTGAAGGGCCTTAAACCAATGTAGTTTAGGGGAAGAGTCATAATGGTTGATAGGTGGTTTGGTCATGTTATAAATGATGAGTGTATGATGATGTTACAACCTTTTCCATATTGTGTGATGGTGTATTCTGTAACATTGGTTGAGTGGTCTTTCATCCCTAGCAATTTTCCATATTAGTAATGGTGTATGCTAAAAATGAATTGAGATTATTTATGCTTCAGCAAGTAATGGTTTATGCTTGACATAAATTGTGTGTGGTCGATAGTTTCCATGTGTATTTTTTTCCATAGAAACTATGTGAAATGGACTATGTCATGTTAGTCGTCTGAGAATGTTTGGTTTGGTTTTGTTTGGTTGGGTAATGATTTGGTTGAATGTGACCAAAGCATGTAAGAAGTGAAAGGAGTGTTGCTCTTTCATTGATAAGGACCATATTGATTGCATAGATAAGGTTTTTGGAAACAAAATCCCCGTTCATGCATTGCGTCGTTGACTATTGGTTATGTTAGAGAAGTACTCAAATCACTTGACATTAAGTGAGCTCAAAATCCCTTGAGTATGTTGGGTGATAGGTGTGATTATGTGATATGTGAGGGTAGGGCAAGCGTTTTCAATAGGGATAACTTTTCCCCTTTTATAGGTGACCCTAAGAACGACTATAGACAAGTCCATGACTTAATAGTTTGTCAGTCAATTTTTTTTACTGGACTTTTGGTCATGGACTTGACTATAAAGGTTTAGAGGGTTTCCCTTTTATTAGGACAAAAGCATTCATGCTTGACAAAAGGGTTATCTAATGCTTGTAGGGTGAGGGTTGAGAGGAATAGGTATGATGATGATGGGGATTGCTCAAGGGATGAGCTCAAACTAAACGTCAAGTGAATGATTACTTGATTAACAATAGAATGGTCATAGATGCAAGGCATTAAGGGGCTCAGGTTCTAGCCAGCCTTAAAGAGAAGATAGATGATAAGTCCCTGACCCATACTTGTGCATTATGATATAAGGTCCGAGCCAATTAGGAGCAAACTTACCTCGTTTACTTCTCTCCATATTGGTCACGTGTTAGTTTTCTTTGAGGACGAGGTCTCCGTTTTTGAAATCTCATTCTCTCAGATCTTTGTTATAGGCACGTTTGATGCGATTTTGGTAAATATGGAGATGGTTAAGGATAACAAGATGACGTTTGCCAAGTAACTCGAGTTAAGCTAATCGATCTTGATGAAAGTCATCATTAGAAAGTATGTCATGAAAAGAGATGTGTGGCAAAGGTATTTGTACTTCAAAAGGCAAAACAGCCTCAGTTCTGTACACTAAAGAGAAAGGTGTAGCACCCGTAGGGGTTCAGATGCTAGTGCAGTAGGCCCATAAAGTGAAGGGAATGTGAATGTGTTAATCCCTTCTAGTGTTGTTAACCACCTTCATTAGGATTTTGGTTAAGATTTTGTTGGAAGCCTCAGCCTGCCCATTTGCTTGTGGGTAGTAAGGTGAGGAGAAGTTAAGCTTGATGCCAAATGAGTCACAAAGTTTTTGGATAGTTTTGTTTTTGAATGATTTGCCATTATCGGTGATGATTTTGTGAGGTACACCGAAATGAAAAATGATATGAGTGTTGATGAAGTCAACAATTTTGTCAGCTTTAGTGGAGATGAGGGGAATAGATTCCACCCATTTAGTGAAGTATTCAGTCACGGTGATAATAGATTGATGTCAGAGAGATGAATGAGGGTTAATCTCACTGATTAGATCTAACCCCCATTGTGAAAAGGGCCAAAAATCCTTAGCAACTTGTAGAACATGGCTAGGGACATGAAGCAAGTTAGCATGTTGTTGGCATTTGATACAATGTTGAACATAATCACTGCAGTCTTGATGAAGAGTAGGCCAATAATAGCCCAGGCAAAGGATGCGCTTGGCAACCGAGTTACCACTGAAATGTCCACCAAAAATCCCATCATGGAATTGTTTAATGGCATGAGTTATTTTAGTGGAGGTTAGACATTGAAGAAGGAGGCCATCGAAACCTCTTTTGTAGAGAAGACCCCCTAGCATGGTATATCAAGTGGAACTCTTGATAAAAGCTTGCTGTGTATTGCTAGAGAGGTCAGGAAGAATGGTAGAAAAGGTTAAGTAGTCCAAAAGTTGTTTATACCAAACATCCTGTGGATTAGAGTCAATGGTGTTGATGAGGTTGATGTTAATGGAGATATATGATGGAAATGCCAAACGATGTACTGTGACATAAATTTTTGATGAAGATGATGAGGATGGGATGCGTGAGGTGAGAGAAGCCATAGTATCAACAAACTTATTCATAGATCGAGGAATAGTTTACAATAGGTAATGGTCTAAAGATTCTATCAGGGTGTCAACATGGTGTTTGTACCTTTGCAAAACTTCATTTTTACAAAGGTATGCACTATTAACCTAATTAATAACTAGTTGTGAGTCGCCAAAGATGTTGATTGTCTTGATATCCAAGGAAAGGGTGGTCTGAAGTCCCAAAATTAAGGCCTCATATTTAGCCATATTATTGGTACATTCAAAGTCAAGTTTAAAAGATAAAGGCATGGGCTCACCATCGTGAGGGATGAGAATGGCCCCTACACCCCCATCAAGTTGACATTTGGATCCATCAAAGAACATTGTCATTTGATAGAATATGTCATCAGTGGATAATGTGGTGATAGATTCATCAGGGAATTCACAATGAGAGGGTTGGTTGTCAGGTAGAGGGGCATCTGCTAGTTGATCAGGGATTGTTTGCCCCTTGATAGACTTTTTTGGATGAATTCCAAATCAAACTCAGTAAGATGCATGAGCCAACGAGACATACTTTGGTTTTGGTATGTCTTGGAATGCATGTATTTGAGGGGGTTAGTGTGGGTGATGACATAAGTTTTGTGATTGAGAAGATAATGACGGAATTTGGTGGTAGCAAAGACTAGTGCCAAGAAAAGTTTTTCAGTATGAGTATACTGAGTTTCATAGTCAATGAGTGTTCAGCTTATATAATAAACCACTTGCTCCTGATGTTGTTCATCTCGGTGTGCGATCATGGCACCTAAAGAATGACTTGTTGCTGAGATGTAAAGATAGAAAGGTTGGTCATCTTTAGGTGGAATAAGGACTGGTGGAGAGACAAGATAATGTTTAAGAGCCTCAAAAGCCTCTTGAAAATTCTTATCCCAATTAAAGGAGACGTCTTTCTTGAGGAGGTGATGAAAGGGTTGACATCATTTGGAAAGCTACGAGATGAAGCGACAAATAGATTGAAGCTTCCCTTGTAGGCTGCAAAGTTGCTTTAGATTGGTAGGTGGCAACATCTTGAGTATAGCTCAAATTTTAGTGGGATCAATCTTGATGCCATGAAGAGAAATGATGAAACCCAAAAGCTTCCCTGAGAGAAACCCAGAGACACATTTCTTAGGGTTAAGTCGAACGTTGTATTGGAGGAGGTGAGTGAAGATTATTTTAAGGATGGTCAAATGGTCATGACAGAGTTTAGATTTGCCTAGTAGGTCATCCACATAGTCCTCCATGATTTTGTGGAGGAGATCATGAAAGATGTAAGTCATGGCACATTGATATGTGGCACTTGAATTCTTTAGGCCAAAAGGCATGACCCTATAGCAAAAAGTCCCCCATGGGGTGATGAAGGTGGTTTTGTGCTGATCTTTTGGCGCAATCAAGATTTGGTTATATCTTGAAAACCTGTCCATGAGTGATAGCATCTCATGACTGATCGTAAGATCAACAAGTTGGTCGATGTTGGGTAGAGGAAAATCATATTTTGGGCAAGCCAAGTTAAGGTCATGATAGTCGGTATAGATTCGGATCCCCCCAGTTGCTTTAGTGACAGGGACAATGTTTGACACCCATTACAGATAATCAATGGGTTGGATAAAGGAGACAGAAAGAAGGAATTGAAGCTCCTCTTTAACAAGGAGTGTAATGTGAGGATGCATTTTGAAAAGTTTTTTCCTGATAGGGTTAGCTTTTGGGTTTGTGATGATGTTATGGATGACGATGTTAGGGTTGATGCCAGGCATATCACTATAGGTCCAAGCAAAGGCTTTGATATGGTCTAAAAGGAATTTGGTATAGTCAATTTGTTCCTGGGCATCTAAAGATTGACCAATATTTAAAACATGAGGAACATCATAAGATGGAAGGTTAATGTCAATGGTCGATTCATTTAACATAACTTGCATCTCCAGAGGAAGGGATCATTGGATGAAAGAGTCATCTGCACCCATGTAGGTGAGAATGGCATCATCATCTATGCATTGGATAGTGTTGATGGTAGCAGATTCATCATCTATCATGTTTGGATAAATGAGAGGGAGGGACCTGGATACCCCACCTAGTTGATAGGTTAGGGGTTCCATGCGAATGGCATTTATGGAAAAAAAAACTAGGAGGGATGGAGACCACCAACTCCATAGGTGAAGATGGGGGAATAGGCGAGTTTGGAGGTGATTGTTCCATGATAGGTTCAGGGTGAGGGTTTTTATAAGTGTCAGTAGGTTCTTCAAAACCCAAGTTGTGTCACTTCTTGGCATTCTTTATGGCCTCATCATTTGGTGGTTCAATGGGCTAGTGGGAGCCTTGTTTGTAGTGCCCAAAGCCAAAGCCTTTCCATGCACACCTATAAAGATAGGTATGGGAAAAGTTTGGGTTGCTAAGAAAAGAGAAGTCAGACGTAAATATTTGAGGTGATGAAAGAGGATTCCCATCAGTGGGAGCTCAATCTAGCCCTCCATAGATGAGATTTGTTTGAAGATTGGGAGGTTGATAAGGGATGACCATTCCAATGTGATGGTCATAGCTAGGATTGTGATGAAGTTGTCCATACTCTTGAGGAGTCTGGAACATGTCCAAGGTGAGTAAACAGTACTCCCCAAGTGAAAGACATTGGAAGGTATCTTTCATAGGGTCTTTTATTTTCACTTGAGGAGGTGGTGTAGGTGTAACTGCCATTTGTGTACTTGTTGAAGCTTTCGCAGGTGGAGGTGGTGTTTGGGTCGATGTCTTGAAAGGAATGAGAACATCATTGGGTTGATAAGTTGTGTTGCATGTCTTGAAAGGAGAAGGGTCTGTAGGAATGACATGGACTTGACCATCATGTTCAAATTTGACACAACAGTGTAATGTAGAAGGGACACAGGCCATGGCATGGATCCAAGGTCATCCTAATAACATGTTGTATTGGAACTCTCCCTTGATGATGTAGAAGAGCTCTAGGATTGTTCATGGGCCAACATGAATATGTAAGATAATGGTGCCAATGGTAGTGGTGGTGGAGTCATTAAAAGATCAAAGGATTGCATCAGTCTTAGACACACAATTCTTTGGGAGGGTTAATTGGTCAAAGGCATGGGTGAAAATGATATTGATGCTAGCACCCCCATCAATCATAACTTGCTTAATGCAAGTTTGATCAATGTAGGCTGTGATGAAAAGGACAGCATCTTGATCTTCCAAGTTGGAGGTAGGAATTTCAGAATCACTAAAGGTAATAGAGGCAACGGTGGGTAATGATTGGACTAAGGCAGCTAGTGGTTGGGGGTCCTCGGGTTGGACCTTTGCTACCTGTAAAGCTTTGATTAAAGCTTGATGGTGTTGTAGAGAGCTTTGAATGAGGTCATATAAAGTCATCTTCACAGGAGTTTGGTGAAGCTGTTTTACCATAGAATCACAGATTGCCTCTGAAGAAGTTGGTTGGGATGCACCCAAGATAGAAATCTTGGGTTTGGGTGATTGAGAAAGTTTGACAAATGGGTAGGTCTAAGGAATATCAGCTTTCTGTTTTGCTTTATCCTTTAAAGTTTGTGACCTAGTGGCCACATTGATGGTGTTAATCTCGAAAAGAGGAGACGAAGGAGGTAAAGGGACCATAGTCTGATGATGAGATCCCGATGAAGGTGGAGAGGTTGGAGAGACATTAGATGGAGCTGGAGATTCATTGAAAGTATCCTCAACAAGAAGGGTGTCTTTTTCCATGTATTGGTGAATGACAACTTTAAGGGCACAACAATTTTCATTGTCATGTCTAGGTGTGCAATGATATAGGCAAATTCTAGTGTCATCGAACCATAATGGTTTTGGTTCGAGAGGTTGAAATGGTTTAATAGGTGGAAGAGTGATGCTAGAAGTTTTCAAAAGTCAGTGTAGTATTAAAGCATATGAACCCATTAATGGGTCCGTGCTTGTTGATGCACTAGGTGTTGATGACTTTTGTTTGGGAGTTGTTGAGGGAGATTTCCATACCACTTTTTGGGTTGGTGGTGCAGCCACTCGAGTAGAGGACACTTTCTTTGCGAGGGGTGCCAAATTTTTTGGAGGAGGTATATTTTTGATAGGTAAATGTAGTAGGGGAGGCAATTTGTTCTTGTTAGGTGTCAGAGTAGGGAGCACTCCTATTAAGGTAGAAAGATGAGGGCCCAAAATGGAGGGAAATGGTGATGGTGGGTGAGGAGTTCTCCATCGTGGTTTAGTGGCCTTCTATAGCTTGGTTTGAGGACCATTATTATGGGGGTAAAGATTTAAGTCTACCTTCACTTGTGGGTGAGTGAGGTTAGGTATGGGACAAAAACCGAGGGATTTAACTTGTTTTGATATAGTTGATGTTTGTGAGGGTTTAGGTCGAGAAGTGGAAGGTTGAGCTCCTAAAGATTTGGAAGTAGAAGCCCAATCCTCATTGGTGACTTTGGGAGATTTTGTCGAAGGAGGGTCGTTAGTGCGAGATGAGATGGGAAGTGTAAGATAAGGAGATTTAAGTCACTCCCATAATGCCTCATGCTCTAAGTTCCTCGAATGGAGAAATCCTAAGTTCTCAGCCAATTGAGAGAATGGTTTTGAAGATGTTAGATGAGGCTTTGGTTTTTTAGAAGATGTGGGTGGTTGTGAGACCGAAAATGTGTTAGATGTAGTGATCTTGGCCCAAAGGTGTGAGAGAGCCATTACTAGATCATCTTCGGTCAAAGTAGGTGAAGAGACAAGTTCTTCTCTTGGTGGAGAAGGAATTGGAGAATGTGACTCCTCAAGAGGATAGAGGGCGGGGATGATTTTACCTTTTACTTGCGGTTGAAGAGTAGGAAAGGTATGGTCCTCCATTGGTAGTAAGAAGGATGAAGGTGGGGCTAGTGGCGTTGGTATGGTTAAAGCATCCTCCAATATAAGAGGGGTAGATGGAGGACTATTAGGAGAAGAAGGTTATTCTACCTATGGTGGACAAATAAAAGAAGAATGTTCTTTTACCTGTGGTGGAGGGATAGGTTGACTAACCTCTTCAGTTTGTAGAAGAGGTTGGTTAAGGATGGAAGGCGAAACCGTGTTGACTGTGCGTATATTATGCTCTTGGGGGTCATCGGCCATGGTCTGAATGTTATTTTGACTAGGGGGATGGTTAGGGAAAGGTTTTCTAAAGATGTCTATGTTCTAGTTAGGTGGCGTGTTTGGGTTATCCAAGACAAGATCACCTTTATCTATCATGTCTTGGATAATGTTTTTGAAGGTTTTGCAGTTGTTTATGTCATGGCCTTTGACACGGTGATAATTATAGAAGTCATTTTCCCTGTACCATGTAGGGATAGGTTTTGAGGGGTTGAATTCAGGTGGTGGTTGAATTTGGGGGAGGTTGAGGACTCCCTATTTAACGAGTTTATCCAACACGGACGCGTATGATTCTCTTATTGGAGTATATTGACAATGTATGTATCGTTGTTGGAATTGTTGTGTAACTATTTGAGATGTGGAAGGTTTGGATTGATTAGTTGTGGCTGATGAAGATAATCTGAGTACCACAGCATTTGCCGATCCCTTGGATTTGGAATTGGAGGAAGAAGATTTGGATGAAGGGTCATTTGATTTTGTGTTGGGGTTTTTATTACGCAATTTGACTTTATTTTCCTTGACAGCACTGAGTTCAAGCTTTCTAGCCATGGTGAAAGCTTCATCAAATGTGTGGAATGTTTAGACCCACAAAGTAGATGAGATGTGTTTGGCACATGCTTATGAAAAGAGCTCAATGATCTCAAATTGAGGTAAAGAAAAGGAGAGTTGGCTGATTAAACTTCTCCATCGAGCAACGAAATTAGCTATTGATTCATCATCAAATTATCTGATAGAATATAGGTCTGTGATGGAGACCTTTTTAGTTATGTTGATTGAAAAGTGGTCAAGAAATAGTTGAGCTAGTTGAGTGAAGCAAAAGATAGAATGACTGGTAATAAAACTATACCAATTGAGGGCAGCACCAGAAAGCGACATGGGAAATGTGTGTAGTAACAATGCATCATCATGTGCTATAAGGTAAAAAGCATGTCTAAACACTCATAGATGTTGCTATGGGTCCTCTTTACTCTGAAAGTGAGTAAACTTGGGAATTTCCCACTGATTAGGATATGGTCAGATTGGGACTGAAGGATGAATGGGTTCATTATAGATTTATTCATATGAGAGAACATTTCTTGAACTAGAAATGGATGTCTCAAGGTTAGACATCTTATCCATCAACATCTTGATTAGATCAGTTGATGGATTTGCAGGTGGGGTGCCCCCTAGGTTGTAAGGCATTTGGAATGCATTAGGAGGATCATATGATGTAGTTGGTTGTGCTTGTATAGGCGCAACATATTGGTAACTAGTCATAGGGACTGATGTTGAAGTCAAGGGTGGTTATGTCATAAAGCTAGAAGGTGCAACTTGGCTTGATGTCACCAAAGGTGGTTGGATGGTGGCAACACTAGCCAAAGGGTAGTTAGTTACTCTTGTGTTTATGGGTGAAAGAGTAGGTGGGATGGAGATGATTAAGTCATAGAATGGTGTAGAACTTTTTTGAATGGCTTGTAGTTGAGGGGTATAGAAACCCCAATGGAGGTAGGTCCAGAAATAGAAGGAGAGGCCACACTTTGAAGATTGGTCATGGTCAGGTTGTTAGTTGAGGCAATGGCCTGGGTGTCTATGGGTTGGGTTATGGATGCTGTTGATATGTTTACTATTTTGACTAAGGAAGTTGGCATCCCATACACTGGGTTGCCTGAAGGATCTTGCATTTGAATTCTCATGAGATAGTGATGAAGAGCCTTGACATTAAGGTCAAGGAACCTCTCAAAGTCTTGGTCCCCTTTGAGAATGATTGGATGTTGAGCTGGGGTTGGTCAGATAGGAGTACTCTCAGTTTTTGAATTATACTCCATTTGGGGACTTGATATAGAAGGTGAAGGCGGGAGTGGTTATTGCCTTGCGTGGTCAACAAGAGTTTTGGTTTGACTCTGTGTCAAAACCATTCAAGGCAAAAAAAGGTCAGGTCCTAAAAATTGTGTTTTTTTTTCAGTTTTAGAAACTTAGAATGTGTTTTTGACAGCAAAAGAGTCAAGTTTTTAGCTTGCTATTTGAGAAGAAAGATTTTTGATAGTGACCGATGTCAGTAGAAGAACTGATGTCAGTGAAGTAAATTGCTGATGTCAGTCAGATAACTGATGTCGGTGAAGATAGTTGCTGATGTCAGTGGAAAAACTGATGTTAGTTACTGTGTGTTTCTAGAAACTTAGAAAACTGAAAGTTTTTGGAAGAAAGAAGAAAGTCTGAGTTGTTTTTAGATCTTAGAATGCGACCTCACTAGCTCAAAAAATTAGATACAGCCAGAAAAATAGATGAAGACAAGAAGCCACTAAACATTAATTCTAAGAATAAATTTTAGAATCGTGTTGGCTTATGCCTTAGAAGAGTGTGTTTGGGAAGTTGGGATTTTAGAATGGGTACTAAAAGAAGCAGTCTAAGGCTAGTTTTAGGTTAGTTTTGGTGCTCAAAATCTGTATTAGGTTCCGTATGTGGCCTAGTGCTAGGAGCTTGCTCCCCTCACTTCATGAACCCAGAGCCTAGCTGGGTCGCTTAGCCAATATATACTTCCCCTAGAGTTTATACTCTGTCAGAGAACAGAGTGGGTTCTCCCCTTGGTAGTGAAGTCCAAGTAGGATTACCAGGAAGGGTAAGGTATTTGCTAGGTGATGAAATCCTAGTTGGGCCTTATCTCAGGTATGTTTAGATGTTTGATTTTGTGAATAAAGTGTAGTCCACCAGACCAGACCTAACTTTATTCATAATGCAGGAATGAGATGTAATAGATTTTAAGCCCAAATTGAAATGTTTTGTTCGGATGCAAACAAGTTGAGAAAAGGTTAAGAGTATGAATTTTACTACTCTAAGATGCAAGAGGAAAGTTGACAAGAGGAAAAATAAAGTGGTTATTTTTAACTTGTGCTTATGGTTTCATTTCAAAATAAAGAGATAGAAGAAGGATGCAAGAAGAGATCTAATGGAACTATATGAATGTTTTGCCTTTTAGGAGAAATGAACCCAAGGAAAACTCCAGGGTCCCACCAGGTGTGCCAGAATGTTTCTACAAGTTTTTTGATTTTCTACATTCAGAGGAAATAAGAAACTTGAGATAAAATGGTCAGGGGTTAGGTGATACTCGAATGAAGTTACGCACCATATCCAGACAATTGAAGGAGCTCCTCTTTGGCTATGGAGGATGACACCTGTAGGGAGAAAGAGACTTAAACACAAAAAATGTTAGATAGATATATGGTGGACTGCCAAGTAAAAGCTCAGTCCCAGAAGTGCAAAGACTTCCTTGAGGGATGACAATCCACTTGTTGATAAAAGAATGTCAGATAAAGAGAAATAATAATGACTTAAAGAAAGAGAAATAGATAATGTGTACCTAATTCTTGTAATCTGTCTTTCACAGTCATCGATGCCGGTTAGTCTGTCATCATTGGTTGGTTAATATTTTTGATGCTGGTTAGTCTACCATCATCAGTTGGTCAATGTGTCGACGTTGATAGGGGTAGTGGGTTCTTGGACGGATTTCAGGTTGATGTCTTTGGTTGACAGAATGGTCTGTGGTATTCTGAGAGTCTGTGCAAGATAGTAGGACAATATACAAGGTCTTAGGAGGGACAAGGGGTAGAGGATAGGTTGTCAAAAAGGGTAAGGATATGGGGAAGGCCTCTCAGCCTCTCTAGGAAGAAAGTTAGGTCTGGTCTGGTTGATAGCCGGGTTTGGTTGATAATATTAAGAAGTAGTAGAAAGAAACTAATTACTAATACATTCTAGATTACTAGAATGAAATAGAAGAAGAATACTTAGCTCTGCCTGGGGGAGAACCAGAGGTGTAGAAGACCTGTTGCTGATGTAGAAGAATTCCTGCAATGTTTCAATCAGGGGTGGAGTGACTGATGTAGAGTTTTTGTAGCCTGTGATGCTTGGTGTGCATTTGGGAGAGAGAGAGAGAGAGAGAGAGAGAGAGAGAGAGAGAGAGAGAGAGAGAGAGAGAGAGAGAGAGAGAGAGAGAGAGAGAGGTCAAATTTTGGGTGCAAGAGAATTCACATTTGGGGTTGAATTCAGGGTCTGAATTTAGTTTTAAGCAATCGACGTCGGCGATCCCATCGGCGTCGGCTGAAGGCTGACCGACGTCGGTGGCTAGAGGATGGGTAAAAAGGCTATTTTTATCCTTTTTCCTATTCCTCCATCTGTCAAGTTCAGTGGTCATGGTTAAATGGTCGAAGGTGGGTTTAATAGGCGTGAGGATCAGTGGGAGAGTTGGAATGATTAATCATAGGGTGATAAATGAGGGTATCCAAGGGTGAGGAATCTAAGGGTGATGTCAAGGGTGAGGTGTCAAGGGTGATGTTATTAATTTAAAATAGGTAATTATTTTAAATTAATAAGTGTGTGGGTTAGGAATATTTAGAAGTGGACCAATGGGACCAAGGGGGGAGTCGACCAAGGAGTAGACACAATTTTGGTGTCTACACACATCTATAATAAGAGAAAATAAAATGAATTAACCTAATAACCTTCCATCAATCTATCATTACCATAAATTGATAGCTTTTCATTTAAAAGTACACATCTAAAATTCATAAGAACCATTCAAAACTAAAATTCAAACTAGACAAGTGAGAGAGAAGCCATAATGACAATTCACACAAAAAAATGAGACAATATTTTTAGAATTCTCTGCTTGCATTAATTTTTCCAAAATTAGTAAAAAAAATTCTTTCTCAAAACTACCTCCTTTTGTAATTGACTATAACCCTTATATAGAAGATTAAGAAGGTATGTCAAGTAGTATTCTCAAATGATAGTTGTACAAGTGTTAAGGACAGTTATCCTTTTATAACCTTCAAGAATATGAAATTTCCTAAATTAAATGACCTATAATCAATGTGATTTAAAAAAACTCACATTATTTTACAAAGGAATATTCTCTTTTGAAAATATACATGTCTAGTTATACAAGAATATGCTTTAATCAATAAATTTAACTTTGAGATCCTTTTGCTGCTATAGTCCCCTGTTTCTACTATAGGATTTTTTTGCTTTGTCATGCTGATCATCAATTAGATTTATGTTGACAATGGTATCCATGAAGATTTCATCCTCCTAGTCTACCATTCTTCTAAGATCTTTGTCAGCCCTTTCTATAGCTTCCTTGATGCTCCTAGCCTCTATAAACTTATCTTCTATAGTAAAGATCATGTCCATAAAATTTATGTTGTCAGCTCCTATCTTCCCTTGGATCTGATTTCTTAATTCATTCATGATTTGGGTGGATATATGCTTTAACTCATCATTAGTTATTAGACCAATTGGGATGAGTGTAGTGGGATTCTTGATTATGCTCCCCAATATATGCTCCATCCTACTTTACAAATGCTTTCCATCTTCAAAAAGATCTTCTAGACTCTTAGACCATTTACTCATGATTTTGATCTTGTCCACAAATACTACCATAGGCATATTAAAATGAGCCAAGATGACTATATTAAAATTTGGGATTTGATATTCTATCAAAATATTGATAAAATCCTTTACATTTTTTCTTGAACTCTGCCATTGGTGGACTTAGCTCATGGACACAATACTCTATTGGCTCACTACACCTTGCCTAGACTTTATTGATTTCAAGGTATTAAAAATATCAAATAGAGTGGCCTCAGACATATTGATCATAGCCTCTAGGACTGAAAAGATAGCTTGCTCCTCCAAGTTCTTCTTTTGTTGTTGCATGTTCTTAATAGCTTCCTATAGTTGCTTTATCTATGCTTAGGCTAAATCTAAGGGATCATCTTCAAAAATGGAATCTTATCTAGGACTCTATGCTTTCTTTTATGTCAAACTTGTCAATGGTTCTACCTTTTGGTATGTGATCTCCTCACTAGCTACCATGATCTTTTGCTTAGTTACTCTAAACAAGTCGGTAGTCTTTGGGTCAAATTTGAAATCAACTTTAGATTGATTCACATGTGGGATAGGGACTTATATTCGTGCTTAGCCTCATTAACCTAGAGTAGCCAATCTTCTTTTCTCTTTGTCTTGTAAATCCAAAATCCATGGATTCATTTCAAATTTCATAGGGATGTTGGTGGTCTTTACCATAGCCCAAGGATTATGCATAGTAAGAACTCTTTGTAATTTAGGTCCATAGATGACCCATTATAGAATAGATATACCATAAATTATGTTTTATTCACTAAATAGATTTACTTCACTCAAAGGAGGAATGTAATTTACTTTGGGTCTCTTAGATATGTGAATAATGGATAACTCAACCTTCCTCTTGGGAGGGGTGACAATAGGGACTAAGTATAATACTTCTTTCCCTTTCTCTTAATTTTTTCAACATAGGATTATTAATTATTTGATTCATAAGTACTAGATATCACTCTCAATGCATCCTCCATAGACTCATTGGGGTTTAGGGATGCCACGTGAATCTCCTCTAAGGGTGATCCTTGTTCCTCTACCTTTGATGAAGAAGAAGCAACCACATCAGGTCTTCTTTCTTCTAGTCTATGTTCAATCTAGACTTCAGGTTTAGGCCCTACTTTTCATTGAGTTGGTGGAGATTTGGAAAGTGTACCACTTATAAAATGATATTATATGTTCCCTAACTATCATCTATCCTCCTTATAATTTCTTTCTAGCCTAGGCACAATTCTAACATTATGCTCCATTAATCTCCTAGTGACCTCAAAATAGGATGATGCCTTGGTGTATATAGGATCATAGGCACTAGGATTATGTTCATAGATCATATTCATTATATATTTATATTTCAAATGTTTTTTTATTCTTCCATAAGAATCCTACTATCTGAATTCATCTATTTTCAAATTAAAATTTACTATGCTTGTATGTTGCCTCAATGTTGTCTCATTTATATAAAATGGTATTCCTAATTATCAGAGGGAATTTGTGGAGGAGGCCTTTTCTCTTATTCTTACTGAGACCATCTACACCATGAAATAATTGATATTCCACCTCTTGATCTACTAGCTAGTCAAGGACATGAATAGGTAGTTTAAGAGGATAAATTTATGTTCCATCAATTATTATATTAGTGTATTAAATATATAGCCAAATATCACCCATGGCTTTAATAGACTTTCTAATCAATGGGCTAATTCTTGGCATTGGAATGTTAGTTATGGCCTCACTCAGGGTTGAGTAGACATAGACATAAATGAATTGAATGTGGTCCCTATATTTGTAGATGTGAATCTTAGAGTAATATTGTGAGACTATTTTTGTTTCATTTGGTGACCATTCTATTTGGTTTAGGATTTTGGTTGTTTCATAGAGAGCATCTAAGAGACATGACAACATGAAAATTTGGGTCTTCTTCTTTTGCCTAATTGCAAATATCTTACTACTCAGTGATATGCTTATTATTTCACCTAGAGAGTGAATAATTGACTTTTCAACCATGAAGTAAACTATGGGCACCTAGAATATATTGACATAAGTTATGGTTGCATCCCAACATAATTTGTTCAACATAGTCATTATCATCCTAATCCCAGGTCTGAATTGGCTAATAGGAATGTTTTAATGAAGTTTTAAAAGACTTAGTTTCCAAAATACAACCACATGGATAGGGTGTCCTTAAAATTATTCTTATTATCCCAAATATTGATTGTTCTAAGGTCTATTTTGGGTTTAGGTAAATTATAATATGACTCAAATGCAATCGTAAAAATATAAGATACTTTTGTGAGACTATGTTCATTAATAATCATGCCCTTATTTATCTTAGTTTATTTGTAAATAGGAATAAGAATGTCAATGCAGTGGAGTAACTTAGGATTTTGTACTTCATAATGAAGACCCACCATATGGATTGATACTATATCATCATATAGTCTCTTGGATAATAGATTTTTCTCCTCTTCTTGGGTATAGTTCTCGATGGTCCAAAATAAATTTGACTAGTATTGTCTCTATTTTTCAAAGTATTGGAAATGAATTTTGTGTCCCTAAACACTCATCCCTCAACATCTAAGGTTAGATACATGTCCACATCCTCCTTTGAGACACCTTTTTGAGATATCATTGCTGTAATTTTTATTAAATTATTTACTGGTGGATAGTACTTCAATTCTTGATTGAATTATCCTTACATAATTTATTTTCTCTTGGCTTGATCATAATGGAAATAGGGATAAATTAGGGCTTCCATATGTTCTTAGGGATTTTTTAAGTTCAATTAGGCTTAAACAAAGCTTTAATGGTGGTAAGTGATTCAAACTATATGAGCTTTATGACTTATATTTTCTTTTGATCATGTATTTATATCTTTGCCTTCTTAGGTCCAAAATATATACAAACCTATCATGTCTTTCCTATGTGGCACTGTCATGTCACACTATTTATTAAATTTTGAAAAATGAGTGTTTGTCATTTTTAGGACATGTGTTAACACCTCATGTAATTCAGGAACTAGATTAAATATGATCCATTCATATTCAAATGAATCCTTTAGCTTTGAATTATTATGGACCATTGATATTCAAATGATCTTCCTAAGATTGTGCCATGTGATAATATTGTGGGTTTTATATACATACTGTGAACACACATAACTATTTGACATCTTTGTGCCATGTGGAAAATTTTGATTAGATTTGAGCTCATTGAAAAATTACACACTTTGCTTGCCATTGATCATGATCTAGGAGATTATACACTATATCTCAATCTCTATTTGATTCACCATAGTTGTGACACATGTTACTAATGTATTCATTTTGGACTTGTTTAAAAGTCTTCTCCATATTTTACCATTAGATTAGATTTGTATGGATTGATGAAATCTATCAATCTTAATCCAAAAGGTTGAACATGATTGGATGCTCTACTTCCTATAATATGTTTGACTTTTTGAATTTTATACATGCCATTAGATTTGCCTTGCCTAGATCAATGTATGTCATTGATTATGATCCACTTGTTGAGGTTAAGATAAACATGGACCTTTGATCATTAGGCTAAGCCATCGAGATCATTCCACTTGGAACTTAAGGGTTACTTCATAGGACCTTTGAAAATTTGACCATTCCCCATTCCATTAGATCATCGATGCTCACTTTAATACATTATATTAGATCTTGATCTGTGAATTCAAACATGATTGGTCTATCCCTATAGGAAATAAAATAAAAAAGTGTTCAAGTTACATAAAGAAATTAGGATAAGAGTTTTGGAATAAGGTTTTAATTGTATTAATAAATAAAATTAAAACTTTAGGATAAAACTTTTAATCTATGTTGAAAACATAATAAAGTGTTCAGGTATTTAATTAGTCTCTGTGAGCAATGAAGTAGACTAGGTGGGTTTTGGGAATAAAGAGACTTAGCATAAGGTTTTTAGAATAAGGTTTTGATCATGTTAATTAACATTATTAAGTCCTTAGGATTAAATATAAACTAAATTTTAAAATAATATAAAGCATTCTTGCATAAAATTAACCCATGCAAATTTGAATTTACTTTAGAAGACCTAGGATAAAATATATTTTGAGGTTTAAAATCCTAGGTTTAACATTTTTTACTCTTGAATTCAATCAAAAAATTAAGTAATAAAGATTAACAAAGGGTAAAATTATCATTTGAACTATGAAACCTTGAACATTGTTCACACACTTGAGACTCCCTTAAACTTGCATCTTGAAAACACATGAAACAACCATTATCAACATTAGATAAAATAAGAAAAGGATCAAATGGAGACATGTCAACTAAGCTAAATGAGAACTAGGTGTGGTTATATTCAAATAGATAACTTTGATTGAGTGAAATTTTCAATTCAAATCACAAATTTACAAAATTTGAAACAAGGGTTCCCATTTTTTGAAAATGGGGGTGTGTTGACCTCAATAAATGGTAACTTCTAGGGGAACATAGAAATATGTTAGAATTTAGATACTCTAGTTTAAAATAATAAATAGATAAATCATCCCACATGATTAGGTACCATTGCTAAGATCTAGCCACAATTAAAATAGGTCTCACACATGCATAATTTGAATCAAACATCAAAACATAGACATGATATGTGTGTGCTTTGATTCTACTTACTATTTGACATGGGATTTAGAGAACAACTTCTAGATTTCATGACCTTAACCATTAACATTGACTTATATCATATTTAGATGTTCATTAAGAATTATGCTTTAGTTTAGGGAAGGCTTGGGCATTGCTTTGCTACCATCCAAGTATCTATAGCCTCAAAACAAATGTCTTTGGCTCCACTCAAGACCTTGTTCCACTTCCATCCAAGCATCCATAGCCCTAATGGAGGTTACTAGAATCAACTTTACTCAAAAATTTATTTTTTTCAATAAAGCTATTATTTTGTATTTTTTAACCATATTAGAATTATAGCAAAGGTTGGGAACCAAATTATCTAGGTTTTGGGATTTGGTCAAATGTTTGGCTTTTATACAATCATATTTAGTTGCAAACTTTGTCCTAGGAAATAATGTATTTTATGTGTAAACATGACTTTGCCTTAATAATTCAAACTTTCATCCTACATATGCAATCCTCATTAGAATCATACTAAGATCAGAATGAGATTTAAGATTTTAGGGAATAATTAATCTAGGTTATAGCCCTTACTAATTTATCAAAAATGTAACATCAAGCTCACATTCTAAGATTTATGATCAACCATTTGGAGAAGTCATACCTGCATTCTTTATTTTTGGAGTTCCTTTTGAGAAACTACATGTATTAGAGTTTGAAATTATCTTAAAAAAGACTTATTGAAAGTAGGCACCAAAACAAAAGAAAGGAAAAACAAATATTTACATGCATTATATATAAACAAGAATAAGAAATAAATCTAATCTAAGCCTATCTGCACTAGCTTTAAAAATTAGACTTGAGGTGGGGTAACAAATAAGTAATGTCTGAGACATTTCCCATTTGTTGGTAATGTAAACTCTACTCCTTGTAAGTCCTTGATCTTGAAGGTGTTGTCTCCTAGTATCTCGGTAATCTAATAGAGACCAATCCACAAGGGAGTGAACTTCCCATGCTTTCCTTTAGGTTTAGATGATTTGTCCCAAATAAGAAATAAGTCTCCTTGCCTAAAAATCTTAATCTTGGAATGTTTGTCAAACCATCTCTTCATCGTGGTTTGATGTATATTAAAATTATAAAAAGCTTAATGTCTTGCATCTTCCATTTGAATAATTTCAATCAACCTAGAACTTGAAAACTCTTGATCCTTTTCCATGTACTCTTGCCTAAACTTGTAGGTTGGTAGCTTGAGAGTGATGAAAAATATAAGTTATTTACCATATATAAGTAGAAATGGTGATGCATTTAGATATTTATTTATTCTTTTTCTATCATCCTAAAGGGCATATTTGAGTAACTTGTGCCATGTTATTGGTTTTTCAGCAACAGACTTCCTAATAGATTTCATCAAGTTTTTTTATTTGACTCTAAGACTCTATTTCCTTGAGGGTAATGATTTGACAAAAACTTTAGAAATACATTATTATCATATGCCCACTTAGTCATCTCAATATGTATAAATACATATCCATCATCATGAACTAGAGATATTGGTGTGCTAAATATTTTACATATGTTTTCCTCCAAGAAATTTATCACATATTTTGTCCTACATTGCTTGGTTACCACTACTTCTATCCATCTAGTGCAATAATCAGTAGTAGTGAGGACATATTTATGTTTGTCTAAAGAATTAGATTTGATGACACCCACAAAATATAATCCCCATTGAGAAAAAGGTTTATCAATCATCTATGGTTTCAATGGCATAGCTATTTTGAGTTCTTTAGTGTTGAATATCTAGCACTAATGACATTCTCTCACATGCCTATGAGCATATTTGAAGATAGTACTCAAAATATCTGATGCTTCCTCTTTAGAAACACATCTCAAGTATATTAATTCAAAATTATTCCTAAAAATTACTCCATCTTTGATCATGAAATGTGTTACCTTGAGTCTTAGAACTCTCCTTTACTCCCTATTTATCCCTAAAAGACAATATCCAATAATTAATAGATGAATAATTGAATCATACCAATCATTGGGTTGAAAAATCTATTATTCCACATGTATGGAACTCAATTTTGGGTGGTGTTATAAATAAATTAAATTAGCCCTTGGCACCTTACCAGTTTGGTAGTTGTAATTTCTAGATCATATTCTTGAAGTATGGACATACATTCACCTCTTCTTTCCCCTTATTCACATTGGCTAAGCATAAGCTTAGTGGAAGGATCTGTGAGTATTGCATGAAACTTATTCCTAAGAATATAATGCCTAAGTTTCTTCACTACCATAACTAAATCACATGCATTTTTATCAATCAGAGAATAGTTTAACTCAAAAAAATTAAAATTGGTACTCATGAATGCAATAGGATGATCACATCCATCTATTTTTTGAGTTAGGATAGTTGCAATTGTATGGTCAAAATAAAAATAATAAAGATATAAATCCTTTGAAAAATCAAGGATTATCAATACTTGTGCCTACATTATTACTTCTTTTATGTCCTTGAAGGCCTTTCTAGTTTCTTCATTCCATGTGATCCTCACATCCTTATTCAACATATCATTTAGTAGTCTCACAATCTCTGTAACACCAGAAATGAATTTTCTTAAAAAGTTGATTTTCTCAAAGAAAGATTTCAATTATTTTTTGATATTAAGGTGTTCTATCTTAGATATAACATCTACTCTATCAGGATCTATATAAATCCCCTCTTTAGTTATAACATATCCTAACAATTTTCCCTCAGTAACATACATTTATTTTTTTTGGGATTGAGAGAAATTCCATACCTTCTACACCTTTCAAATAACTATTGCAATTGCATGATATGATCCTCCCCATTCTTCAAAAACATAGTTAGGTCATCCATGTAAATGATAATGCTTACCTATCATCCCCTAGAAAGTGTGGTCCATAGCTCTCTAGAATGTTTCACCTACGTTTATTATTCTAGATAGCATCTTTTTGTTGGAAAAAGTGCCCCACTTAGTTTTGAATGTGGTATTTAATATGTCTTCCTTATTCATAATCACTTTATATCCTAAAAAACCATAAATAAAAGACATCATTATAGAACCACTAATAATTTGAATAACTTGGTCAAGTGAAGGAAAAGGATAATTATCTTTTTCAGAAGCTATATTCATATTTCTAAAGTCTATGCACAATCTAATTTCCCCATTCTTCTCTCTAACTAGAACTAATTTAGCTACCCAAGTGGAGTGTCTAATGGGAAAAACTATCTTTTCATCCAAGAACTTATTGACCTCTTTATATATCAAAGGTTCTAGCATAGGGTTGATAGGTATTTATTTCCACCTAAAAGGCTTGCAGGCTTCTTTTAAAAGTATGGAATGAGTTATGATTATAGGATCAAAGATCTTAAAGTTATCATAAGACCATGTTATTAAATATTTGTACTTGGCCAACAACTCTTTAGCTTTTCTCAACTCTTCATTTATATAAGTTCTACCAATATTCAATAGCTAGGGTCGGCCTTGTGTTCTTAGGTCAATTGCTTTTTAATCTTTCCCACTTGCCTTTGGAGCTTTGATAATTTCTGCTAGTCTATTTGTGTCAAATAATTTTTCTAGGCCAATCATGCACTTGGAATTTTTTTTATCACTTGCATAATTTCATCATTAATTTTGTCCTTTTCAAGATGATTTTCATTGGCCCCATCAATGATGTGGGACTCAAATACTCTTGAACTATTCATGAAGTTTAAAATCTACTGGTCATCATTGAATACTTGTAAATGGTTGATATTATCAAGGACTGAGGGGTATGGAACCAAATCAACACTAAGTTTTCTTAGTTTAGAGTCTTGACCTAGCATAATCTTGGATGTTGTTGAGGCTAGCTCATCAATAAGCTTATTTATTTCTCTAGGAATTGAGACAATGTTAAAAGCATCAAAATACTCTATCAAGTCCTAAAATTTAAATTTATATTTCTTAAGGAAAGATAATTTGTACTGGTATTTACTTCTAACTTGATTAAATACTAGCTCACTATCACCATATACTAACAGTTCTTTGACCTTATGCTTGATGGAAAATTGTAAACCTAAGATTAGAGCCTCATACTATGACAAGTTTTTAGTGTATGAAAACTAAAGTCTACAAGAAGTAATAAATTCTTTCCCAAGGGGATTAATTATTAAAATTCCTACCCCAAAACTAAATTTACACCTAGCACCATCAAAATATAATTTCCATATTCTAGGCATAACATGAAGATATTTACAATCACATACCTTATAAGTGTCAAGAGTGTAAACTCTTAACTTATAATTGGCCATGTTGACCCTTTCATTTATACCATTGTACTTGGTGATCATATGTTTCATCTTGGGATCTCTTTCAATTAAAATCTGATTTGGAACTCCCGTTCATAAAAGCCACATGTGTGAATAGTCAGTGGACATATAACCATTCAAAGACTTTCTCCAATCCCTGTTAAGTAGCATTCCACAAGCATTAAGATTATCCACCACTTGGATGTCTATAAACTATGGTATCCTTGGTTCAACTACAAGTTGCATGTGAACATTCAACAATTATTCAATTACTTTCAACCTAGATTTATCTAATTGAGTAACAACTCTATTATATTTAACTGGAGTCAAACCTAGCTGCTCAAAAATACCTTTAGGCATTATATTAAAAAATGCACCTAAGTCTAACAAATAATTATGCAAATTCTTACCAAAAATTCTAATTGTTAGAAAGAAGTGTGGAACATTTTCTTTGTTTTTATACATTACAACATTGACATTTATAGTCTTAGGTGACTTACTAGGCATCTTAGATAGAGAGTTTAACAACAAATATCTCTACTCAGTGATTTAAGTAAAGGCTATGTTATATTTAATCCTCTTCATGTCCTCAACTATATTTTACCCACCCATAATATAAGTACTAGATGAATCAACGTTATGTTTAGAGGTACTTCCCTTTGGAGGCTCTAGATTATTGTCAGTTATAGGATCAAGAGTGTCAAAATTATTTATTAGAGTTGAAGTTGTCAAAGGTTGCTTCTACTCCATATTCCTTGGAGGATAGGTCTTCTTTAAATACTATTGAAAGGCATGAACCTCCTCATGAGTATCCTTAGGCTCATTCTCTTCTTGGAATGGGAAATAAAATATATCCACCATCAAAGTTGTATTAGCAGACTTAGATGACTTTGAAGAATTGGATGTACCTACAAAATTATCTTTGCTAAGCACACCTTCAGATGTATTCAATGTTAGAGGTACAATCACTGAGAGGGGCGGTGAATCATTGATGATAGATAATCTAATTAAATTTCCAACTCTTAAACATTCAACACATATAATTATGATGCATACAAATTAACCATTACAATAAACAAGTAATATATAACAAGATCAAGCACATAACACATGATATAAATGGGAAAATCTCTTGGGGGATAAAACCCACTGAACCTTACAAGATGGAATACATTCCTATAAAGACAAGATTTAACATTTAGACTAGCACCAACTGATCAAGGAACACCCATCTCTTAATTTAGTGAGACACCCATCCCACAAGGAGGAATCAACCCCCTAGGCAACCAAGAACCTACTCAGCTACCTTGATATCATCACCACCTCTGACATGATGTCTTATACACCTAATGATGGAATTTTATTAATTGATATATTTCCCTCTTACACTCTCACAAACTTTCACATACAAGGAATTCATCCAAATCACCCTTTTGGACCACTCTTCACTTCTTAACACAAATATAATTAGAAAACCTACAACAACCCTATCAAAAAATCAGAAACATGACTTGTAATAAATATTCAATTCTTTCCACACTATAGGAAAAATCTTAAAACTACTTTTCTCTTCAATCTATCCACTAAGTACACTCACTCAATCAATCTCTAAGTCCTACTCAGTCTACCTTTTCTAAACTCATTAGGTCAAATGACTTATGCATTCACCTTAAATATCTTGATCAAATAAGAATGACTAATCCTTTTCACTCTCTATCGGTCCTTAATAACCTATACATTATCTTTCAAAGGTTTTCAACTTTTTCTTGTATCCACACACATAACTACTCAACTCCACACTCTCAAGTCTAGAAACCATCACATTTGCTTTCACTCTTTATAGAGTCTTCATGAATATTATATTCTTGGTTGGAAATAAGATTTGACTTAACCCTTAAGTATTCTATAATGATAAAACATATCTCAAATACATTTACATAGTCTTCCATTACCTCATTAGCCTCAAACCAACATAAGGTCTTGGTGAGACCTAAAACAATTAGGTTTTCATACTCACACATTACATGTGAGACTAATTAGACCACCTTCATCCTTTACCATTGTTTTAAAAAAATCAAACCTATTTCCAATATCCACTTTCTTCTCCCATATGGGTCCATGTCACTTGAAACACCAATTCAACATTTGAACTTATCAATTAGGTTTCCTTTCTCTTTAGGCTTTAATACTTAGAAAACATAGTCTCAAACTTCTAAAGCAAAAATTCAAAATTTTCACATATCCATATGATTAGATCACATGGGTGAACCCTTTAGGAATTATTAAAAAAATATATGTGATTTATAAACTTTAACACAATCTCTAACCACTTAAATCAACTCTCTTAGAATGACCACTCAGACTGGTCATATATAGTCAAAATATAGTTATACTATTTTGACTATCCATATTTGAATAGGGGAAAAATATTAAAACAAATGCCTTCTTGTAAGCCTTATATAATTTTATAACATCTCCATGCTCATTTTATTCTTCAACTATGCTTATAACATCTTCAACTTACCTCTACAAGATGGTCACTCAATCTACCAGTGTATTGAACAAACACAATCAACTTCTAAACATTAGTTCATACTGAAGATAGATTAATTAAACCTATAAAATACATATAAATGGTCCTTATGGATTATATAACATTATAAAATAGTTAGATCATATTTATACATCATAACTCTATCAATAAAAACTCAATTATCCTTCTTAGGTCACTTGCAAAACATGATCAAACACACAGTCAAATTTATAGCTTAATAACTTTGACTGTACAAACATTCAACCTTTATAATTAGATTCCCTAGATTAATCTCAAATTCCTTTAAACATTTTATTTTTTAATACATCAATAAATTCATCTTGGATCAAAATATATTATTAAAATACTAAGAACTAGTTTTCCCTCGTTAATTTAAAAATTCAAATTCCAACCGTCATTGTTCAAATGCTAAACATCAGACACTTTGACCTCATCTCATGATTTTTAGAAAGTTTGAAAAACTATGCACCATATATCTCCTTATCATTATCCTTTTCTTTATCTTGTAATTCTCATCATTTATCTTCTATCCAAGCTCCTACGATTATGCCATTTGGTAGCTCTGCATGCCTTTTGCACATTTGACTCTTTGACACAACCTATACGATCAATCTCTATCTATATGAACACTTGAGAAATATTGATCTTTTTTCCAAGATCCTTGATTGTGACACATGTCACTAGCACATGAAATATTGACTATTTGACTTTGAACTATGTTGTTGGATCCTTATCTAGTCAGAATAAATGCTTGCCATTAGATTTGAGATATGATTAAATGCTAGCCATACATCTTCAATATAAAATTTTTAGCTAAGTATGGGAAATTGGTAAAATATATTTGAGAATTTAAATTTGTGTCTTAATCAATTTTTATATGCTCAACCTCATGGTCTAAAAGTTGAACCATATGATCTCTTTTCATAGGGGAATCCATCCATGTAACAAATTTATCTTGAAACCATCACACGTGTGAAATATGACATCATCAATCTACTTACTCATATTTATCTATCAAGATGACTAATTTGAGCTTAGATATTCATATAACTATTATAATTAATTATGTTCACTTACATAATCACTATAATCACTCATAACATCCCATAGTTTCTTTGCAACATGTATATACTATCAATAACATGCAGTAATTACCTATCCAAGTCAAGCACTAAAAAACTATCTAAGAATATTAAATCACATTGAAGCACACTTTGTAATTGTTATTATAGCACACATGACACCTCATCAACATCCTTGGTTACCTTGGATACATCATTTACAAACTTCCAAAAATCTCCCCCTTTGCCATTGATGTCAAACACTAATACATAACTTATGCTCAGACTCTATCTCTCTCTCTTCAATCACTTTCTACCTCTTTAACATAATGACAAAGAGGGATCAACTCCTGATACTATGTACTTGAAAATACTTCAAGGACAAATAATAGGAAATGACCACCTCTAAGAGATGATACAGACTCCCCTTAACATTATTCATACCTCTTATTACCTTGATCTTCTAAAAGATGCTCCATGATTATACTCTTCTTTGATCATACATATATTTTTGAAGATAATTCATCTATGAACATCATAAACTGCATGAACTTAACTTGAAAACATTAAAAGGGTCTCCCCTTATGTCACCTAAGCTTAGGCACCCTTTGAGCACCTTCAAACCATCTCCAACCATGAAGAAACAACATAATTTCTTCCATACCTCTTCTTAGATTTAACTACACATTCCTATGATCCTAAGACCTGACTATATTTATAAATACCCCCCTTTATTTATGCATAAGGATTCAATACATTTTCAAAGAACCTAACTTTGATTTATCAAGTCATCATATCAACATGCTTGAGTTCACAACTATAGCAAATTTCTTCATATCTTCACCTTGATTAGAACATCTCATAAATTTTCCCCCTCACATCATGTAAAACTCTACAATACTTTCAAACTATAGGAGTTAGCTCTCCCTAACTTTATGATTCACCTAGATCATGACATATTCAAAAAGTCTTCTCAATAAAATAGGCCTACCAGTAAATCTTCAACACTATCCATACTTCAGTAAAAAAAATATTATAGAAACATTATTAATAACTCTCATAAGGATCTCAAAACAATTACCCTTTTATCCTCTACAAGTCAACATGTTTTAGAACCTTTTCAAATCACTCTCATGGAACTAACTCATCTTCAAAACATAGTGAACTCCATGATAAACACAACTTGTCATATACATAACTCTAAGACCTTCATGATACCAACAATATAAAAACACATTTTCCTCATTCTCTATACCAACTTTGCCTTCAGTCTTCATTATTTTAACCCATCAATTTTAAGTAATAGAAATTGACAAGTTCTTATCTTCAGGACCAAAAATCCTCAACATACACTAAGTATACTAGAATAGGATCAACGTACATTTATATGCATTAGATTATTTTGAAAAATCACCATCCTTGATTAGACACCTAGAGATATTCATTTATCATCTATTGATCTTGCAAATATAGATTCATTCTTCACCATATTGACCAACTACACCATCTATCAAAGATTGACCAAAACATTCAATTTATGATCACTATCCATGAATATATATTTTAAATCATTGCATCACAACTCTTTGGAGTAGTTACATAAAAATAATTTCTCCTCATTAACCAATAACATATTTAATCTCTTATCCTTAACAAGACTAATCTAACTTTCTCAATATTTATCACCTATAAGATGACTTCTCACACATCTAAAAATCAAACCAATTTAAATGACCATACCTTTAACTGAGTTGCCTCACATGAGATTATGAAGCATACCAAAAATACAAGCTTATTAAACTAAATCATCTCACAAATTCTCCCCCTTAGATTATGACCACATATATAACCAAGATCTACTCCTTGAGACACCTTGCTCACAAGAAATATGTCAAAACATCATACCATAATCAAGACACCTAAGTTATATATTCCTAAATCCATACCAATCTCTAAAATTATAGGGCCCATAAGACCTCTCTCAAGAGTCACCATACTACTAATCGGAATAACAAAAACAAACACAATGCAAATTGACTCACTAGAAACCAAGCTCCCAAGTAATTTTAAAGAACTACACTAGATCAAGATACCTCAAGAGACCAACTATGGATGAAATATGATTTCATCCATACTTTTGTTATACTATAACTCATCTTCACAATATTAGACCTCAAATATATCTTTATTTACACTAAGGACTGCCTCTTGCATATCATAACACGACTCCTTATGAACTAAATCAACACAAAAGAACACATAAATGTACTTTGTTTTCATACCTCAAACTAATATAGAAACTAACCTTCATGGATTTATTGTCATGAAAACTAGACAAGACCCAAAAATCATCCACCATGATTCCTCTTTCTATAAAGTATCTCCTTGAAGCTTAGAGAGAGACACCCCTTTGACATAGTGAGACTAAAAGTCCCAAAACTCAGGAGAATCCCATATCTCCATAATTTCATTTAAATTTCAGTCTTGCCTCATCAAAAAATAGACTTTGAATGGATCCTTGACTTCATTCTTTGATTTAGACTTTTCAACAAATGTAGGTAATAGAAACTCTTAACTTTCCTTCATGTCTTTCATGGAAAACAAACCATCTTTGATCTCTCCTAAAAGGCTTATATTTAAATAAACATTTGTGACCTTTTCCTTGCACACTAAGGGATCCATACACCTTACTTTTATTTGATAACTCATTCAAGATGTTCTTATGATACCTAGTAATGTGACCAACTCTGTGACATCTGAAATAAATGAGATCATTCATACCTTTTACTTGATGACAATTATGATCTTTCTTGGAGTAATTTATTCTCTTATTGAATTCTCTAGTAATGTGGCCAAATTTAATGCATGCATAACAATGAATCTGAGATGAATATCTCACTACATTGATCTATCTATCTTGTCTTCTTTATTATAATCTATGAGCCTGATTAAACTTATCTTGACTTGATGATATTTTCTTGCAAAACCTAGTATTGTGACCAACTATTTGACAATTGTAGCAAACAATGTCTTTCATACCTTTTTTTTGAATATGGAAGTGATCTCCCTTTGACTGATTGATTCTTATTACATATTCCTTTGTCCTATGACCAATAAGATGACAAACAAAACAATGGCCTATATAATATTTGGCATACCTTGAAGCATTTGGTTATCTAATTGGCTTCTTCATTTTGCCTTTGAATTAATTTGACTTGTTGTCTTTTATGATACCATCCTCTTTGCCTTATTTATATCTCTTTTATTATTCTTCAATATTGCCTATCTTTACTATGAGCTTTTCATGCTCAGCCTTTAGGGAAACAAGATTAGCCTTCAATTAAACACATTCATCTTATTTAGCTCTCATACTTGAATTTGCATACTCTAATTGAATTTTGAGATATTTGATGGTATTCTTATCCTCCTTAGCTTCTTTGGTCATTTCATCATTCAATATACATGCCTGCTGTTCCATAGTCTTGATTAGTTCTTGATTCTCCTTTTCCTCTCTCATAGATGTACCTGAAAAAATCCCCTCAAGAGACATGACTTGTGCTTCAAGACCTTTTATCATATTCCTTATTTTATGATTCCTCTTCTTTTACTCCTTGAGTTCACCAAGTGCACTCATGAGCTCAACTTATAGATCAACTTCTTCTTCCTCACTATAATAGAACTCTTATTCTTCTTTATTGTTATGGAAAGTTTCTTCATCAAATATGATTATATTTTATTTTGAACAACTTTACTTCTTACCCATATTGTACCTTGGATCACCTTCAAGTGGTTAAACATGCATAAAAGGTCCTACTCTAATACCAATTATTATAGGTACAATAATTGAGGAGGGGGGGTGGTTGAATTAGTGATGCCATATAATCCAATTCAATTTCCAACTCCTAAACATTCAACACATACAATCATGATGCATACAAATTAACCATTTCAATAAACACGAAAGATATAACAAGATCAAACACATAACATAAGATATATGTGGGAAACCTTCTTGTGGGATTAAAAACATAATACCTAAAAGATAGAATAAAGTCCTATAAATACAATATTTAACATTTATACCAACACCAACTAATCAAGTAACACCCATCCCATAATGAAGAATCAACCCCCTAGGTAACCAAGCACCCACTCAGCTACCTTGATCTGATTACCACCTCTAATTTGATATCTTCTACACCTGATGATGGACATATCTTAATTTTTCTCTTTCCCCTTTACACTCTCACAAACTTGCACATACAATCAATGCATCCAAAACACCCTTTTGGATCATTCTTCACTTCTTAACACATACATAATCAGAAAACCTGTAACAAATGTATCACAACATCAACAACATGACATGTAGGATCTATTCACTTCTTGAAACACTATTGGAATAATCCTCAACCTGATATTCTCTTTAATCCATCCACTAAGCATACTCACTCAATCATCCTCTAGGGCTTACTCGTTCAATCTACCTCTTCTAGGCTCTTTAGGTCTAATGACCTATGTGTTCACCTTCATCACCTTGATCAAACAAGAATGACTGATCCTATTCACTCTTTATTTTTCATAAATGACCTTTACATTGTCTTTCAAATGTTTTCACCTTCACTTGGCTCCACACACACACAACTTCTCAACTCTACACTCTCAAGTCTAGAAACCATCACATTTGCTTTCACTCTTTATAGAGTCTTCTTGAATATTATCTTTTTGGTCAACCATAAGACCTACCTTAACCCTTACATATTCTATCATGCTAATACATATCTCAAATCCATTCACATAGGTCAGCCATTACCTTATTATCCCCAAAACCAACATTAGGTCTTGATGATATCTAAAATAATTAGGCCTTTATACTCATACGTTACATGTGATACTACTTGGACCACCTTCATCCTTTACCAATGTTTATAAAAAATCAAACCTATTTCAAATATCCCCTTTATTACTCCCATATGGTTCCATATGACTTAGAACACCAACTCAACACTTGAGCCTACCAATTAGGTCTCCTTGCTCTTTAGGCTTTCATATTCAAAAAAATTAGTCTCAAAATTATGAAGCAAAAATTCAAATATTTCACATATCCATATGATTAGATCACATGGGTGAAACCTTAAATACCTATACAAAACCTCTATGTGATTTAAAACCTTAAACACAAACTCTAAGCACTTAAATCAACTTTATTATAATGACCACTTAAACTAGTCATATATAATCAAAATATAGCTATACTATTTTAAATCTCCATATCTGATTAGGGGAAAACTATGAAAACCAATGAGTTCTAATAATACTTAGAGACTTATAGAACATATCCACACTCATTTTATTCTTCAAATCTTCTTATAACATCTTTAACATACCTACGTAAGATGGTCACTCAATCTACCAGTGTATTCAACAAACGTAGTCAACTTCTAAACAATAGTTCATACTGAAGATGGATTGTGTTAAACCTCTAGAATCCATATAAATGGTCTTCATAGAGTCTATAGAACTCTCCAACAGTTATATCATATATAAACATAAAAATTATATCAATAACAACTCAATTATCCTTCTCAGGTCACTTGTAGATATGATTAAACACATAATAAACTTTGGAGCTTAATAACTTTGACTGTACAAACATTCAACCCTTATAACTAGATTCTCTAGATGTTCCTTAAATTCCTTTAACATTTTTATTATTATTTCATCAATAAATTAATTTTATATAAAAATATATTAGTAAAAAATTGAGCACTAGTTTTCCCTCATTAATTTGAAAATTTAAACTCCAACGATCATTATTCAAATGTTAAACATCAGACACTTTGACCTCATCTCATGTTTCCTAGAAACTTTGAATAAATACACACCATCAATACCTTAGAATTATCCTAATTTTTATCTTACAATGCTCACCATTGATCTTTAATATGAGCTCCCATGATTATGCCACTTGGTAGATCTACATACCTTCTAGACATTTGACTCTTTGACTCGATCCATACTGTCGATCTCTATCTGTACGACCACCCATGAATCATTGATATTTTATCCAAGCTCAATAAGTATGACACATGTCATTAGCACATGCAAGCTTGAATATTGGATCCTTATCTGGTTAGAATAAATTCTCATTATTATATTTGAAACTTGATTAAATGCTACTCATAGATCTTCGATATCACAAATTCGGCTAAGTATGGGAACTTGGTAAACTTTGTCTGAGAAGAAAAATTTTCACCTAAATAAATTTTATTATGCTCAACCTCATGATATAAAATTTTATCCATATGATATCCTTTCATAGGGGAATCCATTCATGTATCAAACTACTCCTAATACCAACACACATGTGAAATATGATGTCATCAATCTACTTACTCAGCCTTATATATCAAGATGAATAATTATATATTAGATATTCATATGACTATTCTAATAAATTCCATTCACTTCCATAATCATATAAGCACTCAAAACATCCCATAATGTCTCTACACTCTACAACATGTACATACTATCAATAACATCCAACAATTGCATATCCAAGTCAAGCACTAATGAACTATGCAAGAACATTCAAACACATTAAAGCAAAATTTGTCATTATCATTATAGCACATATGACACCTCATCAACATACTTTGTCACCTTGAAGACATCATTGACAAAAATCCAACATTAAAATCATCTTAAAATAATTCAAAAGCATTACATAATTTAATATAATCTAACTCACCATGTTTTGAAGTATTGTGAACCCTACAACATTTAATTAGAGCTACATCACAAATATTAATCTCAAGGTTGTTCTTATTAGATGATGACTCATTATTGTTATTTTTACCATTATTAAATTAGTTGTTAGGTCTATTAAACCTTTGATATAAGTAATTCCTATTGGATCTCTCCCCAGTATTGCCTACTTGCTTCTACAATTTAAGGAAATCAGTACTCATATTTTAAACCATCTTGAGTATGGGTTCATTCTAATTCATTAGTACCTTTGAGTTGTGAACTTGATTACTATTTGTTCTCATTCTCTTTATTCTTATGGATGAAATCCATTTTTATCATTATTCAAGAATCCTAGATTTTGGCCTAGATGATCATGACTTAAGGATAATTGGTTTAAGGCTAGTGTCTAATTTAGGGTAGTCACATTTTGATTGGCATTAGGAATGACATTCAATGCAAGAAAATTATCATTAACACTAGGGATGGTATATTCAAGTTGACCTTGAGACTACATTTGATCATTGATTGTTATAGCTTTAGCATAGGCCAAGTCTAATGTTTTTATAACTCCAATAGAACTTTTAAAAAACACAAAAGTCATGGGGTCCAAATCATCCTTGTAAATTTATAAATCCAAGGCTTCATCAAGTTTGTAAGGAGATATGGTTCTACTAAACATATTCTAGAATCTGTCATTAAAGGTTGTGATGGTCTTACTAGAATATCTTTTAACAGTGGTGAATAATTAATAAAGAATGCAAGGACTGATGATCTTACCAAATTGATCAATGAAAATATTTTTAAAATCATTGTAACTAGTAATATAGTTCTCAAGAAGGTTGAGAAACCACTTATATACAATATATTTTAAATTAAATGGAAAAAATATACGTGCAACATCTTCATAAACTACATTTAACAACCTTAAATCAACTTTAAAAGATTTAATATGTTCTTCATCTATGACACTACCATTATGACTAAAAGATAGAAAATATTTTTCAAGGTTTTTAGCCAAGTCATGTACCTAACCCAGGCACATTGATGGAAGATCCACCTAACCAAGCCATACCTTGATAAGGATTGAACATAGAAGCATCGTCAAAAGTTAAAGTAAGCCAATATTTAGAAACCCTTCACTTACCTTTATCTGCTCTTGCTTTCTTATGAACTTCAAATGAAATGAGAGGTAATCTTAATTTAGTCCATGACCTAGTCCTGATTCTTGGTATTTCCATATTGTAAACCTTGAGTCTTATTCAAAATATGACTTATAAATCTTATCTTTGTAAATATTAATGATATTTATCTCAATTATTTAAAATAATGACCCAATTCTTACCTATGAGTAGATTTACATGTTTAAGATTCCTAAGTTAGGCAAGATTTGCACAAATTTATGTAAATCTCTTTAAAGGACAACCATCTTTGACTGAATAAGCTTAAAGATATATCTAAACTTGAGAATATTAATGATATTTACACATCTAAGTTTAAATAAACCTAAATTTTCAAAGAGTCAATCAATATTTGAGTAAGTTTTCCATCACTAATTTAAAATGAGGAAGATTTACAAATCTTAAGCTACCTGTAGCACCATTTATCATGAATCTTCAAGGAATAACAATCTTTAGCTAAATGAGCCTAGAGATTGGTCTAAAACCATGAATATCAATGATATTTACACAATTAAGCCAAGAACAACACAAATATTCAAATAGTTCATTAATGTTCAAACATAATTCAACAAAATTATCAAGGATACTACAAATTCACAAAGATTTAACCAAGGCCCTCTTTCTAGCACTAGCGAAACACGTTCCTTATCAATTCTTGAAAGTGTATCATAGGTGGTTCTAAGTGTTTAATAAATAATACTCATTTATGAATTCAAATAACCCAATTCATGAGTTTTAGGTTATGATATTTTGATATCTTTGGTGGAATAACAACAAAACAAATGATCTATTTCATAAATTTATAATGTTTGGTTGTTAGGAGTAACTATGGCCTAATAGCTAACTTATGAAAATGAAGGTAATATTGACTAAGTTAAATGAATTATTATCAAATATAAATATAATACTAAGCTAAACTGGATAATTATAATGAAAACTAATCTAAATTGAATTGGTAAAAAATAAATGAAAGGAAGGGTAGGGTAGAGAAGGAATATATTGATAGCTACTGATCTTCATTCTAGACATAATGAAAAAAGCTTAAATATAATCCAAATATGCACTCAAAACTAATGTATAACATTAAATATCATAGGCTCAAATCCTACTACACATCAGGCCAACATCTAAGGGAGTGAAAATAATGCAAATAAGAACCAGTTTCACTTTAAAGATTTACCCTTGCAAGAAAATATCATAAGCACATCTAAAAGAAGAGAAAATAAAATGAATTAAACCTAAGAAACTTAAATAAATATAACATTATCACAAATTGATATATTTTCATTTAAAATTACACATATATAATTCATAAGAACCATTCAAATCTAAAATTCAAACTAGACAAGTAAGAGAGAAGCCATAATGACAACTCACATAAACAAATGAGACAATATTTTTAGAATTATCTACTTGCATTAATTACTCCAAAATTATCAAAAAGTTTTATTTCTCAAAACTCTTTCCTTTTACAATTGAAAATACCCCTTATATATAAGATTAAGGAGGTATGTTGGTAAGTTTTGTCAAATGATAGTTGTATAAGTTTTAAGGATGATTGTCTTTCTACATGCTTATAGACTATGACATATCCTGAATGGACTGACCTATAAGTAATGTTATTTGAAAATTTACAAATTATTTTACAAATGAATATTCTCTTTTCAAAATATACATGTCTAATTACAAAATAATATGCTTTAATCAACACATTTAACTTTGAGATCCTTTTGCTATTGTAGTCCCCTATTTCTACTATAAGTTTTTTATTGTTTTGTCATGTTGATCATAAATTAGATTCAATTTGATAATGGGATCAATGAAGAGTTCAATATCTTGATCTACCATGATTTTGATATTTTTATTAACCCTTTCTAGAGATTCCTTGATGCTCTTAGCCTCTATAATCTTTTCTTCTATAGTAGAGATCATGTGAAAGATCTTTGTGTTGTCAGCTCTTATCTTCCTTTAGCTTTGTTTTCTTAATTTATTCATGACTTGGTAGTTATTAGACCAATTACACTGAGTATAGTGGGATTATTGATTATTCTCCCCAACATATACTCCATCCTAATTTATGACTACTAGCCATCTTCAAAAAGATCTTCTGGGCTCTTGGACCATTTACTCAAGCTTTTGATATTGTCCACCAATACTTCCATGACCATATTCAAATGATCCAAGATGACTATTTTGAAATTAGGTACTTGATCTTCTATCAAAATATTGATTGAATATTTTACTTTTTTTCTTAAACTCTACCAATGGTGGACTTGGCTTATGGCTATAGTACTCTGCTAGCTCACTACACCCTACCTAGAATTTATTGATTTCAAGGCGTTAAACATATCAAATAGAGTGGTCTTAAACATATCGATCATAGCCTATGGCACCAACAAGATAACTTGATCCCCCAAGTTTTTATTTTGTAGTTGTATGATCTTGATAGTTGTTTGTAGGTACTCTATTTGTTCTTGGTCTAACTCCAAGGGATCCTCTTCAAACATGGGATATTCTTCAGGCCTCATGTCAAAATTGTCAATGGTTATACCTTTTGGTATATGATCTAATCACTACCTACCATGATATTTTTCTTAGTTACTCTTAATATTCCATCAATATTTGGGTCAAATTTGACACCAACTTTGGATTGCATCACCTTTGGGACAAGGACTTCTATTTTTGCTTAACTTGGTTGATTGGAGTAGCTAATCATCTTTTCTTTTCCTCTTGTAAATCCATAATCTATATCTTCATTTCTTATTCTAGGGGGATGTTAGTGGTCTTTACCATAGCCCTGGGATTATGTATAGTAGGAAATCTTTGTAATTTAGGTCCATAGATGAACCATTCTAAAATATATGGATCATAAATGATGTTTTATTCACTAAATAGATTGTCTTCACTCAAAGGAGGAGTGAAATTCACTTTGTGTCTCTTATCTCTAGGAATAATGGCCAGCTCAACCTTCCTCTTGGGAGGGGTGAAAATAGGGACTAAGTCTAATACTTCCTTCCATTTTAATTCCTTATTTTCTTCAACCTGGGCTTCTTCATCATCTAATTCATAAGTGTTGGATATCATTCTCAATGCACCCTCAACAAACTCATTAGGGTCCAAGGCTACCATGTGAATCTACTCTAAAGGTGATACTTGTTCCTCTGCCATTGATGAAGAAGACGTAACCTCATTAGGTCTTCTTTCTTATGGTCTATGTTCAATCTAGACATCAGGTCTAGGCCCTACTTGTGGTTTAGCTAGTGGAGGTTTGGAAGGTGTACTACTTAGAAAATAATATTATCTATGCCCTAATTACCATCTATCATCATCCTAATTTATTTCTAGAATAGGCTTAGGTATAACATTATGCTCCTTTAAAATCTTGATGACCTCAAAATAAGATGATGCCTTGGTGTATATAGGATCATAGGCACCAGGATTATGTTTATATGGCATATCCAGCATCTATTTGGCTTTCAAATATTCCTTGTTTTTTCCATAAGGATCCCACTATCTAAGTTTATGTATTTGAAAATTAAAAGATGTCCTATGTTTGGATGCTAACTCAATGTTTTCCCATTGATTGAAAATGGTCTTCCCAATTATCATGGAAGTTATGAAGTAGACATTTTCTCTTGGTCTTATAGAGACCATATACACCATGAAACAAATGATCTACCACCTTTTACTCTACTAACTAGTCAGGGACATGATTAGGTAGTTTAAAAGGAGAACTTTGGGGTCCCTCAATTCTTATAATAGTTTAATCTAGATATACCCAAATATCACCCATGGATTCAATAGACTTTATTATTAGTGGGCTAATTCTTGGTATTGGAATGCCATTTATGGCCTCATTTAGGACTAGGTAGACATAGTCATAAATGAATTGAATGTGTTCCCTATGTTTGTAGATGTGAAGCTTAGAATAATATTATGAGATTGTTTGTGTTCTATTTGGTGACTGGACCCTTTGGTTTAGGATCTTGGTTATTACATAGAGAATATCTAAGAGATATGACATCATGGAAAACTAGGTCTTCTTCTTTACCCTAACTATAAATAGCTACCTCCTAAATGATAAGCTTATTATTTCACCTAGAGGAGGAATAATTGCCTTTTCAACTATGATGTACACTATGGCCACCTAGACTAGATTGACATAAGTTATGGTTGCATCCCCACATAATCTATTTAACATAGTCATTATCATCCTCATCTCAGGTTTGTATTGTCTAATATGAATGTTTTTACTGAAGTCTTAAAAGACCTAGTTTTTTAAATACATCTACATGGATAAGGTGTCCTTAAAATTATGATCCTTGGCCTAATAATTGATTGTTTCAAGGTCTATTTTTGGTTTAGGTAACTTATAATATGATTTAAACATAATAGTAAAAATATAAACTACTTTTCTTAAACTATGTTCTTTAACAATCATGCCCTTATCTATCTTATTTTATTTGAAAATAGGAGCAAGAATGTTAGTGCAGTGGAGTACCTCATGATTTACTACTACATAATGAAGACCCACCATTTTTATTGCTACTATATCATCATATAGTCTCTTAGATGATATATTTTTCTCCTCTTCTCGAGTAATGGCTGATTGGTTCTTGATGGTCCAAAATAAATTTGACCAGTGTTGTCTCTAGTGTTCAAATTATTGACAATGAATTTTGTGTCCCTAAACACTCGTCAGATACAACTCTAAAACCTCCTTTGAGACACCTTTTCAAGCTAAAATTATTGTAATTTTTGCTAAATTGTTTATTGGTTGACTATAATTCAATTCTTGATTAAATTATACTTGCATAAATGACAATTCAATATCCCTTGGCTCGATCATAGTGAAATATGAATAAATTAGCAATTTTGTATTTTCTTAGGGATTTTTGAAGTTGAAGTAGGCTTACTTTGAGATTTAATGGTGGTACATGATTTGAACCATATGAGCTTTGTGATTTAGATTTTTTTGGATCATGTATTTATACCTTTTCCTTCTCTCATCCACAAGATCTCCAAACCTATCATGTCTTGATTATGTTGTGCCACTGTGTCACAAAGCTTATTAAATTTTGAAAAATGACCATTTGTCACTTTTGGTACACATGTCAACACCTTGTGTAATTTTGGAACTAGATAAAATACACTATTTATCTTCAAATGAGTCATTTAGCTTTGACTTATCATAGACCATCAATATTCAAATGATATTATTGATATTGTGTCATGTGGTAGATTTTTAGACTTTATGTGATTTTTATGAACACATGCCACCATTTAACATCTTTGCACTATGTGGTAGCTTTTCATTTGATCTGGGATCATAAAAAAATCCATGTTTTGCTCACTGTTGATCATGATCTAGGAGATTAAATATTATAGGTTGATCTCTATTTGATTCACTATAGTTATGACATGTGTTGCTGCCACATTCATGTTGGGCCTCTTGAAATTGTTTCTCCATATTTCACCATTGGATCCACTTTACATGGATTGACACACTCTATTGATCTTAATCTAGAAGGTTAAACATGATTGGATATTCTACTTCCTATACAATATTTGACTTGTTGACTTTGATATGCACTGTTAGATCTACTTTTCTCATATCAACACATGTTGATTATGACCTACTTATTATGGTTAGTCTAAACATAAAACTTTCATCCTTGTGATAAGACACTAAGATCATGCCACTTGGAACTTATGGGTTCCTTCATAGGACCTTTGAAAATTTGACCTTAACCTTTACCATTGGATCCTCAATGCTCACTTTAATGTGCTCCATTTGATCTTGATCTATAAAGTTAAACATGATTGGTCCATCCTTATAAGAAATAAAATAAACAAGTGTTCGCGTGACATAAAGAAGTCAAGATAATAGTTTTGGACTAATGTTTTAATTGTGTTAATAAATACAATTAAAAATTTAAGATAAAACTTGTAAGATAAGTTTTAAAACATAATAAAGTGCTTAGGTATTTAATCAGTGTTTGTGAGCAATGAAGTAGATTAGTTTGGTTTTAAAAAATATAGAGACTTAGCATAAGGTTTTTAGACTAAGATTTTAATCATGATAATAAACATGATTAAGGTCTTAGGATAAAATATAAACTAATTTTTAAAATAATAAAAGCATTATCATGTATAATTGACATGTGAAAATTTGAATTTAATTCAAATGACCTAAGATAAAATATATTTTAAGGTATAAAACCCTTTGTTTTAACATTTTTTACTCATGAATTCAATCAAACCATTAAATTCTAAAGATTAACAAAGGGTCAAATTATCATGAAGTATGAAACTCTAAATTTTTTTTACACACTTGAGACTCTATTAAACCTACATCTTGAAAACACATGAAGTAGCCATTAGTAACATTAGACAAAATAAGACAAGGATCAAATAGAGACATGTGAGCTAAGATAAATGATAACTAGGTGTGGATGATCTTCATATAAAGAACTCTGATCAAGTGGCATTTTCAATTCAAAGCAAAAATTTGTAAAATTTGAAACAAGGGTCATAATTTTTTATAAATGAGGGTATGTTGACCTCAACACCCTAAATTTTTTTAAATACTACATTTGAATCCACCACTATATTTTATCTAACTCTACCTTTGTCAGGCCTGTAGACAGTCATTACACCAAAACCCTCATGTTCATGTGTTTAGTCTTCCTTTGTGAACTTAGCTTGATTGGTGATGTACTTATAAAATAAAGATAACATAGATTTAATACCATTTAATCTTCATCCTATGGGCTCAATTCACCTTGGAAAACTTCTCAAGACCTTCACAATCTTTTTCTTGGACTCACATAGTCCATCTTAAGCATATAGTCCATTAAAATAGAGTGAAATGAAGGTTGAAGGGCCTTTCATAGATGTTTAGTTGATTAGATAGGTATTTAAAAAGTTTTATAACATATATTTGATTTTTTTAAAATATGAAAAGATGTTATTTTCTTGTATAAACATGTATGTATTATTTATATTACTTGCTTCGATGCTTGGTGCCCATCACATCCCATTTATTCATTGTTGGCTTGAGAACTCTGACTTAAAATTTCATAAAAGTTTTGTAATAGTGATTAGAACATAAGTTCAAGACTTAATAGGTAAATATATACTTCCTTTTGTATCCATTTAGGTAAAAATGTTAACCTACAAGTCTACATACTTGTAGGTTAAAAATATATGTCTTCTTCTTCTATAAAAGATGCTTTTAGGTTATCCATATATCTATCAGTTGGAGAAGTGTCTAAAATAGATCTAAGGGTTTTTTTAATTATTTTAAGGCTTTTCTTGAAGTATATATTTCACATGTTAAGGGAAAACACTTCTCCTTCATGCCACAAACCTATGATTTCTCCCAAATAGAGGTTTCATCCCTCTTGAGGCTCACACATGTGAACAAAGTATCGATAAATGGTGTGGGGAAGATGATGGAGTATTTCATGGTATCACATAATCATTCATCCTCAACAATGATCCACTTAATGCCTTGAAAACCTCTAAAGCTAAGCCTGTGGGATTTAAGGCTTCTTTTTTACCCTTAGCTTCTTAACAATTATTCATAAAGTTAAGGGGATTAACCAAAAAAAAAATGGCATAAAGTGTAAGGTAATTAGGGTACCATCCTATGGTTAATAACTTGGGATCTAAATTTATCTCTCCTAAAAGTACCAATTGAAAACATATTGCCCTTTTCTTGCTTCCAATAATATCGATAGAGAAGTGGAGTGGGTTTTTGCATTATTTGTCTCTACACCTCCAATTTTGCATAGATTTGGGCATGAGAAGACCATGAAAACCTATGGAAGATTTTTTACCATATCAACCATCAAAAACCCTCTACATAAAACCACCAAAAGCATGTTTTTCTCAATATTCTAATTGTTCTACATCTGGGACCTATTGAAGATGCTAAACCTAGTGAATCTTCACCTTTCTATAACTTGTATGGACTTGGAAGAATATTTCCAAAATTGCACATACCCTTTCTTACCTATAATTCTCTTAAAAACTCTTCCTTTATGTATTGGAAAATGATGAATAGTGGTTGCAAAGGAGTTCAAACATTGAAAATTAGTTATAAAAGACCTTTTTAGGATGGCGTATGGTCAGGTACAAACATGATGTAATCATATAGGTTTTTTATGACTTAAAACCTTCATTTTATAAAGATAAAACCTTTATATTGTTCTTGACTAGCACGTATCATTTTCACATTGAAATGCTCATAAGTTTAAAGTAATAGAATACCTTAATCTTATCAAAATTACCTTAAATTTTTTTGAATGCCTTAGTGACAATGAAATAAACTTATTATTTCTACTTCCTTGACTAATTTGATTAGCTTTAGACCATGTTTGTTCCTTATAGGGTTAGCAACTTATCTCCTTGGGCATGCCTCCACATTAATTTGATTTCCTACTTACCTTAACTTTCTCAAACTTTATTTAAACAATGATAAACACAGAATGAATATCATAAAGAAAGACCACTTAATTACAAGATAATATTAATTGACCTAGTTTCCAACTAGACCATCCTAAATGACCTTGTAAGTTGAAAATAAAGACACATTACCTATCAACCTAGATATTTAATGACCAATACAAATCCTTCATAGTGGCTATCAACAAAGTTAAGATTAAGTAAGTGAAAAGTTTGGAATGATCCTCATTCAAGGTAGCCAAATTTTGGCTAATTTCTTTAGCAAAATCCTAGGATTGCATGTTTACTATACAATTTAGACCAATTTCTATGTCCACCAATTAGGAAATGGAGTCATCTCATCCTAACACAAAGCATTATTTAACCTTGAAACTTGAATAAAAACATTTTGAGACAACTAAAATAACTGATGGACTTCACCAACACAATGAGATAATAACAAACACACCAAATCTAGACACACACAACAAAAAAGAAGATAAAAAATTGTGCTTAAAAAAATTTAGAGAAAAGACAAGATAATAATACTATTTACAAATAACCTATTAGAACTAATCATCTTAGATCAAAAGGAAAAATATTTGAGTCACCTTCATGTGGTGAGAAAGGATGATGTGTAGGTTGTTGATTAGACTTTGTCATTTCTTGACTATTTCTTTCCTTGGACACCATCTTCTTAGGTTTTACCTTAGATGGGTTCACAACAAAAAACATTTCTCCAACAAAGACAAAATCATCATGATCTTTAATTTCTACTTCATACTAGTGTCTATCTTTAGCAATGTGAGAGACCTCTAAGGTGAACATTATTTGATTTATAAGGGTATCATCATTATTAGCTTAATCCTCTATTGAATCCTCAAATTCCATCTTGTGTTCATCTTGAAGAGTGTCATATTCATCATACCTTGATACACCATGGATTTGAACTTATTGGTAATGACTAACAAGACTCTTTATCTTGCTAAGAGGTTTGAACTCTTCATCAACAACTTTATTTTGAGGTGATAGCCTACTGAGCTCTTCAAACTCAAAGAACATGTTCAAGTAAGAAATCCACATGTATTTAAGGCCTCCTTGAAATTGTCCATGAGATTCAACAAGGTCATCAAACATGGTGTTCTCTTCAAGAACTTTATCATACATCTCTTGATCATGCCCATTGGTGAAGACAACATTATTATCACTCTCCTCATGGAATATAGGTTCACTATAAAAACTATAACAAAAATTCTCTAGTTCTTCCCAAAAGGTAGCTTCTTCTTCATCATTCAAATCATACCAAGCTTAATTTCATATTGACATTCTCTTGAGGGAAAACAGGTTGATCAAAAGCATCAAATGCTTGAATAGACTCATTCCAAGGTTGCAAGCTATCTTCTTCACACTCTATATTCTTCCCATGAGGTTAAACAAGATTAATAGCCAATATATCTTCAATAATACTTAAATCATATTTAGATGCAACTTGATCAACTACTGCATAGTCATATTTCTCTCCATAAAGGCTCAATTTGTGAGAGCTAAATTGATCTTCTTCTTCCTTCATGAAGAATGGAAGTTCATTTTCTCATTCAAGAATCAATTTATCATTTATCTCTTATGCCAAACCTGATATATCCTCTTTTTATGAGGTTTCCAATTTATACAATTTCATGTTAGAGTTCATATTCATACTCTATATGGGTCATATGTTTTCCATTTAAGTCCATTTCTTCTATGAAACTATGGTACAACCACTACCATGTCTGATCAAGATCTTATTCACTCTTTTAAATTAAATCACTTTGTTAAGGGATTATTATCATGCTAGCTTGAACTCTACCATCAGTATAATCTCTCTCATCTTTCATAAAGATAGATTCATTTCCTTCTTGACAAAGAGGAGTACGAAGAAATATATCCTCATCATATATACTCGAAACACTCTCCTCATAACCTTCTTAAGATTCCTTTTTAGCTAATTTAATTTCTTTCCCAAGGATTACCATCTCATCACCTAGCTTTGAAAAAGTCTATTTCAGATCTAGAAATCCATATTATGCCCTTAATGAAACTAATTATCCTTCAAAAAAGAAGAGGGTAGGAGGGAAAGAGACTTCATTACCTTTCTTGAAACCTAATAGAGTGTCTTTCTAGCTTAGGACTCTAGGAGTACTAGGATGATTATAATGTTATTAAAGATATGGAGAGGAGAATTAAATTTATTATATTGTATTATTCTTTTTCCACTCTTCAATTACTTTACCAAAATTGGAGGAGTCTTTAAATTTATGGATAGATATAACTTGAAGGATAAGTGAAGAGCTTGAAGGACTTCAGAGATATTTTGAATTGGATTCCATAAACTTCTCCTTTTCTTGAATTTGGTTAGGCATGGGACAAGGTTCTTTCTTAAGAGTAGGTATGACATAATCAGGGGTCTTGGTCTAAGAATGTCTCTAAGAAGTAATGGTATTAGGCTCTTGAGGGAGAGTGGGTGAATATTTCATAGGCATAGACCTCTATTGATGACATATTTTGAATTGAGTTGGGTTTGGAGCAAAATAAGGTTGATATGGAATATGAATAAGCATACAAGACTAAAAATATTGAATATATTACATCTCTTAAATTAACAATCTTCTCTCAAGACATTGAGTTAGACCTCCTATTTTCATGACATCATTAATTGGTGAAAATTGATTTTCTTTATCAATAGCTACCTACCCAGTCTTAACTAAATGCACAAGACTCTTCATCATTTGAGTGTTTTAATTTTACTTATAAGGATCATAGACAATCACTCTAATCTCTATTTCTTTATCAATCTATCTAATTTTCATTTCCAAACTTACAATAGATTATTTGAAGTCTTAAAGATCAGGAATAAAATCAAAATGACTTTTAAAAGGTTGACTAGAGGGATGAGTAGGCTTCCAATGAGGATAAGTTGGATTAGGAGGAACATGAGGTTCATAATAACCTTGATAATATTTACATACTACATCTTGAAGGACACTTGGGGTGAATAAATGAATACCATCAACCTGAAATGGAGAATATGAAGGTATATAATATGCATCTTGACTAAAATAATGATTAGGGTACATACTAATTTTTTGATTTTAGACACCTGGGCTACTTATACTCACTAAGATTCACTTAGAGTCACTATTGAGACTAATTTTAATGCCTCCAAAGTTTTATGTGTTGAAGATAAGAATAAAAAACTCTTCAATTAGATCCAATCCTACTCCCACTAGGCATGCCAGAACTGTTATCAAATATAGGTTCAGACTACAAGATAATAAATTAGGCATAGTGAGATGGTAAATGTGATCCTTTTAACAATAGGGAGGTATAAACTTTAAGGGTAGAGACTTGATAGGTATTACTCAAGTATACAATATTTAGATGATATATAAATCATATTTTAGTATCTAAATTTTCCCCCTTTAATCTAATAAATAATAAATATGAAATTAGTGTGTTAAAATAGATAAATATGTACCTGGGTGTTTATAATAAACCTTGTATTTTATTGAGACTAATTTAAATGCTTATCTAGTGTATAACATGTAAAAAAAAAAAAAAAAATCATTATAAATTAGTGTATACAATCTAAAAAATTACATAATTTAAAAAATTGAAAAGAAAGAGAGCAAGGAAGGAGTACACCTATGTGTCATTACAACCACATTGCCCCTTTGTACTTTGACTTGATAAAGATTAGTCCTTATGAAGAATTAGAGTAGAGAGAGGTTAAAAAATAAACCTTAGATATTTTTAATAGGGATATTGGAAGTTAAATATGCCCCTCGTCTAGTGCAAAGGTGAGTTGTGACATAGACATTGAGATCATTGAATCTCAATCACACAACTCAAGTGACAATATAATAAAATCTAAGTTAAGTGGTATAACTAAGTCAATGTGAAAAATTGAAGTAGTGTTAGATAGTTGAATAAATTGAGTCTAAGATAAAATACTAAAGGTATCAAACTAATAAAAATAGAAAAGGCTCAAAATGGTGCTTCCTAGTGAAAATGATGCTTCTTTGTAAAGTATATGTGCTTCTTGGTAAATAAGTTTGAGTACGTATTTACAATTTTTGGTGTAATTTCCTAGCATACACCTCTAATGTTTCTCAAGATAAATTATTTTTCAAAATGTAACATTTTTTTTGTAACTAAGTATAATATATATCACAAATTTGAGAAATTTTATCCCAAATCTATAAAAATTAAGGAAACATATAGGATTTTGACCCAAGTGTATCTATGAATAATGAAAATTGTTATGAAATTATGATATTTGTATAAGTGTGGAGATCATGTATATATGACATGACCTCACTAATATTCCCCCATTTTTATGTGAGTAAATGGAATATGGTAGTTACCTTACCTCAAAAGGATAAGAAAATTATATAGTCTATGTATAAATCATGTAGCATATTAAATAACATGTCTAAGTAGATATATCAATGAAGGTCATATAATGTGGTCCATATATATATATATATATATATATATATATATATATATATATATATATAGATCATGGAAACATATGAAAAGTAACAATACAAGATAAACAAATAATTTATCATACACACAAGAGCACTAAATATCACACAAGAGGGGTCTAAGGAGACCTCAAACCAGGGGCATATTTTATTGTCACATAATTAAAATAATGACATATTCAAATGTCAAAAATAGAAAGCAACATATAGTGGCATGGGGGCTAATAATAAAATAACATATTTAAATGTTCCATAAGAAAGATAATATAAATCAATAAAAAAAACTCAAGTAAGAGGAAATTTGAATAACTAAAGTATAAGAAACCAAAATAATCATATCATAATAGTCCCTACATATATGTGTTAGGAAAAATGTCATGTAACACAACATATCAAGTACATTATGAAAAATTAAAACATAAGTATAGGCATATAAAGTGCTATTATATGAGACAAACATGATAATGTAAAGGTGATCATAAAATAATATAACATGTACCAATCATGATCAAGGAAAGTAGATTCCAATAACATAGTGTATCACACGTGAAGTAGAAAGGTCTAACATCTGTATGTGCATGTATCTTGGGTCTGGGGTATGATTGTATCACACTAAAGTACATGTGAAACATATGTGTGTATAGAAATGGTATGATATCTACTAACATAAAGTAAACATCATAGATTCTAAGGAGCTAGTAAACATGTGAACACTGAATATTTTCATATTTTTTATTTTATGTGAGTGTTTTTGTATATATATATATATATATTAAAATGAAATATTTTATAAGGAAATATATATATATATATATATATATATATATATATATATATATATATATATATATATAACCTATGATCCCATCTAAGGGATTCTCACATGTATGTCCAAATTTAGAATATGGTACAACAAATTGATGATACCACCAAGAAGCATGTACAAGTGTAAAATTTAGAAAAATATAATTTGTGGTACTATATGTATGTCTCATATGACTCTATGGTCATGAATATATAATATAATGAGTTATCTATGGTTTCTATGTAGCACCTATAATTGGAACTTATTTATTTGATCTTAACAACTAGGTAGATTGTGTAGGTGTAGATGATGATTATATCAAATATAATGTGTATCTTTGGTTTAATTGTATATCAAGTATGGGATGCATGTGAAGTATTATTTACTATTTATTACCATTTTTTAGATGATTAAACTTACTAGGTTGTATAATTAGTTGTCTAGGAATAAACTTATCTTCTTCAAGTGGATGTTCACATGGAATTCCAAAAACCGTGACCACCCTATTGGTGTGAATGTATTTAATACACCCATGTAATTTGGAAGGTAAAACACATATTTTATGTATCCAATTTCATCCCAATAACATATCAAATACTCCTATATAAGGTATAACTAAAAATGTAGCAACCACATAGACCAACCTATAAAGGTAAATCAATATCACCAATAACATGTCATGATGTCCTACCAAATGCTCTAAATGTTTTATTAAAATGGTATAAATCATCATGTGTATATAAAAAATGTGTAAGTAATGTCATGGTAAATAAATTCTCACTAACACTACTACCAGTCATAACACTATGTATACGCTGATGATCAATGTATTCTCGAATAAATAATGAATGAAGATTTGATTCATCATCACAATTTCACTATCATCAAATTAAATAGAATGTATCTAAACCATAATAGGTATTATACATGTATAATTTACAATAATCCCATTTAATGGGTGCCCATAGTGTGATGGAGGAGTATCTACATTATATTCCATTTGCACTTTTGGATATTTATTAGAATGATATTGTAATGGATTATTAAATATATTCTAAGTTTTATGGTCACTAAATTGTAAACCTAAATCCTTTGGAGGCTCATCAAATGTAATATCTTTTTTATCAATAAGATCTTATATATTATGTTTCAAGGTTTAAAATTTATTTGTAGAATTATGAGGATCTTGGTAATACTCACAATATGAATTGGAATAATATCCTTTTGGGTGAGGCTAAATTTGTAGATTAGGAATCTAAAAAAGGTTAGTCTAATCATTAGTGAATCAAATAAAAAATATATGAACATAACATCCTAGTAATAACACATAGGGTGGTCAATGGTAAATAAGCAAAACATACAAAATCAAAGATAAAACTAAGTTTATACCTTCCTTAGAGATTTATTTGTAAATAGGCATGAAAAGAGGTTTGATCTTAGCTTGTGAAATATTAGTCCTTAACAATGCTCATTCCACATGGGAAATGTCTTTCCTTATCCACTTGAGGTTTTGGCTTGTCTTGGAATGATAATGTTGAATCTCTAGTGTTATTTTGGCATGGTAAGTTTACTTCAAAAGATCTTTTCTATAATGGAGGTGAAGGCCTTAATTTATAGACTTTTGGTTCAAATGTGAACCACTGATTTATGTGCAAGATCAATGGTGGAGGATGAACCCTAAAATTCATGATTATATCTATGGAGTGTGTAGGCATGACATTTAAGACCTTGTTGGAGTGTGTAAGATATTTGAAATGGAAGTGCAGTCATTGGTCCTCTTGGAGTGTGTAAGAGAGGTGTAAAAGGAAGATTGTGTGAGGGGTGTAAGATATTTCTTGCACTCCTTTTCACCATTGACTTCATTGAGTGACATCACCAATGTGAGGTAATAAATCACATTTGATTTTAGCAAACAAGATAATTCTAAATTCATTTATTTTTCCATTAGATGAATGATTCAGATAATTAATCAAGGTGATTAATTATAAATTAGAATAATGGTGCACTTGAAATGTTATTTTGTCAATAAAATATTCATTTAATTGTCTTATAATAACATTTTTTAAAGAGTCATTTTGACTTTTGATGTATTTAATCAAATAAATATTAAAATATAATCCATTACCCTAATCTAGGATGTGTCATTGAAATTTTGGGTTAAAATGATAGTTATGTAGATAAATTAGATCAAATAATGATTTTTGATCAAATTTACATGTCATTATGGAAAGTCACTCTTGATTTTAATTTAGACATGGAAGTAGTTAAAATTAAGTGTCTACATTTTTACCCTATTTGAGAAGGTGTTGTGAGACACCAGGCACAATAACATATTTTTAAAAAATGAAAAATTCATTAAGAATAAAATTGATAATGTTTGAAGAATGATGTCTTCACATTTTAATAACTATGGGTCAGTGAAATCAATTTGATTCCCTATAGGTAACTTGATAAGCCCTAGATGCCCCCTTAAGGGAGCAGTTAGAAAATAAATAAAAATATCTAGGCTCTCAAAATGATAGGTGGTTTGTAGGTACATAGGTCAAAAAATGAATATCATAGGAGAAACTAGATGGAAATGGCCAAAAAGGTCAAAAATGAGCCTCCATGAAAGAAAAAAATGATAATGGGGTGTAAGGGGGACAAAATTTCAAGATTTTTATGTTCACCCCTATGGGTGAAAACTATTCCTTCCTACCCTTTCATTTGAAATATTTTTACTCTAGTTTTGTGTGAGTGTGTAGTGAAGAATGGTTCCTCGTGCACAACATAGATACATTAGAAACCATGTTCAAGAGTATAGGTGACCATTTTAGGATCAAAAACCAATAAGCAAGTTCCTCCCTTGTAAATTTTTGCTATTAATAGCATTTATGGCTAGGGATAAGGTGAAAATTGATGATTTTGTTAATTTTGTAAAAAATAAAAATTAGTAATTTCGATTGAAAAATTGGAAAAAATGTCAAGAAAATGGTGAAATAACCAAACAATTGTGAGTTTTGAAGAAAATATTAAAAATTCAAAAATGTGTGGAATCACTAATTAGTAAAAGCATAAATCACTTGATGGAAACATGAGGAAATAAATGAAATCATTCAAAATATAAATCATTAAAGAAATTGATATAATCAACAAAAATATAAAAATTCTAAGAAGTAAAATTTATTGAAGGAAATGATAGAATAACCAAGAGAATAATGAAACTGATTAAAATTAAAATCATCAAAGGAAATGGTGGAATAGTGAAGAGAATGGTGAAAAAAAAAATCAAAATCATCAAAGAAAATGATAGAATCTCCAAGAGAATAATGAAAACACAAAAAGGGTAAATCAATCTAGAAAAAAGAATAATAAGTCTGTTTAGAAGATAATTGGTTAAATGGTATAATTATAATTGTGTGTTTGTCATATTTTATAAGAATTTTAGATTTATCTTTCATAATTAGAGTGCTTGATTTATTTATTTAGAAATTTTTGATAACTTAGTTATGCTTGTAGGAACATCAATCACATTGTGTACAATCTAGATAGATTTAGACTAAGGAGATGTGTGCCTTATTATATGCTATAGATTGTTATATGTTGTGCCATTACCCATGATCAGGGTAGATAGAGAACACCTAGGTTCCCTAGTTGATAGGTGGCACTTGAATACTGTGACCTTTCACCTACTAAGTAGAGATGCCACTATTACTCTCAAGGATGTGTAACACATTTTAAGATTATGAATAAGAGGTTGAATCTTATAATAGACTAGCTCTGTAGGGAGGTAGGCATTACTAGATGATATGTTTATTGGTTTAACATCCCCATGGAGAGTAAAGTTATAGATATTGAATTGATTGAGATATTAAAAACATTCGATCAGATTACTTACCAACTAAGGAGCCTTCTCACCTAGAGGACATTGATTGAGAGGTTGTAGTGCTTATGGCCATTGCCAACAACATCTTGTTACCTAAAAAGAGTGTATGGTTCCTTTACATGGTCTTAGGAGAAGCTATCATAGATATTCTAGTTGACTATAATTTTTCTTGGGGTCCAATGGTTTTAGTCTAGTTATATCAGAATCTACAGATGGTAGCTTATAAACTCAATAAGAGCATTGATGCTTCAACACTTCTCTTGGACTAGGTGTGGGATCACATAGTGATGGCTTTACCAGTATGGGAGAGGTAGGTATGAGGCTTGAAAGATCATGTGGCCTTTATATGGGTTTAAACATGTGTGATTTATCAAGGATATAGATGAGACATGTATCCATATCATAGGGTGATAGATGACATGGTGGATAAAAACTTTGTTTGACACCCCTACCTCCTATTATATATTCAATGGGAAACCAATGGTTGGTACATGACCTTAATGAATATTATGTGTTTCCTTGTTTTTAGATAGACTCATATTATTTAGGATTATAGACCTGATCTTGTAAAATGATAGTTTGCCATATAGTAGGATGTGCTAGAGGCACTTAGATTTTGTGCCCATGTGACTACAGAGATTAGTAGATAAGGTCCACGTATATCTCAACAAATATTGAGAGATATATATATAGACCAATTTAATAGATTAGTTGGGCCTATATACGGGGTCTTATAGATGTGGGTGTGATAATAACATATACACCATGGTGTGCCTAGTTTAGGCTTGAGATATTTATAGTTCCCTAGAGGGCCTTGATATAAGCAATACCCATGGCTATAGCTCAGATAATAGGATAGGTACATAATTAGGGTCATGATTATATATAGATAGATTTGATGGATGAGTCTAAATATACTAAGATAGAGGGTGGGGACACCAAGATTAAGGGTGGTGATACAAAGATTGAGGGTGATTAGGATCCTAACCCAAGGCCAATTAAGATGAGGGAGGGGTACCCAAGTGAAGTTGTCTATTTGGGTATGGAAGGTAGAGACACATGTTTAACATATATTTTATTAGATTATATTATTACATAGGTGGTAGAGATAGATGGTTTACAAGATAGGTTAGACCATGTAAAATAACATGTGACTTACAGGGATGCTCTGATTGTGACCTTCTAGTCATGTATTTAGTCTCTTTAGTTATAGATTTCCTCCCTAAAGGTAGAGGTGGCCCACATGACACATGTATAGGTATAAATTAAAGATAAGAGAGATAAGTCTATGGTAGATATGTAGAGGCTCTAGCCTAAGTGGGAGACAACATGACATGTGGGTACACAACCTAGTTTTTCATAGGTTGTACTTGAGAGCCTTGAAGCTAAGGATCAAGCATCATACTATCATAATACATATGAGGTAGTTATGATATTAGAGAGGTATATACCTACATTATCTAAATATTAGACACATAGATCAGATCCATATCTACTAGATCAATATTCAGGATACATCATACTTTAACTTCTATGTAGTTAGTGCATCAATCATAACTACCTCCACCACTAGGGACACTACTACAAATAGGGTATGATGGGGACTCAAAAATTTAGAGCTGATTGCTATCTCTTTTTATATTTTATATCATGAATTGTATATACTCATGATGTATATTAAATTATGGTCTATCAAGATATTTAACATGCCCTTGTGCATTTATGATTCCATTAATGTACACAAACTCTGATGTGTGTGTGTGTGTGTGTGTGTGTGTGTGTGTGTGTGTGTGTGTGTGTGTGTGTGTGTGTGTGTGTGTGTGTGTGTGTGTGTGTGTGTGTGTGTGTGTGTGTGTGTCTATATGTATGTTTATACATATGATATATTTTTATTCAAGTTTTATTATGGCCTAGTGATGGATATAATATAAAATGTGATTGAATAATTTACTTTGCTCTTCAAATTGATATAGGATGTATGATATTTTTTTGTCATAATTTTGTTGTGATATTTTAGAAATGGTGTGATGGTTAATCCTTACATTAAAAATGGGATATGATTGGATTTGTCATTGTATATTGATTTAGTTGATCATTCTTGATAAATTATTTATGACTTTTTATATATGATCATTTATTGATATTTATCATGAGTAGCATATAAATTATTCATAGGATGTGTTGCCTTTATTGTAAAATAGTAGAGAAAGAGATTCATTACTTTTTAGACCTCCATCAATTGATTTTTTATTTCTCATTTGACATTATGAACCATAATTATAAATGAATCATGATAACATTATATGTCATAAGCATAATAACTTGACTGAAATGTAAATGTAAATAACATAGGAAAAATATGTAATAGATCAATCCCTAAGTGTAAAACACAATTAAATAAACCAAGATTAGGTTGGGTACAAATATATACAACTCAAGAACATGATATAATAGATCCAAATTGGCATGTAAATTATAGTGTAATAAATTGGAGGTAATAGAGTAAAAGTGAATAAATTCACCAAAAAAATAAAAATTAAACAATGTTGACAATAACACATAAAAACACACAATCAAAAAATAAACAAACAAGTAATTGGATAATTATTTGTGCATGTGTGATAGAACGACGCTAATATTTTCCCATAAGTTCTAGAAGACAATTTTTAGGTCAAGATGGTAACTTTGATGGAATGGGGAATAAAAGAATAAGGAAGGGGTGGCCAAACTATCTCCATATGTCCCATGAAAGTGGACACTATCTAATAGTCTAATGGATTTTAGGGCAAATGAAGTTCTCCTTTGGATGTGGGAAAGAAGAAAAATGATGAAAAGTAAGATATTTTACTATAGAGGAAGAATGGGAAAGGTATAGTCAAGAAATAGGGATAAAATTATATAAATTAGAAAAAATGAAGTGGAAATAATATTGGTTGAGCTAACCTGAGATGCCTTATGCATCCAAGCTATGCCCACATAGTTTGTGTAGACCTTAGGTTTATGTATTTCTCCACGAAGTTAGAGTGTAATGAAGGAGTGATAAATTAGGATTGTAAATTATCATGGTTAGATAAGGGGTTATCACTTAATAAATTTGGTAAACCACACCTATCTAGAGTAGGGTCATATACCAATGGTGAATAGGATGATAAAATTAGTAAAGATTATGTGGCTTTATATATCTCATGGAGATTTTAATCCCCTTTTTATTTTTTAGGTTTGTTTTTGGGAATTTAAAAACTTTAAGGTTTTTCATGTTTTTTAGAACAAGGTATTTATAGGAATACTTTGGCAAGTATAAATTAATAAAGGAGATTATAAAATAGTGAGAATGTGGCATAGTTTTCTCTAAAAATAGCAAGAGTGTGGCTTAAGTTACTCATAAAATGGTGATAATGTGTCTTAGGTTACTCAAAAAACAATAATATCATGGAAATGAGGTGGTAAAGATAGACTTAGAAACTAAGAACTACCTATATAGTCCTAATATCCCTCAAGCCACAATAGTTCACCCTACAATAGAAAATACTATTAATCAACAAGGTAAAAAGAGGAGTGGAAAAAATAGAATTAATGGTACAAGGTTTAACATGAGATAAAAGATGAATTTTAAGAACCAAAATGTATTTTAAACCATGCACATTTGTGCTAAGATATTGTCTTCAAAGATGTGTTGATGATGACCAAAGTTTCATTATCTATAGAAACTACTTCTCTAAATTCTAGACTCTAAAACTATTTGTTATACCGATGAACCATAAACAAGATCAGGATGGATTAACTCAATTAAAAATAGAATGAAGGGAAGGTACAAGGACATGCCCTTAATTAAGTGTCCTCATAGATAATGTTAAATTAAATCAAGTTAAAAAATTATTGAGATGTATAATATTCATGGGTTCATCTAGCTCTTCCCTATCTAGTGTAGCCAATTTTTATGCTCCATATCCATAATTAATTGTGATGATGAATGGGCCCAACTAATTTGGCTCCAATTTTCCCTTCTTTTCATGAGTGGAATTTTTATTTTTATAGTTTTATTTCAATATGATGTCATTAAGTTTAAAGTCTTTGGGTTTGATATGATTATTTTAGATATGACATAACTTATTTTGATATGTCTAGAGATTGTTCAAAGTAGCTACCCATTTTTCATCAAGTGGGTGTAATTCTTGCAGCTAAGAGTCTCTATGTTCCTCATAAATTATATCTTACAATTAAATCTTCAAGGAAGTCAACTTATCTTGAGAGGGAAAATAGATTTAGTGTCATAAAACAGGGAGTATGGTGTGACTCTTATTAGGTTTCAAGTATTGGTATGATAAGACCAGAGGGAGAGAAATAGTTTTATATGCCAATCACATCCAAAATAATTAATAGTTTTTTCAATTATTTGGACTAGGCATTTTTTAGATGCTTTGGCTTAGCCATTGCTTTGATGCAAATAGGTTTTGGAAAAGTATTACTTTATATGGTACTTGACATAGAAGGCTTTGACATCCTTATTTTAAAACTAACTACCATTATCAAAAATGATTTAGAGGGATTGAAAAATAAAAAAATGAGGTGATTCAAGATGAATTTTTAAATCTACTTATAAATTATGTAAGTGGAATGCATTTATGCCACTTTGTAAAATATTCAGTTGTAGTGAGGATATGTTTATGGCCATTTAAAGAAGAAGGATTTATTTTATCTACGATATCGAGTCCCCATGTGTAAAATTTCCACATCATGGTAATTAAATAAAGTTCTTCGGCTGGTCCATGAAAGAGATTGGCATGATTCTAAAAAGCCACAAACTTATTTACATAATCACATGCATCAAATTCCATAGTGGGTAAGTAATACCCTATACACAAGATTTTCTTGGCAAGGACCATTCCACTAGTGTGGGCACCACAAATCCCTTCATATACTTATTTAAGCACTAGTCTAGACTTTGCCAAATCTAAATAGTGAATTAGAGTTGCATTATATTCTCTAAAATAGAGTGTGGTCCTAAATATGATTTAATGAGATGTATTATGAATGAAGGATTTTTTTTTGTTATGGGAAAGGTTAGAAGGGAATATATTATCATGAAATTAGGCATATATATTAGAGTACCAAAGCAAGATTAGACCAACAATATCAAATATCATTTTAGATTTGGAATGTTCAAGAGTTATCCTTAAGAGATTTATAATAAGGAATTGGTAATCTAGAACATGATCTGTAATTGCTAATAGTGAAATAATTGTTACCATTACATTTATAGTTCTATTTTTGGCCCTTAGAATCTATTAAAACTATATTTTTTCAAATATCTATTTAATATTGTCCACCATATTTATTTAAGGAATAATCTTGTCATATTTGGTTTGTTATTACTCTGTCACTTGGTTAATAATTAGTTAAGAACATCCATGAACATGTAGTTTCTTTATATTTTATTATATTTCTAGATGAAGCCCTACAACAAGTGATTCATATTATACTATATTATTGGTATAAGAAAAACCAAGGTGGAATGATTTGGGAATAATATCCCCTACTACATTAGGAATATAATGTTGGATCTGGGTTCAGTGTTGAGGCTCAAAAGAATTGTCAACAAGAGTCATGAATGACTCATCATGGAAATTGAAAATTAGTGGCTTGGTATCTGATAAGGGGGATTTAGAAAATTAATCTACAAGTTATTTCCACTTAATGGCCTTTTGATGTACATATTTGATCTCAAAGTCACTCAATATCATGATCGATTGGCCACACAAATAATATAAACTATCTTGGAAATTAGGTATCTAAGTGGGTCCACTTTGATAATGAAATGATCTTTCTATTAATCATATAGTTTTTTAATTATTATTATTCTATATTTCACCCTTTGAGGTAGTGGTGTTTTATACAAGCCTCATCAAGCTAATATAATAAGATCACCTCTAGGTAGGGGTAGCCAAGTTAGTGGGTTGAACCTCTAGTTTTGGGGCTATCTCCCTTGATGCATCATCTATGGTTAAATTCATTAACCTACTAACTATTTGAGGAAATGCACCAACATGTTGTATCCACTTTATATGACCCTTCAACAACACTTGTGAACAATACAAGGACTAGTGTTTAAACTAATATCTTTAAGATACTCCTAAGCATAAATTATTAATATGGAGGCTATGATAAGTGGCTTAAAAATGAGGATGATAAATGGGTGGTATTTTTCAAACACTACCAATCAGATTCTACTCCAAGCACAATCACCAACACTTTGATAAACCATATGACATGCATAGAATAATCTTCTAGCAACTAGGTGAGAACAAGGGGATAAAAAGGGGAATAAGACTTCACCACTTATACAAATGAAAAAGTATAAACATACTAATATATAAAAAATAAAATGAACTAGTACTTATATTCATTTAAAGATTTACAAGGTTTAAATTAGGTAGAGTTTTTTCATACGTAGTTGAGGGATGCATATAAAGGATTTTTAGCCTCAATTTATAGAAAAATAAAAGGGGATGGAATGGAATCTCATAGGGAAGTGTGGATGAGAGTTAATGATGATCCTAATTTACTCAAAAATTATTTACACCATGCATAAGGATCAATAATAACTTCCTAACCTCTCCCATGTGATGCCTTGGCTACATATGTCCTTTAATGAGAGTATGGCATAGGAAATGGTTTGATGGAGGATGTTTTAGTCTTGGTTGGCCCCATTAAAAGCATGATCACCTCAACTTAGTAAATAATTTATTATCTTATCAATTACAATGGTGAAATTATGGTCCATCTTGGCCTCCATAAAGCCTCAATTAGCCCATCTCTCTTTTACATGATAATAAGGTTTAAGAAACTACCCCATCCCCCATAATGGACATGAAATGTGCTTAGTAACCTTCATGAATAAGTTACAAGGATGTCCATGACCTTTAATTTACTCCCTTAGCATCCCTCTATGCCAACAGACATCTCCCTTAGTTGACCAAATAGGCATACTAGGCAACTAGGCCTAGTCACTCGATGCTAGTTGTTTGTGTTAGGAATTAAGTGAATTCAACCCAGATTTAATCCATCATAAAATCTTTAATTTAAAACACATAAGCCAAATTTTAAATGTGTAAAATAAGATTTAACTATGAACTAAATGCATCACAAAATCAAATACTCAAATCATAGTTAATGTTTGCTAAATGGATAAAATTAAAAAACCATCAATAACACAACACAAATATACCATGGTTCATCCAATGTGGGATACATCCACCAATAAGGTCCTCAGATAATATAATAATATGAAACAAGATTATAATGAACTCTAACAAAGATAGAAAAACCTCCTGTAGAAAATGCTACACAAAAAAACTGCACTTTCACCTACACCTACATAATACTATATCTCACAAGATGTTATAACACACATTGTAAATGAACACCTACACTTTTCAAAACACCTACACTTTGACTCTATCTCTCAAAATAAAAACCTACAAATAAAATGATCAACAACCTCTAAAAGGTCACACCACACCCTCTATATATAAAAAATGATGTATAAATCTATCCCCCAAAGATAAACTCACTATCCTCATCAAAATATGTTTGATCCACCTAGGAAACACACCATTCCCACCTAATCAAGCTGATATTCAAGTGCCACCAAGACAGAACATTCCATTCTCCTCAGAATGACATAAATTCCAATGCAAAGAGATAATAAACCAAATCCTATTAATGAGAAAGTTCACCTCACTTTCATAATACATCATATAAATTATTAAATAGATCATTGAATTATTCTACTCATATGGAAATTATTTAGTCAACAATTAATTCCCTAGAAATAAAGGAAATGAATCCCACTTCCAAAAAACATGGAATTCAACATGAAAATTATTAAATATGTATTTAATAATATTTACACACATGAGCAGTAAATGTAAAAATGCACTCCCCACATCCTTGGAGCTCTCTAAGCCCCCAAAACACACCATCATGGTCATGTGATAGCCCTAAAGGGATCCACACTCAACAGTTTGGATGGACATGAGACTTTCATAAAACCTTAATAATGCGTCATTAAGCATGTTTTATGTCTAAAAAATCATATTAAATGATGAATTATGCCTTTCAAATAGTGTACACCTATAATCTTTGTTCATTTAGGTGACTAAGTCACCTTTCACTAGCACCTCTAGATTGCCTCTTTAGTCCAGACCTATAAAAATCATTTACAAGAGTATTTAAGAGTATTTTATGGTTTTATAGGGTGGAATACACTTCACACCATCCTCTTGGATGGTTTTCAACTATTCATATAGCTCTGTACCTTGGATTCATCACTAAAACTTGTAAAAATAGGGCTCATAGTACATCCATACAATTAACCATATAAGCCAATGTTGTGAGTAGGATATTATTATAGATTAAAAAGTGTTTCAAGTGTATTCTAATATAAACCAATGCATTTGGATTCATTTTTCTCAATTTTTCCTCCATCAAGTCATTAGTACTAGTTTAGGCAGGTTCAAACATATATGATCTCTTAACAATTATGCATATCTTTAAGGGTTTGAACTAAAAAACTAATGCCATGGAAATAAATTATACAACCCTCCAAACATTTAAATATAATTTTATATCCCCATGAAAGTGATACTTAGTGTTCTAATGTGAATAAAGTTTCTCTTCAAGCTAAAATCTTACATTCTAGGAGGTCAAGAGAAGTCAACTTCCATGAGAAAAAGAAAAATGTGTGCCTTTGGTTGAAAAAACCTCAATTAGGTATGAAACATTATTCCTATCATTTTCCCATTACTTTTCTTCCTTTTCATCTCTCCAAAGTTTCTACAAGCCTCCTATTCATAGTCTTAGGGTTCTTGGGATATTATGTTAGGTTGACACTAGGGGTCTAGTTCTTGGATTTTCTCCAACTTTTTTGAGTTCCTCTCCATTAGGATACCTTATGAAATGTCCATCACCCTTAAATAATGTTTTAAAACTTTAAAAAACCCTAAAACCTACAATTGTTTTTAATTTTACATGTATAGGCTTATGACTACCTGTTTAGGTCTATTAGGCCTAATTGGTATGTCAAAGATTTTTAATATTTCAAAGAATAAACCCATATAATGGAGATAATATTAACATTATTAAATAATTATATAGGTTTATTTTATACCCTTCCATTCTAAAATCATACATAACTCAATACACCTCTTTCATTTTCGTCTAAGGCCCTACCTATAGGTGTTTAGCAAGTCTACCTAGGTTGTCAATGTGAATCCCTTCTATCTGATTGAGTCTAACCTTAGGAAATTTTTTTGAGAAATTACAAATAATCTCTAATATATATCACTTTCCAATATTCACCTTAAACATTCTTATTTTATCTCATTCCTCTTACAGACTTGCAAGTGACTAATTAGGTCCCTTGAGTGTATTCTGAGAGTTTATTCTAGTTTGGATGCTTTTATAACCCTAAAACATATTTATTTACCCTAAAAATATCCATTTAATATCTTTATGATCTTACTTTACTCTTTTTAGGCTTCAATTTCAATGCCACAATACATATTGTCCTTGCACATTTATAAATAGACTTGAAGACTCTATATTAGACCTATGTAACCCTAATGGCCTAGTTTAGTGTCTATTTTCCTCAAATTGAGGCTATTATCACCATTATAACCCATTTTATTTCTTATAACATCATCATTTATGTTTTTAAACCTCAAACACTCCTCAAACATGTAATTTATCTCCAATTTCCATGTACATGTATGCAATCTACCCCTTAGGTTATCTTTAGTCTCTTTAGTACAAATCTGTGAGGGTATTTTAGAATTTAGAGTAAAATTAACATGTGTATAAATTTAAAGAAACCTTATACCTCCTTTATGAATTATTTAGACACCTACAAGCTTTCATGATATTGAGACACATGTGAGTTTCACTCTAAATGTTATCTTGAGACTTCTTGACTGCATGTGGAAACTATAGGTGATCACCATTATATGGGTTTTTAGGTCCATGTAGGCACTAATAATCCATTTTTACAATTAATCATGGAGTTTTGATATATTTTTGAGATTTCATGAATCACTTTACAACTATTTGAGACCCTGAAGTATCAAGAACCTCATTATTATCAACTTGTAGATTGATCCAAAATAATGTTTCCTATTTCATTAAAGTCACACATGTTAATTAGTGTTTTATTATGGTCTATAATATTTGTATAAACCCATAATAATTCATCCAATTTTCCATTCTTCTTTCATCATCCTCAAAAATGGAGAAATAGAAGAAAACTTGAACCCTACTTCAATGGAGAAAACACAGTGAGTCCTTCACCTTCATAGTGATTATTCATAAATCAAGTGGGATAAATATAAGAATTAATACCAAAAAATATAATAAAAATAAGGTCCCCTCATTTGAACAAAATATTATGTCCTCACTTTCTCTCTCCTATCTCTACCATTCATAAACTTGATTAGCTTTACTGAGATACCAAGGAGGATGATGGAAAGAAGCTATCAATTTTTGATATTTTCAACTTAAAAATCCCTTAAAATCATGGATATGGGATTGAGAGGCATAAATTAATACATATATGTGATTGAACATGATATTTCTTTGACAAACTTATACAAACTACTTGAAAACCTCCTTTTTTGCTATGAAAACTATCTATTCTTCTTGAAAACTGATGTATATGATTTCTCAAGTGCCTCTAAAGATTGTAAATGCCTATATGGGCATGTATTTATCTGTAAATCTCTTCCTTATTCCTTACACTTGTCTTTTTATTTCAAAACATTCTTAAAACATTAAAAAATGAATAATAAAGCATTGCAAAAAGGGGTGTAATGTTAAAAATGAATATTGCCACCCTTTTTAGCACTTGTACAAATTAGAGGAAGAGTAAAATTAATTTGAAACAAGATAGATGACTCAAATTGACCCCTATACCTCATGAAATTCTTGAACCCACTTTACCATGTGATTAGGTGACTAGACAACATAAAGTTAGAATGACATTAACCTTAATTTTATCAAAATAATCTTAAACAATGCTAACTAAGGCTTGAAAAGACCATTTTAAGGACTTTACAAGGCATAATAAGGCCAACCTCCAAGGTTAGTAGATATAAAAAGTAAATTTTTAATTGATATTTGTCTTAGGAGGCTAAATTATCAACAATCTTGGTAACTCACAGGGGTTGACCTGCCTTTTGGTCAAGAGAACCAACTATCTCATTATTTTGGGCACAAGACTCACACATGAAAAAATTACTTAAGATGACTACTCTGATTAATATTAACAAACAAACCTAGAACCTTAATTTTTTTAAAGTATTATAATAGCCTCACCACACACATAAATTCAACACACATACACATAAGTAAGAAGCAAACACATATGTTCTGATAGACACATATTAGAAACTAGGCAAAGATAAACTACTATAAACAACTAACCTGAACAAGCCTTCCTCCTCTTGAGTCAAAGGAGAAGTTTCTAAGATCCTTTACTCTATGAGATGAGCCAATTTTAAGTACAAGATACTAATCATGTTTTTATTATTATTTTACCAACTTCTTATTCAGCCATCATTATCTTTGTCTTCACCTTATATGACTCTACAACAGAAAACATGTCTCTAATGTAGACATATTAATCTTTATTTTCAATTTTCACCTCAAACTATTGTCTTACTTTAGCAATGTGAGAGTTTTTGAAGTTGTTAACATCTTGGTTGATAGAGGCAACAACCTAAACCTTAGTTTTAAATTGGCTCCTCAAAAAAAATGTTCTACTCATTTTTGAAAGTTACATATTCATCATACCATGGTGGAATTTGAAACTAAACTTCTTGAAGTTGGTCTTCAAGACATACTAGCTCACTAGGAACCTTACATTATTCCTTAACAAATTCATCTTATTCTTCTTGAGGTATTTGCTTACCAATATCTTCAATCTCCTTAATCATTTATAAATAGGATTGCCTGATGTTATTAGGACCTTGGATCTTCTCTTGAGAATCAAGAGGACCAACTACCATAGCGTTCTCCTTAAGACTCTTCTTAAGCTCTTCACCATCCTCATTTTCTAAGTTGATAATTTTAGAATTATCTTGATAAGGTGGAGATGTATCATGTAAAATTGAATAAAAAGTATCTATGTCTTTCCAAAAGGTAACCTCTTCATGATCAATAAAAAACACATGGACCTCACTATCACTCTTATCATGTCCTTGTGGAGTAGCATGCTGATCAAGTGCATATAACTCTCCAATAGGGTCATGATAAGGCTCATAATTTGGTACAAATTTATCATCTTCATATTTTGTGGATAATGTAAGTTCATTTATCCATTCAAGTTCTATTTCATATTTATTTTTTAATCCTAAATCTGAATTGTCCTCTTCAAGTCCCAAAAAATTAGTGTTACTTTCACTTGAGACCTCAACCTGCCATTCTATTACATCATTCAAATCTATCATGATGAGTTATTCAATATCATCTAAGGATTCATGGTACAATTTCTTATAAGGATCATCCAAATTATTTGGAGTGTTCTTATCTTCAATAATGGGTTCATGAAGGTTATTTCCATGACTTTTTCCTAGAGGATAACTTATGTTTCATCCACCTCAAGGTCATGCCATTGTGATTGCTCTAGATCATCAAGCTTCCCTTTAGGCTTAAACTCTAATATGTTATGATGAATATGATTATCAATAGTGATATCCTCATCATAGGTGATTGATGTATCCTTTTCAAGGTGTTAATATAAATGACTTGCAGTTGTAATATAATCAAGCTCTTAGAGGACTACCACCTCATCAATGCTCTTTATCAAGTTCCCTCTCCCATCTAAATACTCCAATGCTTCCTTAAATTCAACTTGACTTCATTAATATAAGGATAGGGTATGAGGGAAAGAGGATTCATGAGATTTCTTAATATCTACTAGTGTGTTCTTCCAACTTGGATCCTTAGGAACATCAGATTGATCATGATGTTTTTGAAGAGATGGAGAAAGATATTAGTTGAAGACACTACATTATTGCTTTTCCAATCAATTATTTTGTCAATATTAGGTTTATCTTTATTCTCATGAATGAATGAATTATTAAGGATAGATGGAGAGCTTGAAAAACTTGAAATATTTCTTAAACTAGCCTCTATACACTCTTGTTTGTTTAGATGCTCCTCATCTGCTCTCCAAACTATAAGTCCTCCTTCAAATACTGAGATGCTGGGAGGGAAATAATGTAAAACTAGTGGAGTTAGAACATAAGTATTTATAGGCTTCTCTTGAGTGATTTTAGGGGTTGAAGAGGCATGCGAAATTATTTATATTGGTACTCAAAAATTCTTTCTCTCTTTTCATACCTAGACATCCATGGATAAATTGAGCTTGAGGGATAGGTGAGGGGATTTGAAAGATTAGGAATCTCCATATCATTACTTATGAAACCTTCATATCTTCTTGGTTTATATTTGGAATGGGAGTAGTGGTTCAAGGATATTAACATGGGGTAGAAGGAGATGGAGGCTCATAGGATTGGTTACATAGAAAGTGTTTTTTCTTCAAGGCCGATATCTCACTAGAAATGATTTGATTCATGATTTTTAACTCCTCCAAGTCACTAGAGAAACTATATGTAGCTTGAAAAGGTGCTTGGGGATGGAAGGAGGGGTATTTCTTATGATAGGAAGGATACCAAGGAGGATGATAGGGCTTACAAGGAGGGTTAGCATAATGTTCATAATAGTAAGGAGGATGATAAGGTTCATAAGACTATTGAGGTATGTGGTTAGGTTTCCAAGGGGATGGTAAGGAGTAATATAGGACTGATGTGAGACATCATGTTGTTGATAGGGGTTAATGTAATATTGGTAAGGTTCATAGTGAGGTTCATATAGGTCATAATGTTATTGATAGAGAATTGTATAAAATGCTTCTCCTCCATATCTAGCCATCAAATGCCATGAGACAAATGAAGAAAAAATTAAACTATCAACAACAAGATATTATTACCCTTGGTTCAAGACCTTATGATGACCCTTGGCATGAGACTTTGAGTGTTGATTTACTACCAAAATTCTTGATACTCTTTGATGTCACTAAATGATGAGAGTGTATGATCCAATTTTATTGAATCCTGATCCCACCGGGCATGCCATAAATTATTATTAGTATAGATTTCACCCTTTTAGGTAGTGGTATTTCATACCTACCTCATCTAGTTAATAAAATTGGATCACCTTTAGGTCTGAGTAGACTAGTTATTAAGGTAAACCTCTAATTTTTGGGCTAGGTCCCCTGATGCATAATCTATGGTTACATTCCTAAATATACTAGCTTGTTGATGAAAAGGGGAAGAAAGTTTTCATGAAATGAAATTAAGCTATGGGATGTGATGCACCATAATGTTGTATCCACTCTATATGAACCTTAAATAAATATTGTGAATAAGATAAAGAATAATGATTTCACCACTCTATTTAAGAGACTTGTAATCTTTAATACTTCATATGGATGCTATGCTAGGTGGATTAAACTTGAGGATGATAAATGGGAGGTCTATTTTAGACACTGATAATGAAATTATACTCCAATCACAATCACCAACACTTTGACACACCATATGACTTGTATAGAATAATATTATAACAATAAGGTGAGAACAAGGGCCTAAAAAGGGGAATAATGGTTTAAAATTTCTACAAATCAACAAGTATGAAACACACTAATCTAGCATAGATAATCTAAACTAGTCCTTATATTCATTCAAAGTTTTACAAGGTCTAACTCAGGTAGAGTTTCTTCATACCCATATAAAGTATGCATATAAGGGACTTTTAACCTTAATTTATAGAACAATAGAATGGGATAGAAGGGAATATGGCATATAAGTGTGGATAAGAGTCCATGATGATCCTCATTGACTCAATAATTAGTTACAACATACATAAAGATCAATAATAACTCCTTAACCTCTCTCATGCACTACCTTGGTTGAATAATGGCCTTCAATGACAGTATGTCATAGAAAATGGTCTAATGGAGGCTCCTTCAATTTTGTTTGATGCCATTAAAATTATTATCATCTCAAATTGGTTAATAATTTTCTCTCTTGGTAGTTAAAATGGTGGTATTATGGTCCATCTTGGCCTCAATAAATCCTCAATTAGCCCATCTCTCTTTTGCATGATAATAAGGTTTAAGAAACTACCCCATTACCCATAATTGGCATGAAATTGTATTTATCACCTCCATGAAGTAATTAAAAGGATGTTTATGAACCTAAATTTACTCCCTTAACATCCCTCTACACCAATATGCATCTCCCTTAGTTGACCAAATAGGCCTACTAAGTAATTAAGCCTAGTCACTCAGTGATAGTTACTTAGATGGCCATGAGACTTAGATAGAACCTTAATAATTAGTAATTTAGCATGTTTTAGGTATAATAATTAATATTAAACCATGAATTATTTATTTTAAATAGTTTACACCTACAATCTTTGCTCATTTAGGTGACTAAGTCACCTTTCACTAGCACCTCTAGACCGCCTCTTTAGTATAGGCCTATATCAACATTTCCAAAAATATTTTAGAGTATCTTGTTATCTAAGAGTGTGGAATAAACTCCAAACCATCTTATTTAATGGTATTAAACTATTCATCTAGCTTTATACCTAGGATTCATCACTGAAACTTTTAAAAATAGGGCTTTTGGTGCATTCATTCAACTATTCATACAAACCAATAACCATGAATAGGATATTATTAGAGTGTAAAATATTTTTAAAGTGTATTATAATCCAAAAAAAGTCATTTTATGAATTTTTCTCTAGTTTTCCTCCAACAAGTCATTATGACTAGTTTAGGTAGGTTCTAACATGCATGATCTCTTAATGATTGTTCACATCCATAAGGGCTTGAACTAAAAAAATAATGTAAATAAAATCAAGTATAAAACCATCCTCAACTTTACCTAGTATATAATATCCCCATGAACCTACTAATTAGTGTTATAACATGAAAAAAGTTGTTCTTTGAGCTAAGATCCTATATTCTAAGAGGTTGAGAGAAGTCAACTTTCATGAGAAAGAAAAAAACATGTTCTTTTGGTTGGAAAAAACTCAAAGATCTTTAAAATATTTATCTTATGATGTTACCATTAATTTTATTCCCTTTTATCTCTTCAAAGTATATACATGACTCCTATTCATAGGCTTGGGGTTCTTGGGTTACTATGTTAGTTTGACCCTAGGGATCTATTTATCAATTTTTATCCAAATTTTATGAATTATTCTCTATGGGGAAACCTTATGAAATTTACATCAGCATTATTTGAGGTTTTAAAACCTCTAAACACCCTCAAACCTAAAAAATTTATTTATTTTACATGTACATGCCTATGACTACCTATTTAGGCCTACAAGGCCCAATTGTCATATCAAAGCTCTTCACTATTTCAGATGACCAACCCATCCAATGGAGCTACTATTAACCTTAATAAATAAGTATTTAGGTATAATTTTCACCCTTCCACTCCACATTCATACATATCTCAATACACCTCTTTCATTTTCCTCTAAGACCCTGCCTATAGGTGCTTCTCAAGTTTACCTAGGATATAAATGTGAATCTAATATATTTTCCTGAGTCTAACCTCATGAAAAAATTATAATCAAGTCCATTTAATCTCTCATATTGCACAATATTCCATTATTCACCTTAGCCATGCTTGTTTTCTCTCATTCCTCTTATAGACCTATAGGTGACTAATTAGGTCCCTTAACTATATTCTAAGAGTAGATTCCAATTTAGATGATTTTATGACCTTGAAATATATTTATTTAATTTCAAAATATCCATTTAAGATCTTCATGATCTTGCTTTACTCTCTACAGCCTTCAATTTCAATGCCATAATACATATTGTCCTTGCACTTTTGGAGATAGACTAGAAGACTCTACATTAGACCTGTGTATCCCTAATGGCCAAGTTTAGTATCTATCTTCCTAAAATTAAAGATATTATCATTATTATAACCAATTTTATGGATTCTCACATCCTCCTTGATGTTTTCAAACCTCAAAAACTCACCAAACATGCAATTTATCTCCAATTTCCATGTGCAAGCATGAAATCTACCCTTTATGTTGTCTTTATTCTCTTTAGTACAACTCTGTGAAGGTATGTTAGAATTCATAGTGAAATTAAAATGTGTTTAAATATCATGAAACCTCAAACAACCTTAATGACTTATTAAATTCTTTCATTGTCTTATAGGTGGTTTTGGCCTTAAGATTGCAAATTCTTCAAATGGATTCCTTGGGTTGGTTTCTTGTTATCTAACCTCTCATCCACATGAGGAGTCTATTGAGATAATTGGGGTACATTAGAACTATGATCCTTATCTTTAATATATCCATTAGTATATAAGATACTTTTATCCTCTTAATGTATAGTTACATGCCTATAAATGATCAATTCTTCAGACTTGTATCATATAGAGAGGTCTAGTGATACTGTTGCCCTCTATAAGGGTTAGCATTTAGTGAATGTATCTTAAATTAGATAATATATAATTATAAGAGTGTGGATTGAGTGTTAATTATTCACTAATATATCAACTATTGATAACTTTAAAACCTCAAGAACTCTATTTCCCCTGACTTGAAACCTATTCTAATATGAGGTTCCTAATCCTTCGAGTGTTCATTCATATCAAGTGGGAAAAATAATGATGTGTAGGAGTGGAAGAGGCCTATGATGGTATATTTAATATTTTATTTGGAATCTAAAGTATTCATAATTTGAATTTTTTAAACTTCTTTCAAATAGATTGAGCAGTGACAACACATTTATGACACTTGAATAGGGTTACTTTGTCATGATTTCTTCAAAATACTTGAATTCATGTGGAAACTATAAGTGATCAAAATTTTGTAGGGTTTTAGATACATGAAATAATTTATAATCCATTTTTTTAGTTCCTAAAGTATTTTTGGAATATTTTTGATACTTCACCAATCACTTTACAATTATTTGAGACCCTAAAGTATCAAGAACCTCATTGTTATCAACCTACAAATGGATCTGAAAGAAGGTCTCTTATCTAAATTATGTCACACATATAAATTTGGGTTTTAATATTTTGTATAATATTTTTAAATACCACTAATAATTCACCCAAATTTCCATTCTTATTTCATCATAGTCATAGATGGAGAAATTGAAGCAAACCTAAACCCTGCTTGGATGGAGAAAACACAGTGACTCCTTCACTTTCTCAATGATTATTCATAAAAAATTGGGAATAAATATAAGAAATAATGTAATAAAATTCAATAAAATTAATTTCCCCTCCTCTATCCAAAATCTTAGGTCCTCACTTTCTCTCTCATGTCCATACTATTCACAAACGTGACTGGCTTTACTGAACTACTAAGGAGGAAAATGGAAAGAAGGGATAAATTTTTACCTTTCTTGAATTGAAAATCCCTCAAAATAATTTTAATAGGACTATAGTACATAAATTTATCTATTTATTTTCTTGAACATGATATTTATTTGACAAACTTGTATAGACTTCCTGAAAATCTCTTCTTTTTTCTATGAAAACCATCCATTCTGCTTTAAAAGTTATTGAAATGATATGTGAAGTGACTCTAAAGCTTTTAAATACTTTAAAAAAAAAATATTTATGTGTAAATATATTCATTCTACCATAAACTTGTCATTTTATTGTAAAACCTTCTTTAGACATTACAAAATGAATAATAAAGCATTACAAAAAGGGATGTAATGTTAAAAATGAATATTGAAACCCCTTTTGTCACTTATAAAAAATAGAGGAAGATAAAAATGAATTTTAAATATGATATGCGACTAAAATTTACCCCATAAAACTCTTAAAAATATTGAACCACTTTGACCATGCCATAAGGTAACTAGACAATATAAGGTCAAACTGACATTTACCTTAGTTTTATCAAAACAACCTTAAACACTGCTAACCAAGGATTTAAAAACACATTTTGAGGACTTTAAAAGGCATAATATGGAAATGTGAAAGGTTAAGAGACATTAAAAGTAATTTTTTTAACTATAGGGATTGATATTTGGCCTGGGAGGCCAAATTATCAATAATAACTTCTGGGTTACAAAAACCATTACTAAAAAAGATTTTTTAATGGATGTATAATTATTGTCATATGAAACTAATTTTATACTCAATTAATATACAATTTTTATTTCCCTTGATCATAATGTTGTGCTAGGAGTTCCCCCAAATCATATTTAGTTGTTGACATGTGGAGAAGTAATGACTTTCTAGGTGTTGGTGGGGATAAAACATGTGGAGTTTTTAGATATTATTTTAACTTCTCAAAGGTTTGTTAAGATATAGTTCTCCATGATAAATTGGTGCCTTTATTTAGAATATGAATGAAGGGATTAAACATGTTTTTCAACTAAGAAATGAATCACCTGATGGACTAGATCTTACCTTGTAGGCTATAGAAATGCTTTAGATTAGGTGGAGGCATTTATACAATGGTTTTAACCTTAGCTAGATAAACTTTAAGATCATGTGGGAGATAATGAGACCTAGTAATTTTTTATAAGTAACACCAAAGATGCACTTCTTAGGGTTAAGCATTATTTTATATTTATAAAGCCTTTCAATATTCTTCATACCACATTTGAGTGTCTTGCTCTAATCTTGAATTTGGTCAAAATATCATCCACATAATAATAAATGATATCATTCATCATGTCATGGAAAATGATAGTCAATAAAAATATAATTATTGAGGCCAAATGGCATCACTTGATTTAAAAAAAAATCCCCATGGAGTGGTGAATGATATATTGTGTTAGTCTTCTAGTGCTATTTTGATCTAATTATATATAGATAACCCATCAATAATAAATAGAATGTTGTATCCTATTTTGTAATATATAATCATATCAATGTTTGGAAAATGAAAATCATCCTTTAGGCATGATTTATTGATATCTCTAAAATAAATACATAATCAAATTCTTAGTGGATTTTTGTTGACAAGAATTATGTTTGATATCCACTTTGAATAATCTAAAGGATGAATACACCTTCTCTCCAATAGTTTTTATAATTATCTATTGACAAGTATGGCTATGTGAGGGTGAATTTTTATTAACTTCTACTTGATTATCCTGACATTAGGGTGTAAAATAAGGCAAAGTACAACCAAAGTAAGGTCCAAGCTAGTCATATATAAATAAGACCATGCAAAAATATCAATAAAATCTCAAAGGAGGGCAGTAATAATTTCATGTTCCTCTTCAGTGAGGGATGTTTCAAGTTTGATCCATTTAGGATCAAATATTGTTACAATATTAACTCTCATGGTATCTTCCATAATCAGTGTTGAACTATATTATAAAATAGTTGGCAATGTGGCATATTTATCTTTTTCTTCATCGATTGGATTTACAAGATCATCAAGTTCACCCATAAAATAAGAATCTAAATATCTAAAGTTTGGTAATGCCCACTTTGAAAAGGCATGTGAGAAATCCTGAAGCAACTGGTCAAATAATTTTTGATCCTCTAACGAATTCCCAATCACCATGAATATATAGAATTGGAGGAGGACTAGGCTTCATATGAAAGAGGGTGAACTTACCTATCTAATGGAACCTAAAATATTTTTTCACCTTGGGACTCGTATTTTTATTTAATTTTTCCCTAATCTGAAGCACCTCAAAGAGGTTTTGAGTTTCAGACCTCAATGTTTGATTTTAATTTTATTTTTTATAACTAAGGAAGTTCACCTACTCTCCAAAATAAGCACTAAGGACTAGTGTAATAGTAAATCCCTACTTGTGATCACCAAGTGGTAAACTATATCTAAGGCCCAAGAATTTAGAAATAACCTCATAATTCTAAAAATTCTCTAATGGTATGTGTTGACCAAATTTGACCCTACAATTCAAATTAGGGCCCCTGTAGGTAAAAAATTGAATTTTAATGTTCTATGGGTTCTAATATCTTGTCATGGGGTGTATTATAGTTGATATTATGTCACTTAGTATCATCCTAGCCTTGGTCTTAGTCATATTATTAAATTTGTCATTTCGAGTCATTTAAAATGGTTTTAGGGGTCATAAATGTAATTATCATGGTTCCCAATGTATATAGGTGTAATTTTGTCCTTTGAAATGTAAAATAGGTCATATTACCTATCAGGGATGTTAGTTACATAAGAATATTGTAGGTTTTTTAACTAAAATTCAAGAAACCAACTAAAAAATGGAGTATTTACACTTGTATAACCCATGGGGAAGTGTGCCACATGGGAGAAGATCATGGAGGGACTCTTAATATTCCTCATAATAATCTAAATTCTTTACATGATTTTTATGTGCCATTTTAAGCAAAAACCATTCTACTCCTTTGCCTTCTTAGACATACTAAAGTGATTAGTAGGTTTATGCTTAGTATGGATAGCTCAAGAAGTTATAGGAAAAATTAATTTGGGAGGTGATATTAACTAATATACCTTAATTTCCATAGAAATAGTGCAAGGATTGATCAAATATACTTTATGAATCATCCTTTACAAGCTGACTATGTTTTTTTGCCTATCATTTCATGTACCCTATAGGTTTTGATCCATTTTGGTCAAGTATATATTAACCAATTGGTGATGTTTGTTTAATATTATTTTTGATCCATCATTAGCTACTCTCCATGATTTTTTTCAAGTTACATGATGTTTTGATGAGTAAAATATCTTATATTGTAAGAGGAAGCACTTTTTTGTGTAACAGGTAGTTTTTACCATGTTTTGGATTTTCATGCTTTTAAAATGGGTCAAGAGAGTTGTGATGGGTTTATTATCATGTTTAAAAAAATTTATTTATCTCCTTTCACCTTCAAATATCATTTTCCAAGAAAATGTTTTATGAGTTACAGTCATAAAGTATTATTCAGTCAGTTGGTGCCATAACTGTCATACACAATTAGCTTAGTGAGCTAAGTTGAATTCTTTAACACATCCATGGTACTATGGTCAAGATATTGAGAGGTTAAAGGAACTCCCATAATAATAATAATAATAATAATAATAATAATAATAATAATAATAATAATAATAATAATAATAATAATAATAATAATAATAATAATAAAAGTCTTGCATTTGGTGGAAGAAGGACTATCTCAGTTAACATAGTCACTCAAAAAATTCTAGCATTAACATACACTTACAGGTGCTTAGAAGAAAAAATCACATTGAAATTAAGGTTTTGAAACTGGTTCAAGATCCTCGTGATGATAACATGCATTTTAATGAAATAGAATGGGGGCTAGAATGATCAAATGGTCAAATAAATGCTCACTTCCCATCCTTATCTTCACTACCTGCACTATGAAAATGGTGACCTATAGGTGGTACCATAGAGAGTTAAGATGCCTAAGGGAGTGTGAAGGAGTGTTGAATTTCCTTTTGGGATCATAAAATGTTGAAGGTGTTATAAAAATCACATGAAATTTTCTAAGTTGGTAGTCTAACTATGGAAAACCTTCAAAAGGTGCAATGACTATGTTTAAGCCCCTTGTCCCTAAAGCATGAAAACAAAGGTCCAGGGGCATTTTGAGAATATCATATTATAAGGTTAAAAAAAATCTTAGTGCATCTAATGACCTTGACTAGTAGCCCCTACATAGATATATCACTTTGTAAGAGATATAAGACATATGACAAAGGGAAAATGGTTATTAGGTAGTCTAAAGTTATTTGAAAACTATTGAATTTAGGTATTATACCTACAATATTTGGAGATGTAAGAGACCCTTTTTCACCTAAGGTTGTAATTAGGCCTTTACACCATAGTGGAATGTTCATAAATGATTGTAAGGAGTAATTTTTACCTACAAGATCATCAAGAGGAGTTAATTGGTCATGCTCATGGTTCAACATGCATCTATAAGTCTCCCTCTACAAGAAATACACACTTACAATTTTGAATAAGGTAACACATAGTCCATGATGAAGGTGTAAAATGGAATCACCAAAGCATGCCTATATGATTGAATAGTTTTCTTGGTCCAAAGGTCATGTGGATAAGGTTATAATTTTGTACTTCATATCCCATGATCACCTAAAAGTGTCCTAGTATTCAAAATACTCACCTACAACTATAAATAAGCAAGCAGTGAGCAAACTTTAGTGTCTAAGTGATGTTTGAGCCTATACCAGATGAGACAAAGGAATCTAAAAATTTACCAATGACCTAAAAAGGTTGTAACATGTCTAATTAAATGTTATAAATATAGTTTCAAGATATGAATATATACATGTTGTCCCATGGAAAATAATAAATATAGTCAAGAAGGTTACACATAGCCTTGACTGGTCCAATGTGAGACTAAAATAGTCTCATATAACTCTCATAGTGTAAAAACTAGTGATAAGGGTGGAAAAATTCAAGTGAGATCATTTTAAGGTGGCCTTGATGCTTATAAGGCTAGTGAGGGTCTTGATAGGTATCATCCTCTACCTCCCATGGATTTGTATGGAAAATCAATGACTTTTTAGAGTCAAAGTGTGTAGGGTACATGAAGGAAGAGTTTTTATGGACTATGGATGATGATGGTCCATTCCTAGATGATTCTAGATGACCAGGCTTATAAATAAGGCATGGAGAGGCATGCTTGCAACCCTTCCCATTCATTCTAATCATTAGACCTATCCTTAATTAGTTTTGGGATGTTCAAATAGGTCCAAATCATGAAGGTAGTTTTCTTAGCCAAGATGAAAAGTTTCATGCCATTTTTCATGAGTTTTATGACTTTGATGGACACTTGTGCTTCCTAACCTTACATGGTTCATCCCACATCCTCTACTCATGCACAAGTAACTAATTTTATCATCTTGACAAGTGCCCTTGTGACCTTTAGACTTCTATCTAAACTATATATTTTATCCATTATAACTTATGCTCCACTTAATTATGTCAAAGCCTACTCATTTACATACCATTGGATTAATATGACTAATAATTTTTAACCTATTCACGATTATTCATAGTGTGTTCTACTTCAATTTTGGATTTTTCTTAGTGAAGACTACAGATTTCCTAGCATGTTATCTCATTATTTCATCCTAGTTATAGTTTGAAAGCTTCTTATTATATGGCATGTGAAGTGTTCTAAGAAATTTCAAGGATTAAGTCACTTAGTCTATTCATTATTTCTATTCAAATCCTCTTGTCTAGTCCTCCTAGCTTTGCACATTCATCCATAACCTCATAATGTAACATTGATGTGAGAAGATGTAGATTGAATGAGTGTATGTTTGATTAGTCCTTTGTTCTCATGTGTAGCATGATTCTAGTTGGAAGTCATCATATTATTTAGTGTATCAGCTCCCTTAGAATATTTTTCTTTCATTTATATCTCTTCTTGTTTCCCCCAAAGTTTAGGTGTAGTTGTAATGCAAAGTGATACATCAAGGGAGCTAGCCTTATCTTAAGATTCACCTCATCCTTAGGCTACTCACAATCCTAGAGGTGTTTCAATTATGCCAATTATATGAGGAGAGTTTATGAATCTATTCAAAGGGTGAAAATCTAAGTGACAACAATTTTTGGCATGCTTGGTGGGACTCTTGGTCCAAGAGGTTGAAAGATTATTGGTGTTATCTTTAAAGAATCAGCCTTTGGAGGCATCTATTCAAGCATCAATGGTGACTCTAAAGTTATATCAAATAGTAAATTATCCCAAGTTATCCTTTTAAGATTATTGGTAATATTTTCCTTTATGTTCTTGTATCAATGAGATTTCACGGTTAATTTTGGTGTTGAGTTTTATCTTACACAAGTTGGTGAGGCATGTCAAGCTTATGGCACTCCCTATCAGCCTTGGTGTGATTCTTACCAGTCTTTATATGACCATGATCAAACTTTTCATGATCCTTATCATCACTATATCCACCCTTATCATGATTTTTATTAGTCCTATAGCTAGCCTCCTCAATATCTTGCTCTTCCTAGTCAACCTAACCACTTCTCAACTCAATAAAAATCCACCTTCAAGAAATGACTTTTAGGGTATAATAAGTATATGTTAGATCTTGATACACTAATGGTACATGGTCAAGATGTTCGTAGTAATTTCATTCATTAGGTAAGAGATGCATTGTAGTTGGTAAAAAGAGAGTGGACACCTATTGAGAGATCCAATTGGCAAAAGCTCACAAATGAGATGCTAGATGTGAGTGGCTTAGTTTCATCTTTGGAGGATAGGCTAAGGGTTCATGAAATGAAGTATCACAAAACCTATCAGCCTCATATCCAATTCCCCAAAATTTATATCATTCTTACATGATTCCTACTCATGAGCTCAATCAAGCTTATCAAAGCCATTCTTTTCCCAATTATTTGGAGGAGAGAGTTGAAAAGAAAAACCTTATTTTTTAAGATAATTTTGATAGGAAGATTAAGTTGGATAATATGAATATTAATCATTTAATGTCATTAAAAAAATAAGTGGAATGCAATCCCTCATTTCCCTTTCCAATTGCAGCCCAACCTCGAGAGAAGACCTCTAGATATAAGAATCCAAGTTGGAGACAAGGTGGAGATTTTAAGCCTAAGAAGATCCCAAGTTTTTTAAACACTTAAACCAATCCTAAATTTGCATTAGTACCTAAATAGGAGAGTCATAATATTATCATCCTAAGCTTCAATAAGATAGTTGAGTCATGGGGAAAGAAAGAGGATAGAAGCATTGATAAGGAGTGTGAAGTTGAGAATGAAGTTGATCCTTTGTAAGTCCCTTGCACCCTTCCTCAAGAGACCTCTTGTTCTCTATTTCATCCCTATTATATTCCTAATCTTCATAAATATTCATATGATACTCAATAAATAATTTTCCAAGAGAACTTAAACAAGCGAATAGAAGAGCTAGAGCCAAGGATGAAATTTCTAAGTCAAGGTGTGATGGAAGGTTTAGACCCAAAAGAAGATCCTATGCTTAAAAACACCCCATATAACCTTACTCAAGAGAATTATAAAGCATAATCAGATTTAAATTAAGTAATTTTAAAAATGAAGGAATAAAACCAAGCTATTTTAGCCTAAATCCTACCTCCCCTTCCTCAAGAGCTTCTAAAAGAATCTCTTGCACTTCACTCTCAATCTGATTTTGAATTCTATGTGCTACCTCCACCAACTATTTATCTTGTCCTCACCCCATCACCATTTACATTTATTGACCTATGGAATGAGAACCTAAGAGGAGTAGTTTGTTGAAAAAAACCTAGAAATATAAATTGAAAAATACCTACCTCTTTGGCAGTGTCATTAGACTAGGTCACATGATTTTAATATGCCTAGTCTTAGCATCACCATGAAGGAAAAGGAGATGGAAGATCTTGAAACCCTTGAATAAGACTTTATATATGATTAAATTTTTTTGTATAATAATCTTAAGTATGAGGATAAATGTGCTATTATGGATGGCTAATATTTTCAATTCTTTCTCAAAGAGGTTTCAACTGTAGAAAACTCTCTTGAAACCAATGTGAAGGATGTTATTCTTGAAAATGACCCAATGGTTCAGCCTGATATTGAATCACCATCAAATGCATTGGATCTAGAATAACACCATCTTGATAAACTCACACATCAAGAAGATAATATTGAAGAGGTATTGGTTTTAGATGATGAAGAGGACAAAGTTGATTAGCAGTTGTAAATGGAGTTATTTCAAGGGCTTGAAGAGTTTTGACAAGTTGAATATCAAGTACATGACAAGGTGAATAAAGAGTATTATATGGAGGAAAATAACCAAGATTGGGTATAATATGCAAAGCTCCTTGATGACCTTGAAGAGCTTGCAATTGAGAAGATACCCAATCTTATTGAGAGCACTATTGAAATCAAGAAGGTATGCCTTATTAAACCACCATTAGAGGTTGTAATAGAGGATACATATGAGAATATTGAGGCTATTTGGATGAAATTTTAATTCATTTCCATATCCAACTTTTTTGTATTTTCTTGGTTCTTAATAAACATCAAGATAATGAAGTTGGCAAACATCATGAAAAAGTTGGAGGCATCAATGCTAAAGGACAAAAGGATACATGTCTCATAAATAATTCATGTCATGAATTAATAAGGGTTTAAAAATTCCCCTTTGATCTAGGAGGTATTTTGCATCTCAGGTTAGTTTTTGTTTCTAATTTTTTTATTTTATTGTGTGTTCCATAAGTGCTCATGAAGCACATGTGTGTTTTATTTTGATTTGTGTGTGTCTTTTTCTATGTGTTTAAGGTAGTAATTGGTCTTGTCTTGATAAAATATTTTTTAAAAATTCCTCTTGTTGTGTCTCATAATTCATATGACTCCCTAAGACCAATGGACTAATAAGGCTACTAGTCTAGTTAGTATAGCAGACATACTACCCCTATGAGTCATTAATTTATTAACCAAATTTGATCATGTAGGTCAAATTAGGGTCCCTATAGGTAAAAAATTGAATTTTAATTTTTTAAGGGGTCTAATATATTGTCATTGGGTGTATTATAGTTTATTTTATGTCATTTAATGTCATCCTAGCCTTGGTCTTAGTCATATTAGTCAATTTGTCATTTTGAGTGATTTAGAAGGCTTTTAGGGGTCATAAATGAAAGTTTCATGGTTACCAAGGTGTCAAATTTTCATTTAAAATGTTAAATATGTAATATCACCTATCATGGATGTTATTTACTTTATAATATTATAGGTTTTCTAACTAAAATTCAAGAAACCAACTAAAAAAAGGAGCATTTTGCACTTGTACATCCCATAGGGAAGTGTGCCACATGCAATAAGATAATGGAGGGAATATTCATATTTATAAAAATAATCTCAATTATTTAAATTCTTTTTAAGTGTATTTTTAAGCAAAAACCATTCTGCTCATTCTTTGCCTTCCTAGACATACTGAAGTGATCAACAAGTTTGTGCTTAGTATGGATAGCTCAAGAGGTTTCAAGAAAAATGATTTTGGGAAGTTATATTAATATTATATACCTTAATTTACATATAAATATTTCAAGTATTTATTAAATTTATTTATTAATCATCCTTTACAAGCTGGCTATGTTTTTCTACGTGACGTTTCATGTACCCTATAGGTTTTGCTCCATTTTGGTCAAGTTCATATGAACCAATTGATGATGTTAGTTAAAAATGATATTTAATCCATATGTATATTATATACATGATTATTTTAAATTTTCATGATGTTTTGATGAACAAAGTAGCTTAGGTTGTAAGAGAAAGCACTTTTCTGTGTAACAGGTAGTTGTTACCATGTTTTAGATTTTCATGCTTTGAAAATGGCTCTAGAGAGTTTTTATAGGTTCATTATAATGTTTAAAAAGTTATATTTATATCCATTAACTTTATAATCTCATTTTATAATAAAATTTTCTATGAGTTACAGTCATAAAGCACTATTCAGTCAGTTGGTCCCATGACTATCATACACAGTCAACTTAGTGAGCTAAGTTGAGGTATTTAACACATCCATGGTGTTTTGATAATGATATTGAGAGGTTAAAGTCACCAAAATAATAATAATAATAATAATAATAATAATAATAATAATAATAATAATAATAATAATAATAAGGTAAAATTCATGGATTTACTAGAAGAAGGACTATCTCAGTTAACATAGTCACTCACACAAAATTCTACCTTTAACATATACTTACAGGTGCTTGGAAGAAAATATCACATTGAAATGAAGGTTTTGAAACTATTTCAAGATCCTCATGATGATAACATGAATTTTATATGAATATAAGGTGGGATAGATTGATCAAATGGTCAAATTAATGCTCACTACCCATCCTTATCTTCATTACTTGCACTATGAAAATGGCCACCTACAAGTGGTACCATAGAGAGTTAAGATGCCTAAGGGAGTGTTGAATGAGTGTTGAGTTTCCTTTTGGGATCATAAAATTTTTAAGGGGTTATAACAAGCACATGAAATTTTCTAATTTGGTATTCTAATTTTGGAAAACCTTCAAAAGGTGTAATGACTATGTTTAGGCCCTTTATCCCTAAAGCATGAAAATAGAGGTCTAGGGGCATTTTTAAAATATCATATTACAAGGTTACAAAGACACTTAGTGAATCTAATGACCTTTAATAGTATCCTATACATAGGGTTATCAATTTTTAAGAGATAAAAGATAGATGACAAAGAGAAAATGGTTGTTAGGCAATCCAAAGTTGCTTGTATACCACTAAATTTAGGCATTATGCCTACAAGATTTGGAGATGTAAGAGACTCTTTTTCACATAAGGTTTAAATTAGGCCTTTACACCATAGTGTAATGTTCCTAAATGATTATAAGGAGTAATTTTTACCTACAATATCATCAAGAGGAGTTAAGTGGTGATGATCTATGGTTCAACATGCATTTATAAGTCTCCCTCTACAAGAAATAGACACCTATAGTTTCAAATAAGGCAACACAAAGTCCATGATGAAGGTGTAAAATGGAATCACCAAAGCATGCCTATATTATTTAATAGTTTTCCTAGTCAAAATGTCATGTGGAGGACATTATAATCCTATACTTCATATCCTATTATCACCTATAGGTGTCTTAGAATGAAAAATACTCACCTATAACTATAACTAAGCAGACAATGACCAAAATTTGGTGTTGAAGTGATCTTTGAGCCTATACAAGATGAGACAAAGGAATCCAAACATTTACCAATGACCTAAGAAGGTTGTAATAGGTCTAATGCAATGTTTCAAAGATAGTTTCAATTTATGAATATCTACAAGTTTCCCTTGGAATAAAAGAAATACCATTAGGAAGGTTAAACACAACCTTGATTGGTCAAGTGTGAGGAGAAAAGCTTTGGGAGGATGAAGGGATTTATAAGCTCAAAACACATTTATAATGATTGAAATAGTCTTATATAACTATCATAGAGGAAAAATTAGTGATAAGGGTGGAAAACTTAAATTGATATCATTTTTAAGGTATCTTTGATGCTTATAAGGATAGGGAGGGTCTTTATAGGTGTCATCCACTCCCTCCCATATATTTTCATGATAAACTGATGCCTTTTTGGAGGCCAAGTGTTTAGAGTGCATGAAAGAAGAGTTTTTTTGGATTACAGATGATGATGGCCCATTCCTAGATGATTCCAAATGAACAAGCCTACAAATAATGCATATAGAGGCATGTATTCAACCCTTCCCCTTCATCCCAATCATCAAACCTATCCTTAATTAGTTTTTAGACATTCAAATAGATCCAAATCATGAAGGTAGTTTTCTAAGCCAAGATAAAGAGTTTCATGATACTTTTCATGAATTTTATGACTTGGATGGATACTAATGCTTCCTAACCTTACATTTTTTGTTCCACATCCTCTTATCATGCACAAGTAACTAAGTTTCTTAGCTTGAAAAGTGTCTTTGTGACCCTTGGACTCCTTTATTCTCCTCTCTCTTTTAAGTTATATAAGAACTAGACATTTTTTCCATTATAACTTATGATTCATGTAAGTATGCTGAAGCCATGCTTATTTTCATACCATTTGATCAATAATACTACTAATTTTTTGCCTATTCATGATTTTTCATAGTGTATTCTACTTGAATGTTGGATCTTTTTTAGTGAAGACTATGGATTCCTTAGCATGTTATCTTATTTTTCATCCTATTTGCAAGTTGAAAGATTATTATTATAGGGCATATAAAGTTTTATATGAAATGTCAAGGATTGAGTGAATTAGTCTATTAACTAGTGACATTTAATGCCTATTGTCTAGTCCTCTTATCTTTGCACATTCATCCATAACCTCTTAATGTAACATTGATGTGAGAAGATGTAGATTAAAGGAGTGTATGTTTGGTCAGTCTTTTATTCTCATGTGTAACATATTTTTGGTTATAATTCATCATTTTATTCAATTTATCATCTCCCTTAGAATAATTTGATTTTAGTTATCTCTCTCCCTCCCCCCCCACCCCAAGTTTAGGTGTAGTTGCAATCCAAAGTGGTACATCAAGGGAGCTAGCCCTATCTAGAGATACACCTCATCCTTAGGATACCCACAAGCCTATAGGTGTTTCCATTATTCTACTTAGATGAAGAGAGCTTAGGCATCTCCTCAAAGGGTGAAAATCTAAGTAAATTCAATATCTATGAGTGTTGTTAGTCCTAGTCGATTGGTAGGGGATGATGGAGGAAAATAAGTAAATAATATGGAACATAAGTAATGGTATAGATGGTATTAAGTTCAAATATGTTACATTCAACCAAATCATTGTAAATTCTATAGTAGGACTATATGTTTCTTTCAGCATTGTCATTGTTAGACTATAAATTAGAGTCACTTTTGATATATAAGGGATCACCCCTAGGTGATTTGTGTCCAATACCTAGATTTTATTTATTTTTGGCAACTAATACTAGCTCAATAGTTCCTTATTTCATTTCCCCAAGGACTTTGCATTTATAATCTTGGTTATCCATTATCTTATTTAAAATATGATACTTTATGTTTTGGTAGTATATGTAAAATTCATCACTATATAACCATGTGTTGGCATGGCCTTTAATATGATCTTTTTCCTATGAAGTGGTTTTGATGAAACAAGGGGTCATTTCTAATGATAATCATAATTACTATTCCATTCCATTGTAACAATTTTTACTTTAGGTCTAACATATGATTTGGGAATCTTAGGCATCTTGGCTATATGGAAAGCATTATCGATCTTTTATTCTGAAAGGCCATTATCTTGAATAATAAAATGATTGGCTATTTTAGTAGGTAGTGTAGATGAAGTGGAGGAAAGAGCAATTGGATCCACATAATTAGACTCAAGAAGAGGATCAACTACATCCTTATATTTTTGGGGACATGCTCTATGCCAAGGTGATAATTGTAGCTTTCATACTTTACTCCTAGGTGCTTACATAATTGGTATGACTATAGGCCATAAAGAATAGTAAATTAAAATCTAAATGGAAAAGTTTGATACAATGATGGAAAGTAGAAGGTATGACACATACTTCATGAATCTAAGGTCACCTAATGAGTAAATTATATGTTAGTTCCACATTAATAATATGGTAAAGAGTATCATATGTTATATTCCCAATGATAGAAATAAAAAAAATGGTTCCCTAATATTTATGCTTCTCATTATCACATGATTTTATAGTAATGGTATTTGTCTTATAATTTGCTACTACATAGCCCAAGTGTTGACTAGTTTCAAAGTTACAATATTTATCCCTAAACCATTGTCTATGAGGACTCATTTATTTTTATGCCAAGAAATGATTACTTATATATAAAGTGGGTTATTATGAAAATTTATAAGTGTTTATAGATTATTTTGATGAAATTAAGTTTTTGACATTGAGCCAAATGACTCACAAGTGTTTGAAATTTATCAGGTGTAATGTCACTTGGGACCTTAGATTAACTTAAAATCTCATTTAATATGTTCTTATGTACATTTGATGTACACAAAATATATAAAATAGAAACAATAGTGTATTTTATAGTTGTTCCATAATATCATAAGATTTGTCATTAATAAGAGAAATTGGCTTGGTTTTATAAGACAAAGGGCCTTCAACAAGATTTTTGGAGGAATAAAGTATAAGACCTTAAATAGTAACCATAGAGCATTAATTTATGACTATGCAACATTGAGTTGGTGGGGAGTTATTATAATTATAATAAAGTATATGAGGGATTTGAATGGTAATTATTGACTATTGATTAACATTAGGGCTATTATAATCCAAAAAAGGATTATTTATAAATGGAGGTGGAGGTCCTAAAATGGATGGAAGAGGTTGGGTACTATTAACGGTTGAATTAAGGTTAATATTAATGTTAGCTATGTGATCACTAATAATTCAACCTATGACATTGTCATATTCATAAGGGAAATTTTTATAGTTAACTTGATTGGAATGGGCATCCTAACCTTGATTCTAGTTTTATTGTTATTAATTCTACTTCTAATTTTGATTGTTATGAGGCATGCTATTGATCTAGTATTTAGCTTGATGTTAATTATGGTTTTAATTATTGTTGTATTTGTATTTTGTAAAGTGTACACACATAATATTTTCAACTTTTATCAAATACTAATGTTTTACATCTTATAGGAACCTGATGAGTCTCAATCTTTCTTAAGTGCATGCCCTAAGGGGTACACTAAGAAAGGGGTGGGAAGACCTTTGGTGTTTTGAAAGATTATTTTCCCTTATTACCACAATATTTCCAATCAAACCATATATTAAAACCATTACATAAGATATTACTCTTGACTTTCACACTCCGCTAATCTTTTTCCTCTTTTCATCCCTATTTTCCTCACTTTTATCCCCTTTCACCAGTTGATTATACTAGGTTGATTGGGTTGACCCTATAGATTTTTTAGCCTTTTATTACTATATAGGGTCAACTAGGTTGACTTTATACTCTTTAAGGATATTTTTCACTTGGATTTTTGTTATCCCTTCTATTGACCTAGCTCAAGACCTAGTGATTTATCTCTTAAAAACATGCAACATATTCGAAAGGATTTAGGGTGAGATACACCTATAAATAAAATATGTTTTGTAATTATTTAAATATGAAATAAAGAGTTATTATTCATTCATTCCTCTTTATAATCTACTTTTCCACCATTCTACTTGAGGAGTCTTAGCTTAGGGTTTCTACTTGGAGAATTTGGTCTTTTGGATAAGTCTTGGATGCTTTGGCATTTATTAATTATCCTTAAAAACCAAAACAACCTCTTTAAAATCCCCATTGGCCAAGGGAGAGATTGAGTCTCAATGGGTTTAGATTTAGGTAAGTATATTATAACTTTGTTCTCCTCTCTTTTAGTAGATAAAAGTAGCATAAGTATTGGCTTGAATAATATTACTCTTCATATTCCATGTATTAGGGTATTATTCATACTTATATTAATTGATATTATATTATACATGTTTTTATTACTTTACTAACCCCCACTTTATGCCACAAGATTTGGTGTGCACTAGATTAGATTTAATTTCTTGTTATTAGAATAGAGTGAACATTAAACCTAAGACTCTTTTATGGTTGTTGCATGATTGTGTTAGACTATAGGCTTTGGAAACCTTCCTAGCATGGTTTATTGTGACAATTTATCCATTAATTAGGTTCATATTAGTCATTCCCAAGATTAAAAAATGTATCCCCAATCATAAGTATAGGTATGTTTTATCTTCTCCAAGCCAAGATTGATTTATAGACATGATGCATTTTTGATTTCATACATTCTAATGAACCCAACATGAACTAACCCTTACAAGATTTGGTCATCTTATTTTATTTCTTTCATTATTTGATCATATATTTTCCATACTAGATCAACTTTATCAACCCAATATCTAACTTTTATGTGTTAGTTTTCAAGTACAAGATATTAGATCGACCCTATCATTCCAATATAAGTTTTTAGCTTTCCAAACATCTAGTCCAAAATACTAGGTTGACCCAGTCAACCCTTTACTTTTTCAAACATCAAGTTTAACATACTAGGTCAACTTAATCAACCTATATATTTTAGGCACTCAATAGGTTTTTATAAAGCTTGATCGATCTAGTTAGCAACATTTACAAGTATATATCAAGGTTATTAAATAATAATATTCATTCTCTACATCTTTGACCCACCAAGGTTCCTTTCTATCTCTCTATATCTTTATTTACAGTCTTTCCATTTATAATTTTTAGTTTTTAAACTACCCCTGCATAGTCAAATGGATCAATCTTGCTAACCCATTTCTATGTTCTATGTACTATCTAGATAACTAGGTCAACTCTACCAACCCTATTCATTTTTACACATTGATTTCATAATATAGGTTCGACCCTATAAAAAAAATTCTATATGTTTTGTATACATTATTGACTACATCAACATTGTACCTTGTTTTAAAATTTGGAATTAACCTTATATGCTAGTAATTATTTCACACTTTCTTTTCTTATTACTTACATGCTTAGAATAGATCACATAGATTAATAAGGTGGTTTTTTAATTAATCATTTAGTTTCATTATTTTCTATTTTATGCACACATGGCTAAATCCCAAAAATTAAGCAAGCATTTCAATATTTATCTACTTAAGGCTAACCTACTTAGATTTCATCACCAAGGGAGAAGCTAACTTGATACTTTGGTCAAGTATAAATCATGGTTAATGGTATATTATATCTAAGAACTTCAAACCCTTATCATTTTAGTGTGTGAAGTGAGGGGGTATGCCCTAATACCAATCTTATATCATTACCACTATAGTCCCTTTCATCCCAAACTACCTGAAACCATCCTTAGATTATCATTCTAGTCCTTTGCTTACAACCAACTTCCCATTACATTTAAAATTATATCTTAATAATATAATAAAATTTTAGGTTAACTAATTAGTTATCCCTTTACTTTCCATGTTGATTTCTTGCTCTTTACTTGATTGTATTTTGTATTACAAATTCATTTATTAACTAACATTGGTGTGAGGTCTTATGCTATGTGCTTTGATTCAATTGGCCAACATTAATCCAATTGACTATTTGTTTCTTTTTAGATATTTATTTTCAAACTTCTATCAAAATTTATCTTGTTTTAATTCATAAATCTGTTATAGGCTTCTTTATTTTCCTCTCTATAGTACTAGGTTGACCCAATCGACCTAGTATCTTTTTCATCCTCTATTAATTATACTCGATCAACCCAATTGACCCTATACTATTTGTAGACCCTAATTTTATATTTACTATATTGGATCTACCCAGTCAACCTTATATTATTTATAGGCCCCATTTTCTATGCTAGGTTGACCTAGTCGACCCTGTACTACTTTTTTCCTTCCCTATTTGTCAATCTAGTTATCTACTTATCCTTCTTTGCATTCTATTCATCTCTCTCCAATCATAATGAAGTCTCATATTAGAATCTTCTTGGATATCTTGAATCCATTTAGATATTATAAGGGATGTTTATTTCTTCCTAAGAGCACCATTACTTTTAGGACACCTCTTCTCATCCTTCATCCATGAATTGTAATATGTTGTAAATAACACCTCAAGATGAATTTGATGGATCTAATCCTTTCCTTATGTACCAATAAACTTATCATCTTTAAAAACTTCAAACTAATGTGGGAGTAATTGATACAATTTTACTTAACAATCCCACTATTGATCCTTCTTCTAGTAATCCTCCTCCTAATAACAAAACTCATGATACAAATCAACTTTTATCCCAAGTTATCCAAAAAATGAACATAATGCAAAATTATAACACCAACCAAATGATGTAACTTCAAAAACATTTAATCAATGTGGCTAATCAATATCCAACTATGCATCCTCAAGTTAATCCCAATTTGATTCCTTTACCTCTTTAGGATGCCTTAGGTAATGTTATTCCTTAACTAATAATGAATAAAAAGATGCTTCAAACCATTAAAAATGATCCTTTGGCCCCCTTCATTGTATCCATTGATATTGGTAACATATCTCTAACTATTAGGTATGATGGGAATAAATACCCTGCCTCATTTCTCAAAGCCTTTAACAACCTTTACAAAGAGTGGATCCAAACTAATACCTTCACCACAACTAAAATATTAGTGAAAAAATTCACTAGTAATGTATTATAATGGTATAATCAACTTCCCCAACACTCTATTTGGAAAATTTAATATTTGATTAATCTTTTGGTTAAATATTTTTGCTACAATTATCTTATCCACTTCATCAATGCTAAGCAATCTCCTACTGAATTATCTCATGACTTTATCAAAATTTGGAAATCATGGGTCCATAAATCCAACCATAACATGATTTATGATAACTTATTCAAACTCTTTATCACTACATTGACTCCCATTATTCAATACAAGGTTCAAACCTTTGCTTCCCAAACAATTAATGAAGCTCTAGATCAAGATAAACATCAAAACTTTATTATGAAGAAATTCAAACCTAATCCTAAAATTATTAAAGTATTTTTACAAACATATAATGTTATCACTAGTAATACTCCACAAACCAAACTAGGAATTACCAAAATGGATGTTCTTGCACCTTCTCATACACCTCTTTTGGTTCAATAAATGAAACATGTTTTACTACCCTCAAAACCTTTCATCTATCCCAATGCTCCCCCTAAGTGGTATGACCCCAATCTATTTTAATGGTTCCATGTTGACATTTGGAATTATCATGAATCTTGTAGAGGGATCACTAATTTTTTTTATCTCCTATATACTTGGTGATTCATTCAATCATGAATCTATGATCAATCTTCATCATTAAAAATACACCACTATTTTTCAAAACTGACAAACTTATAAATATTATACTTTAAATAACCAAAAACCTTCTTCTAATAATCAATTAAATACCAAGGATGTTTGTGCCATTGATGTTGATTATAACAAATACTTTAAAAAATCTTAATATGTTAATACTGCTAAGGTCAATTATCATTATAATCTGACCCACAAAGATCCTGTTACCAAGCCTAAGAATCCATCATTGGAGGAACAATTTATTAAATATACTACAACCACTAATGTTGATTTGGAATCCCAAGAGTAACCATTTCCTCCTTTCGATCCTCCAACTTCAACTATTCTTCCAAAGACTAATTTACCCCTAAACCGTGTGCTAGTTCTTCTAAGTCTCATTGAAACTTTCTTGAAGACTCAAATTTATGCCTTATAATATTCCACTTATGGAGTTGGTTCATACTTCACCCTATCATTGTAAGTTCCTTATGCAACAACATCAATAAACTGATGATCCATCTTCCATAGATGAAGAACCACCTTCTATTGAATCTCAACCTACCAATGTAAATACCATTGAAAATATGTGTCTTTATTCTAAGCCCTCTATTGAATTCCTTGAAGAGGACATGATAAATGATGAAATTATTTTTCATGATGATGACCCACCACTTTTCATCAAAGTAGCCATTAATACCACTCTTATCCATAAAGTTCTAGTTAATGAAGGTTCTAGTATTAATGTGACATATTTATGGATCATCCAACAACTTAGTTATAACAAGGATCATCTCAACAAAACCCATCTTAATTATCATGGTTTTGATAAGAAAAATCAAAAGCCACTTCATTGTATTTTACTTCCATTAACCATTAGAACTAAGACTATTTGAACCAAGCTTATGGTCATTAATCTCCTTTTATCTTATAGCATACTCCTTGGTCATCCATGGACCCATCTAATGTAGGCTATTACTTTTTTTGGTAGTCAATGTATTAAATTCTCACATAATTAAAAATGGTATAAGCATGAATCTAATCCCAACCCATGAACCATCCAACTTCCTAATCCTAAATCAAAATATCATGTTCTTACCATTATTAAAATAAATAGTCTTCCTTTACCCAAGTTCATTAACATGAATCTTGATTTGAAAGTTAATCTTTTAGATTCCAATGATGATGATCCCAATGATTGTGAAATACTTGAAATAATATCAAATTATCTCCCTAAATTGTACAATGGCTTCTTCCTTCTCTATTACCCAAGGATCATACTATTCCTCTTATTTATGAGTTTATCAATTTTTCCCCTCCATGTAATGCCCATGAGACTTAATTACCTAAATATCCCTTCACTTGCAATGATTTTAGAGTGGAAAAATTATTTCAAGATCCTCTCATCATGTCTCCTCATACATTTAGTAATATCAAGATTTCACCATCTAAAATTCCCCCTAATTCTCAAGCATGTGCAATTTCTCTAACATACGATGATAACTATATAATGACCAAAGCTCAATATAGATACTCGAATGTCTAGCATTATCAAAAAACCTTAGCCTAAATTCATGATTTTAATTATGATGTTCATACAATTTCTATGGATCATACATTATATCCTGAGGGTCATGTGCCTCTTGCCAATCCTCCTATTATCAATATTCCTTAGGTGGTAGAGAAAAATATACCTTCTAAACCTATAAAATTTTATATATCTCCTTACCACCTATCGATCTAATCATTACATCTGATCCTTCTCCCATCATTGAACTCATTGATATTCCAAATCCTTCTGATCCATCTACTTTTTATACTCTTGAAATTACACTAGATGTTAAGGCAACTAATGTTCATTAGATACATTCTAGGTATGATCACCATGGTAATAAAATGATAGATTTTTAAGTAGATGTCAAGTATTATGGTCGTATTCCTATCTTTCCTAGTGATGAATCTATCCTTGAGTTTATTTATCCTCGAGAAGCTCAACATCCTTGACAACATCATAAACGTGGAAATTTTAAAACTAAAATTCCTTACTTCAAAAAATTTGTTACTAGCATTGATCATAAAATAAATCTAATTTATACCTTACTTAATGCACCATACCATTTTCAATATGAAAATTCCATGCTTATTAAAGAAACCACTCATATCGAATATGGTACTCCTTCTTGTAATCAACCAGTTACTATCTCTCACCAACTTTCACCCATTGAACATGATAATTTTAGCTTATTCTTTGATAAATATCATGAGGATTTCACTTGGTACTATGAGGACATGTTTATAATTAACCCAAGCATTATGGTGCATAACATCATTACTTATCCTGATTCTAAGCTTGTGTCAAAAACAAAGAAAATTTCCACCTAAAGTTTCCACTTTATGTTATAAGGAAATCATCAAATTACTTGATGCTAAATTTATTAAACCAGTGGATTATTCTAAATTTATCTCCAACATTATTCTTGTTTGGAAGAAAGTCACTATGGTCATTCACATTTGTATTAATTTCTATAATATTAATCTTTCTTATCCTAAGGATAACTTCCCTTTACCTTCAATAGATTCCATGACTAATTATGAAATGTTATCTTTTTATGGATGGCTTCTCAGGATATAATCAGATTCATATCACTCCTGAGGACCAACATAAGATAACTTTCACCATGGAATAAGTCACTTATTGCTACGTCAAAATGCCCTTTAGCCTTAAAAATGCCTAAGCCAGTTACTAATAAGTGATGACTCACATATTTCATGTTCTCACTCAAAAAATTGTTGAAATATATGTGGATGATCTCATTTCTAAATCCAAACATTGTAAGAATCATCTTTCTAACCTTTATATCATATTTAACCATCTACTTAAATATAAAGTTAGGCTTAATCCTTACAAATGTGTCTTTAGAGTCACATCTAGAAAATTGTTAGGATTTTTAGTCTCTCTCTATGGAATCAATATTGAATTTTACAAAATTAGTGTTATCATGAACATGCCTATTCATCATTATATTCCTAACATTCTTATTTATTTATGCAAACTTGGGGATATCAGATGATTCATCCCTAAAATGGCATATTGAGTTCACTCTATTAATTCCATTCTCAAGAAAGGTACTACTTTAGAATGGATGGATCCATGCTAAAAATCCTTTGATAACATGAAAGAGTCATTACTTCATCCACCTACACTTCATCCTCCTTCTAATGATAAACCTTTAATTCTATATACTTATTCCAAACCAATTTCAATTGGGGCAATGATTTCCCAACAAGATGATATGAGAAGAGAGTATGCTATCTACTACATTAGCCGAGGCCTCATTGATTATGAAACACCTTATACAAAAATTGAGTATGATTTCATTGCTATCTATTTCACAATTGAAAAGCTTCACCACTATATGCTTTACCAAACTACTTATATCATTTCTCATTCTGACCCCCTTCATCATTTATTCTCTAAATCATTTCTTCTTAGAGATAAAATTGGTAAATCGATGGTCCTCCTTATGGAATTTGATCTCCACATCATCACTCCAAAATATTTCAAAGGGTAAGTCATAGATGATTAACTTGCCATAGCTCCTATACCAGCCACTTCTTCTCTTCAAGATAACCTTCCAAATGACAATATCCTTTATATCAAAGGTATTAATCAAGCTATTTCTCTCAAATATTATTTTTATAAATTTACCACTGATCTTGAAACCAATATTATTGATGACTCCATTACTCCCTCTGCTACTATTAAACCAAAAGTAATTATTGAGGATCTTCCTAAAATTAGTGTGGACTTGCATGAGGATACTTCGACCCTTCACTTTGATGGTGTTAAATGCCTTTAATGAGCTAGGGCAAGTTGCATTTTCACAAGTCCTATTGACATGATCATTCCTTTAGTTTTTTTCTTCACCTTTGATGTCACCAATAATATGGCTGAATATGAATCTTTCATTTTAGGCATGTGAACTACTCTTGAATTATATATTCAATAATTTCATGTTTTAGGTGATTTTGATCTTATTTCTTATCAATTCAATGGTAATTATCAATGTAAAATTGAGAACCATATCACATATCATAAAATTACAACCAATCTTGCTAAGTATTTTATCTCTTTCACTATTGAGCCTATTCTAAGAGATCAAAATACCTTTACTATCCCTCTTTCCTCTTCAACATATCTTTTTCATCCACATCAATTCCTTTTCAATCATACTTTTATTATAAAAATAAGAAAATTTCTATCCTCTACTCAACCACTAGATTTGCTTATCTATCATATCAAGGCCATTACCATTTGACAAAGTCTATGGTACCAAGACATGATTCAATTCTTGGAACATAAAACTTATCCTCCTATTTAGACTGTCATGAAAATACATGTATTCATAAACAATATTTCAATTATGTATTTAGACATAACATCCTTTATTATCTCAATGTTGAAGGTACCTTGATCTATTGTGTTATGCAGGATGAGGTACCTTATATTATTAAATAGGCACATGGGGGAGTTTATGTTGATCACTATAACAAACATGCTACAACATTCAAATTCCTACATGTGGGTTACTTTTGGTCTAGTCTTGATATGGATGTAATTGAATATGCTAAAAAGTGTACTCCCTATAATTTTCATGATGATATAATTCATTCACTTCCAATTAAACTTTAAACCATCAAATTTCCTTGGAAATTTTCCACATGGGGATTATATCTCATTGGTAAACTATCTCACTCCCAAGATGGGCATGTTTTTATCATCATTACTACCAAATATTTTACCAAGTGGGTAAAAGCCATGCCTCTTATTAATGTCACTAGTCCTACCATTTCCAAATTTATTCTTAATCAAATAATTTTTTCTTTTGTGTTCCTCATACCATAATTTTAGATAATGGTGGTAATTTGAAAAACAAATATGTCAAATAAATTTTCAATAAATTTAAGATCAATCACAAGTTTTCCACGTCTTATCATCTATAATGCAATGGCTAAGCTAAAGACACTAATAAAATTCTCAAAAAAATTCTCCAAAAAACAATCTATGAAACCCACATAGATTGGCATCTTCTTCTTTACCCTACACTTTAGGCCTACCAGACTAGCATACACACTACCATTGGGGTAACTCCATTATCACTGGTATATGGTTTTGAGTCAGTTCTTCCTTTGGAAGTTGAGATATACGATCTTCACATATCTCTTCATGGTATTATTCTTAATTAATAATTTTATAAATCTCATCTTCATGCTCTTGATATACTTGATGAACGTCATCTTTCTGCCTTACAACATAACTACTAATACAAGGCTTGCATTACTAGACAACATAAAAAATGTGTTAAAGTCTGTACATTTAATTTTGGTGATCTTGTCCATAAATTAAACTACACCCATGAAAAATAATGTGAATACACCCAAAAATGGTGGGGCCCATATTTAGTCAAATATATTCTTGGTCCAAGCACCTACCACCTTTAAACTAATGAAAGCCATGTTTTCAAAGATCCCACCAATGTACCATTCCTCAAAAACTAATTTGCCTAAACATTTCCTTCTTTTCATACTTTCTATCTACATATATCTAACACATTTTTGTAGGTTACTTACATGGGTCCTCCCTCTTTATCAAGTTCCCTCCTTTCATAAACCTTTAGTCCTCCCTTTTGGTCTTTTGGTTTCTTGATGTACCATAGTCTTCTTTATCTTCTTGTATTTTTCTATTTTGGAACCCCTTGGGTTTTTTTGTGATTTGATTTTTAAGACCATGGATAATACCTAACATTCCTCACAAAATTACCATCTTTTACTTCTTTTTCTCCCTTATGATTTTTCATTTTGTTTTTCACACCCCTTGGGGTTCTCTTTTATGAAGTTGCGGTGTAAGATCATGAATAGGACCTAACCCTCCTCATAAAATTACAATATTTTCATATTTTTACATCTCTATTCTCAAAATTTATATTTTTCTTCTTGTTCTAGATGAAATTTTCACAAAAATATATGTTACCATGTTTTCCTCCATTTCCCTTATTCTTATGATAAGGAATCAAAATTTGATATCATTGTATCCCTTTTTTCCCTTTATCACATTTTTGCAAGTTGAATAAATTCAAATTGTTCCATGTGTCACTCCTCTTGATTTCCATTTTATTTCAATCCACATTGGATAAAACAAGGTCAAATTCAAGATATAACTTTTATTTCACCTATATTTATAAGACTCTTAGACCCCATGCTCTTTGAAGTTTCTCTCTCTTAGCAACCTAGTCCCAAGTATTCAAATGAAAGTCATCTTTAGCACCCATGTTTGGTTTTCCAAATTCATATTAAGGATGAATATAAAAATCCATCAATAAATTTAAAATCCAAATCATTTGAAATAAAAGGTAATGATATCTAAAAGGCAACATACAAATCTCAAAAGTCAACATCACACTAAAAGATGTGACTACAAGCACATCTCCTATCTCTAATCAAAGCTCAAACTCCATTATTGGCCTTACAAAGAGTTGAGGTCCTTTGGGGTGTGGTAGGTCAGTAGATTGGAATATGGGAATTAAACAAGCTCTATGGTGATACCTACTTTCTCATGTAAATACCCAATCCTCATAGTAGACCAACAACTCTGTAAGGGGTCCTGAAGAATGAGGAATATATTATGGGAAGGTAGATATATTTTAATTTTCATTAATATATCCTTCATGGGATGATCTATATACTTAATTTTATGACCTAAGACTTGTATGGCTAATATAATTTCTTCATAGGCCTTAAGGTTGAAAGTCCTCTAGTTTTGCCAAACCTAATTTGATTGTCTTGACTTTGATAAAGAGTTCCTCTACCGTGGTTTTTCCTTTATTCTTCCATCCAATCATTTATTTCCCCCCTTAATAGATAAATTATGCTTCCAAATATATTGTACATTCTTTAATTCCTTCTTCTTCATCTCTTAAAAACATGCTAGCATTACTTTGTTTTAATTTTATCTATCCTTAGATCAAAACAACATGTTTGAGAAACTATGGATTACTTATTTCTTTTTAGCCATGATTTTACGTTTATAGTCTTAATTTACTTTCCTTTTACCATTTTTCATTTTTTTACTATCCTACTATTATAGACACTTGAGTTCATACCCTTTTTCTATTGTTGAGTGAGGTTGGATTGTTACTTCTCACTCGACAATGTTGTTTTCCATTTGTATGTACCTTTTTTCATTATTGAATGAGATAGGGATTGTTACTACTCACTCATAAATGTTATTTTACCATTTTTATTTCTTATTTTTGTCATTAATTTTTTTTATTACCATTCTATTTGACATGTATCCTTGGTTTGACTTGGTAAGTTTTCCTTTTTTACTTAAGGATAGCTTGTTTGAGTTTTTTGGTCTTTAGTATCCTAGGATTTTTAGTTACCTAATTTACTCTTCTTTTTTTTTTTTGACTTGGTCATTATATCCAACATATAAATTTTCACCCTAGTTTGCCAAATTTCCTAGGTACATCTCATCCTCATATCACTATCTTAGATTTTCTTGTATTTGTTTATTTTTTCTCTGTAGTTTTGTATTCTTGGGTTTATTGAAAGTAGTCTCTATGCCCTTCATAATAAAAGCTAACAAAATAAAATACAACCATACCATGATAAAGGAAAGTCAAGGTATACATCATATTTAATTTTTATTCATTTAATTTTAATTATTTTTTCTTTAAAATACTACAATTTTTTTTTAGCATGAACATTATGTGTTAATCTATTTTTTATTGAAACACCATCCCCTATTACAACTTAGTGACACATAATGAGATTTGATTGGGGAATATGAATACACATAATATTTTCAAATTTTATCAAATAATAATGCTTTACACCTTATGAGAACCTATCGAGACTCAATCTCTCTACGTGTATGGCCTAAGGGGTACACTAAGAAAGGGGTGGGAAAACATTTGATGATTCAAATGATTATTATCCATTATTAGCACATTATTACCAATCCAACCAGATATTAAAAAAATTCCATAATCTATTACTCCTCCCTTGCACACTTCTCTAGTATTTTTCCTCTTTCCATCCCTATTTTCCTCACTTTGATCCCCTTTCACTAGTTGACTGTACTAGGTTGACTAGGTAAAACTTGTATAGTTTTTAGATTTTAATTATTGTATAGGATCTACTGGGTTAACCTTGTAATATTTAAGGATATTTTTCACTTGGAGTTTTATTATACCTTTGGCTGACCTAGCTCAGTACCTAGTAATTTATCTCTTGAAAACATATAGGGTCAACTGGGTCGACCCCATACAACTGACATATTCAAAAATATTTAGGGTGAGATCCACCTATATATATAAGATCATTTCATAAATATTTCAATATTCAATCAAGATTTATTATTCACTCATGCTTCTTTACAATCTCCTCTTCCACCATTCTACTTGAGGAGTCTTACCGTAGGGCTTCTACTTGGAGGATCTAGTCTTATAAATAAGTCTTAGATGATTTGGCCTCTATTAGTTATCTTTAAAAACCCAAAAAAACTCTTAAAATGCCCCATTGGCCAAGGGAGAGATTGAGTCTTGATGGGTTCACATTTAGGTAAGTATATTATAAATTTGTTCTCCTCTCTTTTAGTATATATATATATATATATATATATATATATATATATATATATATATATATATATATATATATATATATATAAGTAGCATAAGTATTGTTCTCCTCAAATAATATTACTCTTCATATTCCATGTATTAGAGTCTTACTCATACTTAAATTAAATAAGATTATCCTATACATGTTTTGATTGCTTTACTAAACCCCACTTTGTGACACAAGCTTTAGTCTACACTAGATTAGATTTACTTTCTTGTTATTAGAATAGAGTAAACATTAAACCTAGGACTCTTTTACAATTGTTACATGATTGTGTTAGACTATAGGCTTTGGAACCTTTCCTAGCATGGTGTATTGTGACAAGTGATCCCTTAATTGGGTCTAATGGACCCCATATTTGTCATGCCCCCACTTAACATATGTATCCCAAATTGGAAGTGTAGGTATACTCTATCTTCTTTGAGATAGGATTGATTTATAGAAATTATGAATTTATAATTGCATATAGAAATTGGTTTTGATAAATACCCAAATTATTATTATAGGTCATATCCACATTATCCAACTCTATTTCACCACTTTAAAGTAAATCTTGGATGAGAAGGTGAATTTACAAGCATATATGAATATAATGAACTTTAACCTAATGAAAATACTCAAATTAATTTTTCTTATACTAATTAGGTTTAGGATAAATTTATAGAAATGGTTTTGGCACTAGACAAATGATCTTGTTAGAGGAAATTAGCTTTTGTAAAACCATCTCAATAGGATATATAAGATCACTAAAAACTATATTGTGATAATGACCTCTTATTGGAGGGGGTATTTATAAATTGAGAGGTTGATTAGGTTGGTTTTCATAAATAGGTGGTGATTTTACATGTTGGGATTTAGTTACCCCATCTCCTCAAACATTTTATATTCCTATTTAATGTTTTAGGCTTCTTTGATGTACTTGTTTAAGCTTGTGTAGGAGCTTGTGTCTGAGCCTCATTTTGAATTTGGTTCTAAGAATAAATATTGATTACTCATTTTTTGCTAAGGGTTTATTCAATTTATATTCCTTTAGTAATTATCTCATTAAATGTTTCAACATAATGAATTCTAAGATTATAAGCATTATTGAATTATAGATTGTCAATAAACAATCTACTTTTAGGTGATTATATAATCGATATGGATTCAATCCACTAAGAATAGTTACTTCTAATATAGAATGGGGAAATTTGATAAAATAATGTATAGTAAAAGGTAAGACATGTACTTTAAGAAAATAAGGTTTCCCAAGAGTAAATTATATGATAGTTCAAAGTCAATAACATGGCAAAGGGTATCATGGGTTAGAGGCCCTATGATAACATGTAAACAAATGGTGACCTATGATTCTCTCTCATCATTATAATATGATTTGATAGTAATGGTATCCAACTTAAGCTTTGATGTTTTGTAGTTTAAGTGTTGGAATAGCTTCAAAATTATAATATTTATCCCTAAACCATTGTCTATGAGGACTCACTTTTATGCTAGGAAATGATTGTTTATTTATAAAATAGGTTATAATGAAAAGGACCAAAGGTTAACATATTAGTTTGATCAAAATTAATATTTTGGATAAAATCCAAATTAATCTGAAGTGTTTGAAATTTAATAGGTTCAATCTCACTTTGGACTTTATATTGACTCAGAAGTTCATTCAACATGTTCTTATAGACATTTGATGTGTGCAAAATATTTAAAATAGAAATTTATGTCAGAGTTTTTTTTAGTTTTCCATAATATCATAAGGCTTGTAATTAATAGGAGTAATTGGCTTAGTTTTTTAAGGTGAAGGGCCTTGAATAGGATTTTTAGAGGAAGAAGGTACAAGAGCTTGAATGGTAACCTTAGAGTGTTGAATTGTAATTACGCAACCTCAAGTTGATGGGTGGTTATTATAATTAGAAGAAGGTGAGTGATGAATTGAAATGGTAATTTTAGACCATTGATTAAAATTAGGTTTATTAAAATCCAATGGAGGATTACTAAAAAATGGAGGTGGAGGTCTTAAAATGGATGAGAAAGTTAATAATGCAGTATTAGCATTTGAATCAAGGTTGATCTTAATGGTAAGTATATGCCCACTAGTAATGTCACCTATGATATTTTCATAGTCATAAGGGACATTATTATAGTTAACTTGATTTGAATGGACATCCTAGCCTTGATTTTAGTTGTTTAGTTATTGATTCTGCCTTTAGTTCTGATTTTAGTTGTTAGCTTGATGTTGATTATGGTTTTGATTATTGTTAGAGTTATGTTGTGGAAATTGGTTTTGATAAATAAACAAATTATAATTATACATCATGGCCACATTATCCCATTCCATTTCACCACTTTCAATAAATAATGGATTATATGGAAAAAATACATGCATGTATGAATATAATGACCTTTAACATAATGATAATCACAAAAGTCATTTTCCTTATACCAATCAGGTTTAGACTAGTTTTCTATAAGTTATTTTCACACTATATAAATGACCATGTTAGTATAATATAGCTTCTACAAAACCATCTCAATATGCTCCCTAAGATCACTAAAACCTTTATTGTGATAATGAACTCTTCTTGGAAAGGGTCTTTGTAAAGCGGGACACTGAATAGGTAGGTTTATCTGAACAAGTGGTGGTTATATTATTTGACATGCTTGGATTCAATTACCCCATCCCCTATAATTTTTATGTTCTTTTTTAATAGTTTACACTTCTCTAATGTACTTGCTTACACTTGTGTAGGAGCTTATGTCTAAACCTTATTCTGAACATGGTTCTAAGAATAAATATTGATTACCCATTTGTCAATAAAAACTTGCTCAATATGTATTCCCTTAGTAATTATATCTTAAAATGTGTTGGCACAATGAAGTATAATATTATAATCAATGTCAAATTGTATATTGGCATTAAAAACTCTACTTTCAAGTTACTAACAAAATTTGTATGATTACATGTCACTAGGAATAGAAACTTTTAATCCAGAATGGATAAATTTGATACACTAATGGAGAGTGTAAGGTATGGCATGTACTCCATGAATCTAAGGTCACCCAAGAAAAAAATTATTTGAAATTTCAAAGACAAGAACATGGTAAAGAGTATCATGGGTTAGATACCTAATGATAACAAGAAAATAAATGGTTCCCTGAGATTCCCACTTCTCATTATCATATGGTTTGATAGTAATGGAATTTAGCTAGATATATACTATTATTTAGATCAATTATTTGACTATATTCAAAGTTATAATATTTAACTCTAAACCACTATCATGAGGACTCATTTATTTTTATGTCAAGAAATGATTTCTTCTATATAAAGTGGGTTATTATGAAAAGGGCCAAGGAATGATATATCAATTTTATCAAAAGTAAGTTGTTGGTGTGGATCCAAATGACACAAGTGTTTGAAATTTATCAATTACAATGTCACTTAGATGTTTGACTAACTCAAAATCTCATTCAATATGTTCTTGTAGATAATTGACATATGTAAAAGATCTAAATTATAAAATTGCATCAATGTCTTTTGTAGTTGTTACACAATATCATAGGGTTTGTCATTAATAGGATCAATCAACTTGTTTTTTTAAGGTGGAGGGCATTGAAATGGATTTTTTAAGTAATAAGGTACATGGCCTTGAATGATAACCTTATAACACCAAGTTGTGATTGTGCAACCTCAAGTTAGTGGGGGATTATTATAATTAGAATAAGGTTAGTGGGGGATTAGAATGGTAATTATCATATGTTGTTTAACATTAAGGATATTATGAGCTAAATGAACATTATCAAAAATGGAGGTGAAGGTCCTAAAATGGATGATAAAGGCCAGCAGGTACTACTAGTGGTAACATTATTATAGATAACTTTATTGGAATGGGCATCATAAACTTGATTATATTTTTATTACTACTGATATTGCCTCTAATTCTGATTTTTATAAGTCTTATTTTGGTTCTAGTTGTTAGCTTGATGTCGATTCTTGTTTCAATTATTGTTAGAGTTATGTCATGAAAAAGGGTTTTAATAAATACTTAAAATTTGATTATAATTTGTGGCCACATTATCCAACTCCATTTCACCTCTTTAAATAAAATATTTGATGAAATGGTGAAGCTACAAACATCTATGAATATAATGACCTTTAACTTGATGATAATTACAAAAGTTAATTTCCTTATACCAATCAGGTTTAGGATAACTTTTTGGAAATGGTTTTGGCACTGAACAAATGATCATTTTAGTGGTAGATAAATTATATAAAAAAATCTCAATATGATATCAAAAATCACTAAAAACTCTATTTTGATAATGACCTCTTCTTAGAGGGGTTATTTGTAAAGTGAGAGGTTGAGTAGGTGGGTTTGCTTAAATAAGTAGTGGTTGTACTATTTACATGTGTTAGGATTTAGTTACCCCATATCCTATAATATTTGTGTTCATGTTAAATGGTTTAGGCTTATCTAATGTACTTTCTTGCACTTGTGCATGATCTTGTACTAATGATTATTCTAAACTTGGTTCTAAGAATAAATATTAATTACCCCTTTGTTGATAAGGGCTTGCTCAATCTATATTCCCTTAAAAATGATCTCTTGAAAATTGTTATCATAATGAAGTATAAGATTATAATCAATGTTAAATTATAGATTGGAAGTAAAAATTGAAACCAATTTCTTGTTGGGGAGATTATGTGGAAATTAGATAGCCAATGCATGTCACCATTTTATATATAGCAAAGCTTTTTCCTCCCCATTGTTGAGTTTGACATAAGTCAACCATAACCAATTCATGTTCTACATTATAAGATAAGTGTTGCATGAATTTTTTGACAAGTCATCAAAATTATCAATGAGATTATTAGGTAGACCAATGAACCATTATAAGGCTTGCTGAACCAAACTAGGAGGAAACAAGTGAAGTAGGTACACACTATTATATGTAACCTCTTAACATGTGATGAATAAATATTCTATATCATTTGAATCACATTTACTTTAAATATATCAAGTTTGTGAATCTCAAAATGATGAATAAAAGGTACCTAAAGATAGCTCACCTCAAAGTGATAAGAGAATATGCCATCTAGTTTAAATTTATTTTTTTGATTCCCTACTTAGATAGCAAAAATTACATCTTTCACCACTTGAAAATATTGAAATTTTGGGACTGGAGTGAGAGGCATTCGGTAATTTACCTTGAAATAGATAAAAAGGTGGTATATAATATTTTAGTTCTAGAATGAATATTTAATCTTTTATTAGAGTTATACTTCACATATGGGTTTTGTTATTGATATTTCACTCACTATTGAGTGTGGCATTGATTTGGAGGGAACTAAAGCCTAAACGGAGGAATGTTTTATTGGGTATTCAATGAAACTTACTTAGATTGGAAGGGAATATGATGTTAATTCTTAAGAATTTGTTACATAAGGGGAAATTATTGTTGATTAAGTGGAACATGTTGTTGGCTCAAAGAAGCCCCTTATTGAATAGAAATTGAAAGTGTTTGACTAATATAGATATGATGATGATTAGACAACATTTGTTGAGGATTGGTTGGAACTTTTTGCAATAGTGGATTAGTCACTACTTGTTGAAGTGAGGATCGGTTGTAACCTATTTAGGTGGAGGATTGGTTGCCAAATGTTGAGGTGAAAGATTGTTTAGAATATATCAAACCAACTATTATGGACTATAAATGTTTACAACATTTCATTGATATGTATTTGGGACATTATAAAAAAAGGTTTATTGAGAATTTGGAATAATTTTATTATGGGTCATGGATGTTAGTTGATGTGGGTTGAAATGTACTAGTTGGGATTTGATGACTGCATGTTGGTAACAATTAATGGGAGGATTTGGATTAGTATTAGTTACAATATTACTTTTGGTTATAAGTGTGTTAAAAAAATATAAAACTAACATGATGCTATAAAATGGGTCAAGGTTGGGTGTGGAATGGACTACCATATCTATTGGTTGTTTAGCTGGAGGATTATGCTCTTTTAACATGGTATTTTGAAGTTAAATAGTAGTCAAGGGTTTGACTAAACTATCTAAGACTTGACAAGATTATTGTGTTTTAGAGGAAATAAATAAGCTTTATGTAAGAGGGTCAACTATTTGACCCTTTCCTATATCAAACACCACTAGGGCTTGATTATAAACTTTGACAAAAACCTAATTTTAGATAGAAGTGGCTTGGTCGTTTAGTAATGAAGGACTATTTTAGATATTATGGACTATCAAGATTTAGTTGGACTTATTACAAATAAATCATATCTATCTAATGTATTTGTAATAAGTCTAAATTATTGAAAAAAAATAGAATTAATTAAGAGTCCAATTTTTCAAATCTATCATACATAAATTGGATTTTATCAAGAATTAATTGGACTTTTGAATAATTATTTGGAATTATTACAAAGAACTCACATATATTTAATGTATTTGTAATAAGTCCAAATTATTTAAAATAATTAGAAATAATTTACAATAATTTTTTTGAAGACTATCAAAAATAAATTGGACTATATCAATATTTAGTTGGACATATTACAAATAAATCACATATATCTAATGTATTTGTAATAAGTTCAAATTATTTAAAAATATCAAAAACAATTAGTAGTCTAATTTTTGAAAACTATTAAAAATAAATTATGATTTATCAAGACTTAATTTGACTTTTCAATAATTAGTTAAACTTATTACCAATAAATCACATCTAAGTGTGTAAAATAGTCAGATCATGCCATTAGAAGGCCCTTGGTATTTCTATCATCAATAAAATTTATACAACCATTCAAATTGGTTCATAGACTGTTCATTTACATATAATAAGCTTAGGTAGTTTATTTCATAAGAAAAATAATTCATATGTCAATTAGGTGATCAGGTGATATGTGATCAAGTCACCTGGGATGATTGGGATGCCACATGCCAATAGTTGATTAGATTATGAAACATTTATTTAATCTTTAGGTGACATCCCCATGACTATCAAATTTTATCTTGTATTATGTAAAATCCACGTGTTGATAACTTGGAAACTAGTTTACCCATGTTGACTTTGGTATTCATGAGAGAGTCCCTAAGATTGTGATAAGTGGCATGATCATGGGTGATCAGGTCACTGGGCACCTCACAAATGTTTATATAGTCTCCCACATAACCAAGTTATCAATATTATGATACGTGTCATAATATAAGATGTTCATTTTATTTCAAACATTTGTTTTAATTATTCATCCTTCTATACAGTCAAGTTATTGAGATTGTGCCATGTAGAATGATCTTAGGTGCTCTTTCATTTTCACTTTGAGTTTGTGTTAGATAGGATTTATGAGTGTTGAGTTGTTGAAGACTATATTTTGAGACTTGAAATATGAAGTGTAATTTGACAAACTAAAATTTTGAAGAACATTTATTAATACATAAATGTCAAAGAATAAATATTGATGTATAAATGCCAAATTCCTAATTTTGATTTCAAATGAATAGAATTCCAATGAAATAAATCCAAATACCTTTCCATAAAACCTTAAAATTGAAGTGGAAAAAACCTAGGAAACAAATGCCAAAGTGGGATATTTCAAGGCATAAACCCTTAATACCATTTATGAAACATGGGAATGTTAAAGTGTATTTTATAATGCATAAATTCTGAAGAGTAAATTTTGAAGACCATTTTCTGAAAACCATTTTTAAGGATTCAAAATTCAAAGTGTAATTCAAAAAATTGAAAATCCGAAGACCTTTTCCAAATTCATGAAATGCAAACTTACTATTTGGAATACACAAAAACCAAAGACCATTTTGAAATATTCCAAATGTAAAGTACACATTTCAACAATCAAATGTTGAAGACCTTTTGTAAATGCATAGTTGTTGAATACTAAATTGCCATAGTAGAAAATATATAAAGCAAATGATGAAGTGCATTTTACAAGACTGAAAATGTGAAGCGGCACTATAAAAAATCTCAAAAATTAAATAAAAAATAAAACAATAAGGCATCTCCTAAGTGAATCTAATAAAACATTTTACATTCTAAAAAATGCACTAAATTTAAAAAAATTATTCATATTTCTTATTCAAAAATTAAGGAAACACCATTTCAAATTTGCCAATGTCATAAAATAAAAAAATATCTCCTAATCCTTTATCACTATTTTTGAACATGCCTAATGTGACAATGCATTCAAAGAGTCTATTATAATGTCATTCAAAAAATTAGTGAGAACAAGTGTATAACCTCTCCAGTTTTTATTTGGTTTATAAGTGTAGATGATAATATCTATAAGAATGGATAGTAAAGAGGTGTCAATTGGGTTTGGCTTCCATCTCTTATTGAAACAACCTAAATAAATTTTTACTTCTTCTGCATCGTTTTTTCTTGCATGAACTAGGATGGACCAATATATTTTGATTTACCATTCTATATCTCCATTTGTTTGTAATATTTGAATATTGATTTTTGTTCTAACAACCCATATTATGTAGTTCACTCCTGTAGAATTGTCACATCTAGAAAATAAAATATCTCCATTTTGAACATCTTGAGCTAAATCAAATGAATTTTTTGTTCTTTTACTTCTTGGGCCAACATATGTATCTATAAATGCCACTCAAAAATTAAGGGTCCTATTGTGAACCATTTTGTGCCGATCTCTATGGAGGGGTATGTTATGATGAGCTCTATGACAAAAATATCCTATACATTAAACTTTATAAGGGAACATGTCTTCTTCCATGGTGTCATGGATATTTTGGAAGTAATATTATAGATCCTTTCACTTACTATTTCCATTCAAACTGAATTGATTGAATTGGTATACATACTTAGTCACATTATATTTAATTTCTTTTTCACTCTTTTTTATAGTTATATCTGAGACCTTTACAACAATAGAATCTTGAAACTTTTCTTCATTTTTCAAGTATTTGAAAAATATTTTCATTGGATTACCTTTTGGAACATTTTCCTCACCCTTTTATTTTATTCCCCATAATGTAATCTGGGGGGGCCATGGGGTGGGGACCAATTTTTATCTCTTATAGAGTTTTTTCAATGCATAATGGGCTGACTTTGCTCTATGCTTAGAAAAAAATATTGACATTTTATCAAGATTACTATTTCATTTATTCCCTTTATCTAGTAATTATTAACACATTCTTTAAAATGTAATACTACTTCAATCAAATATGGTGTGAAGTATCTTATATTTTCACATATCCTTTAACTATCCATCATCTCCACCACACTCCATACATCTTTCCTCTTTATACATTTAGATAGGTTTCCAAATGTGTCATCTATGTCCTCATGGGTATGTCTAATAAGGAGAGATAACTATTGAAACACAAACCTATAAAAAAACATGATTTTGTGAATTTGTAAATTTAATAGAATTATATTTATTTCCATATAAGGTTAGACATTTTTTTAATATAATTATGGATGGAAGGAAGTATCTATTCTTATTGTCCCCACAATATTTATTTAGTTAAAGGTATAACCTGTAAGGAAGTTTCTTGAAGGCACCAATTGATTGTACTTATTCTATGTATTTCTTGCATTCAGAGTAGCAATTATTAGACAAACATGCATTATACAATGGATATTTTGAAGATATAGGTTTATCTAGTAAATATATATAAGTATCTAGAATTTTTGTTGTTTTATCTTTGAATCACTTAATTAATGAGGTGATATTAAAGTTAGATCATCTAGGAATAAACAGTAAAAAAAATGACCATATCCACCTACACCATGGCCATGTGTTATAATCCTTTCCATTCAAAACTCTATTATTATGTCAATAACTACTATGTTTTTTATCACTACCTTATCACATATGTGTTTTTATGTTCCACCTTGTCATTAATGAAATTGAGGCATTCTTAAAGTTATTGCTCTGACATTTGTTTATGTGTGTAATATATTTATTTTGTAGAAAGCATTTGATTTGAGTGCATCATGAATTCTTAATCAATATAATTTTCTTAATCTCTAGAGAAGGATCATAATAATTTTTTTGAGTCAAAAATATCCATGTTTTGCACCTAGAAAAGTGATCAGACATGGAAATGGTCACATCATGAAAATTAGTTCTCCATGTGTTATTGAATTTTGGATGGGATATTGTCTCATATTACATATCTACTAGTTATGAATTAATGTGGGGCCTCATAAATTATTGAGTGAAATATGTTGGAAGATGTTAAACATTTTATCATGAGTCATTTATATCTAGATATCATGTAAATCTTGGATGAACATTTCAAAATCATCCACCATCTAGTTCAAAAAATCTTTAGCTACCTATTGACTATTTTGACCATAAGTAAAAATGGATCAACCCCTTATAGCCAAAAATTTATATAGGGGTGTAATATAATGTTATAGGGTGTGTCATAGTTAATTATATGTGATTTTATGTCAATTTAGCCTTAGTCATAGTATAATTATTCCTAATGTCATTTTGAGTCACTTAGGGGTCTTAACTAAGCATTAAATGCAAGTGGTACAATTTTGAGTTGTGTCTATGTGTTCTAAAATCCTCTTTAACATCCAATATGCTAGTATCTATTAGACATGTTAGTTTTTAACTAAAAATTTTCATGTGATAACTAAAAACAAAGAAAATAGGTCCAAAAGAAGGAGTTTCAAAGGTGTACAATTTATAGGGGAGTGTGACATGTGTGGAAACCTTGTAGGATGACTCTTAAAATTACATCGACTCATATAAATACTTTATCATCTTTGGAAGTTATAAAAATGGTCCAAAATCATTCTACTCCTTCATTGCCCTTCTAGACATGCAGAACAATCAACAAGTTTTTAGTTGGTATGATCAGTAGGAAGACTTCTAATTCAAATACCTTTGGGGGTGATAGTACACTTAGTTAGATTCAATTTAATTCTTGGAGTGCAGGGATTGGTCACTTGTGCTTTATGAATCATCCTTTACAAGTTGACTATGTTTTTTTCTTGTTAAAGCCCATACCTTGTAGGTTTATTTCTTGTATGGGAAAGTCCCTACAATTTAACTAATGGTATTGACTCCAGAGGACATGAAAATATTTAACTCATGTTCCCCATGCTTGGTTTCATGTTTTAAAATTTTTTATTAAGAGAAACATCTCAATTTATAGGTAAAGACACCTTTTTGTGTTGTAGGTAGGTTTACACCACTTATAGTGTTTTTGTGTCTTAGTAATGGTCTTAGAAGATGGTATTAACTGATTATAGCACTGATCATAAATTCTATGAAACCTTTCAAGTGAATTTAATATACTTCTAAACCCTCTATACTCCTATATAAGATGGACTGTATAACTATGTTCTATGGTTAAACTCACAATTGTATCGAGTTATAGACTTTCATAAGGCTTAGGTATGAATTGAATGTAGGGTTGACAAGTCTTATGATCTTGGAATCCCAAATCAAATATCAATGACACATGGGTGATCACTTGAATTAAGTAAGTCAAATTCCCCTAGATCAAGATCGATGGTGCATATTTTTATGTACAAATTATGATTAAGGGTCAATAAGTAAAGATATATTTATGGTGCACCTTTTATTATATGTTTAATGGATCAATGGCATGAATTTGACCATACAAATTAAAGATTGATGGTGCACATCAACCATGTAAATGGAAATTGATGGTACAAATTAGTTCAATATGTCAATAAGCTTAGATTACACATATGTCTGTAATGTGTTATAAGAGCTTTAACTAAATGGAGATTAATGGTAGGGTCCACATCAGGCATGTGGGGCAACCAAGTATCATAATATCAGAAGCTTGGATCAAATATAAATGGCCAGCATTGAAATTCAAAGCCAAGAAACTCCTGAGGAGATCGATGGAGTGAATTATATCAAATTTTATGGGACATGAGATGAGGACACATGTTTAAAGTGACAATAATCATATTTAAAAATAAAATAAATAGTGTGGTAAGGAGATGCCACATAGATAGATAAGTTGGATTGAAATATTTTATGGACTTGAACACACAAATGTATAAAAATGAAATCAAAATATGATCCAAGTTACCAAATAAAATAATTCAAATTCATATGCCACTATTAAATCTCAGTCAATACCACCTCATAAACCCTATAGTCCTAAGAAAGCACATGTAACAAGTTCAACATAGTTATGAAGGGTCAATGATGAACATCAATCTTATAATGATAGGGATCTCTTTATACTATTTTATACAAATGACCTCATCATGCATACAATGGATGCCTCCATCTCAGTGCAATCATGATATTTTTCCATAGTCAATTGTGAGATGTTCCAAAAGAGCCAAATAATGGAGGCAATTTTTTGAGTAAATAATGAGGAATCATATACCACATTTTAAGAGTTTCATACATTTGAGGGCCTTTTTTCCTATCAAACCTTACATGGTCATATTATGAAGTGAGATTTAACCCTTTTAAAGGAGATATTTAGGCTCCACCACTCCCATTAACAATATAGGATAACCCTAGGCTATGGGTAACCTATGAAGAAGGCTAGCTTCCTCTTGATGGATCACCTAAACTAAAGATACTAATAAGAAAATGGTTAGAAAGGGGGAAAGGGATCCTAATAAAGATAATAAGATGATGAACCAAATAAAAATGGAAGGTTCTCATAATATTTAACCCACACTAGATCAGTAAAAGATAATAATATCTCACACGACCTCAAAATCAAGATAATTACATAAGTGTTTCATGGACTAGGTTCAGGGATAACACTAATCTAGGCCTACAAATCTTTAAAACACCCTAAAATAGGTTATAAATGAGGATAATGGATTAGGAAGATTATCATTCACTATGCCATTATGCACAAATCCCTAAACATTGATCCAAGGCAAGAGATAGGTAAATAAAGTATTCTATTACATTAAGAGGTGGTTATTACAAATGCTTGATAGGGTTTAGACTAATAAATAGGAGAATATCTTGTAATATCTTAGAGAGTACCCTACTCTTCAATATCTAAGAGAGAGAGAGAGCATAAAAAATGGAAAGAATGGGTGATATAGAGAAAAGGAGAAGAGAGAAGAGGTGATCCAGGCAACAATTTAGGTGACAATTCAGGTGACAGTTCCACCCCAATTGATGATGAAACTTCTGGGAGCCATAACTTTTGCACCGTAGCTCCAATTGACTCACCGTTTGAACCATTGGAAATATAAGAATGAGTATAATGTCATGAGATGGAATGTATCTTATCTCAATGAATTTTGGGCCTATAAAACCCAATGGAAGTGCCCTAAATTTCAATTTTAGTAGTGCAGTCTAAATATAGTAAGTTTCTAAAAATAGTAAGTCCTTGAATTCTGTATTATTTTAAATCTTTGAAGTCAAACCAATTAATCTCCCTCAAGATTGGTGACCTTTAAAATCCTCTCCATGATTTTAAAATGTGTATAAATGAAGAGGTAACCTAAAATGTGAAGACAGACATCTCTTCCCAGAGACAAGCATATAATTGTATTGTGATCTTGAGTAATACTACATCTCTTCTCAGAGAATTCATTATTACTGTGTTATTTATATGTTATTTAAATATTTATCAACCCAAATTTCTAAGTTTTGGATCAAGAGAGAACATATTAACAAAGAAAAATAAATGAGATACCACCTTTTAATGAATGCTCCACTATCTTTTGATCAAATTAGAGTTCATACATCATAGACAAGATAGGTTTCATTTGTCCCAATAGTCCTAAAATCTTCTCATTGGTTGGGAAGTACACTATAGGACAAGAAAGTGTCTTAATATAATGATTCATGATCCTTATATGAAGAAAAACCCTTAGAGACCCTAAAAAAGAATTTAATTCTCCACTTGTACTCTCCAATCCCCAAAATTATTCCTTGAACTTATACACCACCTTTAACTTAGATTCATTTCAAGAACAAAGTCTTCATATCCATGGACTTGACAAAGCCATGTTAATTTCTACGTTTAGCAGCTATAGGTACCTATTTGTCAAGGATGTTGCCATTTTGGAAGATAAAACACTCTTCCATATCTTTTTTATATCTACACATACTCCATCTTGAATATAGATTGAAAACCAATCTCATTTATTGGTTTTCCTATAGCTATCATGCCTATGAGAGTCTACAAGATATATAGTCTTATTTCCTAAACCATATTAGTTATAATAGACCTATTATTCCTCTAAAACTTATAGAAGCCAAGTAATTATTATACATGATGATGAAAACAAAATAACATTGAGCCTACATGCTCTAGATCCTTTAATATAAGTCTTGACTAAGCATTAATGGAATCCTTTGAAATATTTGCCTTGGTTTGGCCTTAGGTCACATTTTCTCTCCATTGAAGTCCCTTAGCTTTCAAATTTTGATATTAATCATCGATCTCAATTTGCGCTTCTCATATTTTTCCAATTTTTAGCTCTACATTTATCCTTAGGATATTGTTATTAGTTCTATGATTTAACATGTTTTCACCATGTGGTGTTCTCACATTTAATCTAAGCTCCTTGAATTTTTGACCTCACTCACACCATTGATCTGGTAAGATCAGTGAATGTGTGTTATTAATCTTTGGTATGCTTTATAAAATGTATACCATTGATATTTTTATTCATCATGATCATGCCACTTATCATCCCCTTGCTTAATCTCAGGATATTTTGACTTGTTGACCCTGTGCTCACCATTGATCTTCAATTACATGATTTAATGCACTCTATTAGATATTCAAGACCCACTACATCATCCTCACCTAATTTCCATTGGATATTGACTCAAGATTCCATGATTTAGACACTTGTCAACCCAAATTTATCCTTGTTATACTGACCTTTTGACTTGATGCTCACCATTGATCTTTGATCACATGATTTAACATGTGTTATTGGATATTCCTAGACCCACTAGCTTTATCAGTTGTTATGCACCATTAGATCTCAACTTGAACTCCCATAATATCAACACTTGTCAACCTTAAATTTAACCTTAGGAATATTTTAATTCAAATGGATATTTTATGAGGCTCAAACTTGATGCCTACGTGCATGTGCTACTCTACTTGTTCAACTTTGAAGACATATATCTTGAGATAGTAAGCTCATCAAGATACAAAATTTGTAGGGTAAATTCTCAGCATGAAAAATATCATGTCTATGTGATATTTTATCTTGGGAGTCTTTTAAATGAATATATGAAGTGTGTAACTAGACTAAATAGTCCATTTTTACATGATGTTTGATGACAGTCTAATCCATCTTATTCACTTGCTCAAGTCATTTGATCATTTCATCAATTAGGAACTCTGCTTCATTGATCTATCTAGGTAGAATCTTGATATGTGGGCTAAAATTATCTAATAGGAACATCTCACAATTCATTATCCTTCATGTATAACTCCTTTTCTTAATATGACACATGTCCTAATGACCCTTATACTTCATTATCTTCTTCTCTCTCTCTAATTTTATAAGTAGCAGCCATTTTGGCTATTGAAAAATGATACCAAACCATGTATGGTAAATCCCTACTAGAATGAAATTGTATTTTTCCTTTGAATAATCACTATAAGTCTATTTTTGAGTTCATGAATAATTGTCTAAGTGTGTAAAGTGATGTATGGTGGAGTTATTGATAATTATCTATCATTTCTTCCCTTATCCTTTCATGTTTATACAAGATTTCCTATTCTAATAGGTCATATAGAGTGTATTCAAGTGTTTTAGGCTCATTTATAGTGTATAATTATTTTTAGAGTGTGCATTCTACCCTATGGTTCATTTACCTTGTGTTGCTTCACACATCTCACCTCTATATTGAAACACTCCTGTTAGAATCTTATAGGTCTTGAAGGTTGGTTTGTAAGTATTATTTAACTATAATATAAGTATTATAGTATTTTTAAAATCATCTTGGTGTATCACCCCATTATAATAGGTTCATTTTATGTATGTTTCTAACTCTTTTCCCCATAATCAAGCATGAGATAGGTGATAAGAATTTCAAGATACATTTAGGGAACTATCCCTTAAACTTAGATACTTTACACTATAGGTATACCCAGATACCTAGAAGTGTTCCCATGTTTCCAAAATATATAATAGGATTAAACACCCTCTTAGAGGGTGAAAACTTTGGTGACAATAGTTTTGGCATGCTCAGTGGGACCATTGTCTTCAAGATAACTTGTCAAGGTGAATGTTAGTCTTGACAACATTAGTTGCAAATTGGTGTGCTACTCAGAATTTGGAGACTCTATCAAGGTAAGATCTAGTTTAAGGCCATTTTTTTCATAAACTTGCTCTCATACTTCATGGTTCTTACTAGGTCATCATCTAGTAGAGTGTTTAGTCCTACCAATCCACCTATTTATCCTTAACTTCCTCATGAAGTTCAATACGCTCATCCTAATTTTTCCTTTTGAGGAGCAAGAAGATTTTTCTAGCCAAATAAGTGAAGAATTCAAAGATATTGAAAAAAAAATGGCTAGACAACATTCCTTTCCTTCCTTCAATACTAAAACTCCAATTCATATCCAAGCATATGGTGACATTCCTCCTAATGCCACAAAGAGTGTGCCTACATTAAATGGGGAGAGTCATGTTACATCTAGTGAACACATCAAGGATGTCTCAATTCTTTTATTTTTCACAATGTCTCTCAAGAGAAAATTTTCATTAGACTCCTTTCCATGTACCTTAGAAGGAAATCTATTGATTGGTATAAAACTTTGCTCAGTAGATGCATCACATCATGGGATGATTTTGGATTCTTTTTGACTTTTAGATTTGAAAATGAAAGTGACCATACCTCTCTCATACATCATCTCAATGTGATCAAAAGAGGCTCAAGGGAAACAATTCATGACTTCAATGAGAGGTTTAAAAAAACTTTGTATAAATTGACTCCTCCCATGAAGCCACCTAAAAGTTTTTTTGTTTTCTACCTACTTGAGATCCATTGGTACTAAAATTTCTATCATGCTTCAATCCATGGGTGGTTCCACTCTTCCTAAAACATATGAACTTGCCATCAAAGCTTAAAATGGTCTCATTTATTCTGAAAGGTTACCTCTTAAGGTTTATATTCCTCTATTCTCTCATACTTATAATAATAATCCAAGTGTGGCCTATGTTTCTAATGTTAATGCCAAGCCTAAAGTTTCCCATAAGAAAGAAGTTAATGTCATGGTTAAAGATGCAATAATTTAGTTGTTAAAATATTAGCTTAGGTAAGAGATGATGCAAAAAAGTGCCTATCAAAATCCTTGTCCTTATCAACAATAATATGTTTAACAATATGGAAGAGGTCAAGGGCATCCTAACTTCAATAGGCCTGCTAATGTGTATAATCCCAATTCTACCACTCATGCAAGGGAGATGGTACTGATGCATAACAACTTAGTATAATGAAAATATTAGAAACAAGGCCAATTTATGGATGGAAATGAGAATGGATATAAATCTCTTATTGATCAAGGAGGAGTCACTCCTCTTATATCAATTAAATATGAAGTCATGATGCAAACAAATGAAGGCGGACAAACTCAAAGAGAGATATTCACCAACTTCCTAGTTGAGGGTACTTTTGTGATCAATCAATGAATTTATATTATAGAAAACATTGAAGAAAAGATAAAGGATTTAGGAGGTGATAATATCATTCCTATAAGCTCATCTAATCTTCTTCCAAGGAAAAAAATCATGGCTACAAGCAAGGTAGTCCCAAACACACCTACACCTCCATGAAGTCAAAATGTAGGAAAGTTTTTCCAAGGTGCTTCTATTCCTAGAGTTTTAAAGACTTGCCTACCTCAAAATACTCAAGAAAAGGTGATTTATAATGACCTAAACATAGTGTATTCTTTTAAAATTACCAAAGCATCAAAATATTTATATGATGTAATCCACATGCCTAGCCAAAAAAAGTTATTAAAAAAGTAGCTGTCCACTATTCCCACTAGTCCCTCACCTTCAAGTCAAATTTGTAGTCATTTTTTCCTTTAAAATTACACCAAAACCATTTTTAACCATTTATTAAATCTAAGAAACCTACACCATTATAACTCACTCTCATTTTGGGTGACAAGTTGGTACACAATTGCATAGTTGATAGTGGAGCTTCTACTTCAATCATGCCCAAAGTTGTAAAAAATAAGTTGGTCCTAAAATATGAGCCTCATCAAAAAGGAGTTATATAATTATATAGTACACCTTATAAGACAACAACAATAATAATAATAATAATAATAATAATAATAATAATAATAATAATAATTGAAGGTTTTCTTTCATGATTGTCCTACTTTTCCAATCCTTTAAGACATAGTTGATGTTGACCTCCCAGCTCACTTTGCAATCTGCCTTTCAAGAGAATTTACATCCAAGATATGTGGATATATCTCATATAACTGGTCCTTATTTTCCTTTAGGAAAATTTATGGTACCAATTTTACCATTATAACATATCCTCTTCCAAAGTTTCATATTGAGCCCTACGTTGAAACAATTTCTAATTTAAATTGTATTGTCCATGAGGAAAATGATTCTATTATAGATGATGGTATTTCCTCCAAAATTTAATGCATTTATGATTTATTTATTGATGAATATAGTAATAACACTTATGATCATTATCCTTATGATTTCATGGATGAAACTGATTTAGGAGTGTATTTTATACGTGCAAAAGGAATAACAACACCTCTACTTTCCAAAGAAGGAGGTGAGGGTAATGAGATGTGGAAAATGTATTTTGATGGTTCAAGAAGTAAAATTAGTGTAGGATCTAGTGTCATGTTGGTCTCCCCATCCAAACAAAAATACTATGCTTCATATAGGCTCCATTTCATTTGCATTTGCAATGTGGTTGAGTATGAAGGTTTGATTCATGGGTTTCAATGGGCAAGGAAAAAAGGAATAAAGAACTTGCATGCATATGGAGATAGTGAATTAGTTGTGCATCAAGTTAGGAATGTTTTTAATACCAATAACCCTTTACTCAAGTCATATAATCATAGGGTATGGTATTTTTTTCAAGAATTTAATTCATTCAACATCTAATCAGTTTTAAGGGAGTAGAATAATCATGATGATAGACTAGCTACCATAGGAACTCAATTTGATACACCAACTACCATAAAAGAGGATGGAAAATAATCTCACATTAAGATAATTGTTATACCTTCCATACCTGAGAATTATATGTCTTATAAAGTGTTTGATAGTGATAAATGGATTTTATACTTCTTGAAAAATGAGGCTGAGTTTTCCTCAAGAAATCAAAAGAGACTCCAACAATAATTAGAGAAACCATTCATTGATTTGTGTAGAGAGTTTCATGACATCTTTTCTTGGGAGTATAAGGACATAAAATTATTTTATCCTATCCTAACACATCATACCATTGAATTGGAACCTAGATTTAAATCATTTAGTTAAAAATAAAGACCCATCAACCCCAAGGTTGAATAACTCATGAGGACAGAGCTTACCAAACTCATTGAATCTGAAATTATATTTCTTATCAAACATTCAAAATGGTTGGATGACCTTGTACCTATTATAAATAAGAATGGGGAGATAAGAATATGTGTGGACATTATAGATCTTAATATGTTACTCAAGGATCACTATCCTTTACCCTCAATGGAGAATATTTTTCAATGGTTCCAGGATCTCAACATTTTTCTCTTCTAGATGGATATTCAGGTTATAATCAAATTCTAGTGAATGAGGATGATTAATTTAAGACAAAATTCACCACAAAATGGGGTAATTTTTCTTATGTGAATATGCCCTTTAGTTTATCAAATGCTAGTTCCACATTTCAAAGAGTAGTGGACATGGCCTTTAAAGGTTTGATTAATGACATGTTGGTTTATCTGGATGATATAAAAATGTTTTATAAAGATGATAATGAACATATGCAACACTTGAGGAAAGTGTTTGAAATATGTAAGCATTATGGAGTATCTCTTTATCCAAAAAAATGCATCTTTGTTTTCCATGAAGGTAAGCGGGGCATATTGTTTCCAAATATAGTTTGACTATTTATCCTAAAAAGATAGAGGATATTATAGGCCTATAATTTAACTTTCATAATAAAAGTCTCAAAAATTTCTTAGGTAAGATAAATTTTGTAAGGGGATTCATACCTAGTTCAGCATATTTGGTGAAACCTATCACAACCATGCTTAATAAAAACCAAGTCTTTTCTTAGACTAAGGAACGTAAGAGAAATTTTGAAGCCATTAAGAAAGTAATTACATGAGATCATACTCTTATGAACCCTTATTTTTCTAAAGACTTTGTGTTGTATTAATTTTCTAACCTTGATACTATCTTAGTGATGATGATGTAAAATAATGATGAAGGTGTGGAGCAACCAATTACATTCTTTAGTCAAGGTTTGGAAGATTATGAATTCAATCACACCTTTGTGAATAAATAATTTCTTGATATTGTAATAGGACTAAATAAGTTTAGGCATATGCTTTCAAATAATAGGTTTCATGTTATGGTTTCTCATTCTAGTACCAAAGAGTTTCTCTTGAGTAAAGACCCTAGTGAAAAGAGGGAAGGGTGGATTACTAAGGTAATTTAATATGATGTTGATATCAAGGTGAAAAAATTTATAAGGGGTAAAGGCATTTGTGAACATATATATTTATACCTCCATGAGTTAAAGGAAGAGGCTCTAGTCTATCATGATTGCTCCCAACCAGCTGGTTCCTTGCCTCTACAAATTTGGACACAAGATGTTATTATATTTATTCAAAGTGGTGAGTATCCTAATGGTATGAAAAGATCATAAAGAATATATTTTAGATTTTAAGTTATTTCCTTTTGTATTTTAAATAATGTGTTTTTTAGAAAAGACACTAATGGTGTTCTTTTGAGATTTATTGATAATAATCAGTTTGGACTGTTGCTTGAGAAGTTCCATGATGGGACAATAGGAGGTCATTTTTTTCCAAGAACCAAAAATACCAAGATCATGAGGGTAGGATATTACTATCCTAGCCTCTTCAAGGACTCTTATGCTTCGGTAAGGTGTGTATAATGTGCTTTCTTTGTAGGAAAATAGAAGATTGCATCCATTCTTTTGAAGCCTATCCAAGTAGATCAACCTTTCATGCCATGGGGTATTGATTTCATTGGCATGATAAACCCCCCATCAAGTACTAGCCACAAAAGGATAAAAATAACAAATGAATTATTTATAAGGTGGGTTAAAGTGGTGGCATTGAAATAAGTTAATAAGAATGATATCTTGGAGTTCTATAAGAGTATCATAACAAGGTTTGGTACCCCTTTTACCATTACTTAAGACAAGTATTTAATTTTATGGGTGTTAAGATAGTTGATTAGGCATATATTAATGGAATATACTTGAGCACTTCATCTAATTATTACCCTCAAGGTAATGGGTTGGCCGAGTCTACTAACAAAAATTTGATTAGAATCATCAAAAATACTTTGGAAGATAATCAAAGGGCTTGGCACACTAATTTGAAGACAACCCTATGGGATGATAGGATAAATCCCAAGAGTTCAATAGGGAATTATCATTTTGTTATTGCATATGAAAGGGAGGCTAGACTATCTATATCACAAGATTTTCCTACATTAGATTTGACACATAAATTAGAGTTTCTTGAGAACACTCCCAACAGAGGTAAGGCAATGGAGTTGTAAGAGACTAGAGATAAAGCTCATCAAACTATGAAACATAACCAAATAATAATGAATAGGTATTTTGAAAATAAGGCAACTCTAAAAACATTTCAATAAGGTGAAATATTGTTTAAATGGGATGAAAATAGAGTAAAAGTAGGGAGGCATACAAAATTTGACACCTTATGGAGTGGACCATATGTCATCATCAAGTACAAACAAATAAATATTTAAAATTATCAAGGATGAATGGAGGGGAGTTTGTTATCCCTATGAATTGGATACATTTTAAAACTTTCTATTAAGTAATTAAAGGTTAATCTTGTAAATATTAGGTTAGGTGTGACTTGTCTTTCAGTTGTGTTGTGTTCACTAAGTGTTCTAGTTAAACACGTGTATTTATTTTTAGTGTGTCTTCTTTTTTGCATCTTTCCTTTGTGTTTTTTGTTTTTAAAAAGTAAATTTATGTATAAAACATATGTATAGGTGAATCCATGGCCTAATGGAACCAATTAGGCTATTGGTCATGGCATAGCAAGCATACCACTCCTGGGAAATCGCCAAGAATGTTGACCATTTCAACCACAAGTCAAAATGGATCAATCCCTTATAGATAAAAATTTATATAGGGGTATAATTTAATATTATATGGTGTGTCATAGTTAATTATATGTGATTTGATGTCATTTTAGCCTTGGTCATAGTCTAATTAGTCCTTATGTCATTATGAGTCACTTAGGGGTCATAAATGAGCATTAAATGCAAGTGGTATAATTTTTAGTTGTGTCCATGTTTTAAAAACTTGTATTAAACATAAAATATGTCATTATATATTAGACATGTCATTTTTAACTAAAAAATTGTAGGTGATAATAGAAAACCAAGAAAATAGGTCCAAAAGGAGTTTCAAAGGTGTACAGCCTATAGGGGAATATGACACATGTGAAAACATTTTGGGATGAATATATAACTTCCCTTGAATAATATAAACATTTTATCATATTTATAGGTTCTATAAATGGTCCAAAACCATTCTTCTTCTTTATCACCCTTTTAAACATATAGAATTAGTTAAAAAAAATTTCATTGGTAGGATTAGTAGGAAGAATTACAAGTAAAATGCATTTGGGAGGTTATAATAAACTTAGTCATATTTAATTTCATGATTGGGTTGTATTAATTGATCACTTGTTAAACCCCATACCCTGTAGGTTTATTTATTATATGCATAATTCCATACAATATAGCTGATGGAATTAACTCTAGAGGGAATGGAAATATTTACCTCATGTTACCCATTCTTGGTTTCATGTTTCAAAGTGTTTTGATAGGTAGAACATCTTAAGTTTTAGGTAAAGGTGTTATAGGTAGGTTTCCACCAATTCTAGTGTTTTCATGTCTTGGTAGTGGTCTCAGAGTATGGAATTGGATGATGATAACACTAATCATAAAGTATATGAAACCCTTTAAGTGAAGTTAATAAACTTACAAACCCTATATAACCTTGTATAATATGGATCATGTAACTACATTCTATAGTTGAATTGACAATTACATTGAGTTATAAACTTTCATAAGGCTTAGGTATGAATTTAACATAGGGATGTTAAGTGTTGTAATCTTGGAAACCTAGATCAAAAATCAATGGAATGTAGGTGATAACTCAAATTCAATAAGTCAAAGTCCCCCAAATCAAGATCGACAGTTCATATTTTTACGTATAAATTTTGATTGATGATTTGTGTTAAAGACTAGGGTCAATAAGTCAAGATAGATCTATGATGAATGTTTTATCATATGTTTAATGGATCAATGACACATGTTTGACCACACAAATTAAATATTGAAAACACACATGAATTATGTAGATGGAGATCAACCATGTGAATTGATTCAATAAGTTAATAAGCATAGATTGCATACAAGACCACTGCATGGTGTAAGATCATTAACTAAATGGAGACTGATGGTAGGGTCCATATAAGGCATCCAGGGCTGCCAAGTATCATAATCTCAAAATCCCAAATCAAAGATCAATCGCTAACATTGAAATTTGAATCTAGGAGACTCTTAAGGAAATCAATGGAGTAAATTTGATCAAGTTTTATGGGACACTATATGAGGACACATGTTTGAATTAATAAAATTCACATTTCAAAATTAAATAAATAGCATGGAAAGGAGATGACACATAGATAGATAGGTCAGATTGAAAGAATTTATGGACCCAAACATGTAAATGTTTAAACATGAATCAAAATATGATTTGGGTTACTAAATCAAATATTTCAAATTCATATACTACCATTAAAGCTCAGTAAATACCACCTCATAAACCCTATAGTCCAAGGTAAGCACATGTAAAAAGTTCAACACAGTCATGGATGGTTTATGATGAACATCAATCCTATAATGATGGAGATCTCTTTATAATAGTCTATAAAAAAACCTCATCAAGCATACAATGGATTCCTCACTCTTAGTTCAATAATTATAGTTGTCTATAGTCAGTTGTGAGTATTCTAAAAAGGCCAAATGATGGAGGTAGTTTTTTAAATAAATAATGAGGAATCCTACACCACATTTTAGGAGTTTCATGATTTTGAGGGATATTTATCCTATCAGACCTTTCATGGTCTATCTCATACTCCATTATCTTACATTTATAACTCCTTTTCTCAGTATTATGCATGTCCTAGTGACCCTTGGAATTCATTCTCTTCTTCTTTCTCTCTAATTCTATAAGTACCTACCATTTTGGCTATTGAAAACTAATACCACACCATGTATGGTGAGGCCTTACTAGAATGACATTGTATTTTGCCTTTGAAGAATCAATATAATTCTAGTTTTGAATTCATAAACAATTGTTTAAGTGTGCAAAGTGATGTATGGTGGAGTTATTGATAATTCTCTATCCTTTCTTCCCTTATCCTCTCATGTTTATACAAGAGATCTTATTATATAGAGTGTATTCAAGTGTGTTATGCTACTTTCAAGTTTACAATTATTTTTAGAGTGTGCATTATTCCCTCTAGTTTATTTACCTTGTGTTTTTTCACACATCTCATCTCTATGTTGAAAAACTCATGTTAGAATCTTCTAAGACTTAAAGGTTGGTTTGTAAGTCTTGTTTCATTGTGGTAGAAGTATGATAGTCTCATGGAAATAATTTTGGTGTATTATCCACTTAGAATAGGTTCATCTTATTTAAATTTCTAACTCTTTTACCCACAAGCAAACATTATATAGGTGATAAGCATTTCAATATAAATTCAAGGAGCTAGGCATTAAACCTAGAGGTTCATTTCCACTATAGGTATACCCACACACCTAGAAGTGTTCCCACATTGGCCAAATCTGGAAGAGGCTTGACACCCTCATCTAAGGTGAAATATTTAGTGACAACACTACCATTGTCTTCTTTTGCAGATTTTATCGAAACCTTCCTACATGTAATGTATTTTTGTTCCCCTTTTTTTGACAATTTT
>JARHVA010009946.1:0-242735 GCA_037957365.1 Torreya grandis | reverse complement strand
ATGCTTCCTTAGGTTTCTTTTTCTACCTAGTCTTTTATAGATCAGTGTTTCTTCCAATTGATCCTTATATTCAACACCAGTTTCTTATTTTACTTGGTGGTTACACTGATTGGAATCCATGAATTTTGATAAGATGGATTGTATCCATCAATTCACTTGGCTTCTTCACTAAATTGTATTGACATTGTACATAGTTACCCAACATGGCATAGTTATTAGGACCTATCTTCTAAGGAGTCTTACACTCTTTTGTTTTTCATTACTCCTTAAGTTGCACTTAAGGGGGGTGTTAGTGTAAATGTTTATATAATATTTTGTTAAGTTATCTTAGGTTAGATTTAACTGAAAGTGGTTATTTTGTGCACACATGAGTTGCTTGATGACTCATGTGCCACTATTCTTTACTATTCTAATTATGGTTTTATACCACATTGCTTAGGATGTTTTTGCTTCTTGATTGTAATCCACCTATATATGCAATGGATATTATATGATAAATACACACAATTAACACAAAGGAAAAACATTGAAACAATTGATATTGAATGTAATTATGTGTTTTCATAATGTAAAATTACCATTAAGGTGTCATTACGTCTTGGTGTGGTTAGTGTCTTAGTTTTACATTGATCCTTTGGCCACTCAAGCATTGCTTAGTCTTAGTGGTACTTATATCAATTTATCACATACCTTTGATATTCCTAGCATTCATGTTCCATTTGTATGAAAAAATTAACCCATTATTTATAGCTTATATGAGATGTGGACTTACCATTAAAATTTTCACCATACTCAATATCATGTACCTCTTTTAATGCTAACATAGCTTCTTGATGTTTAATGCATCTTACCAATTATCCATCAAAAGATATTTTGAAAAGGGAATATCCAATAATAACATATCCAAATAACATATCTTCACAACTTTAATTTATCATTTATTGAATAGTGAGGGGGAATAATCTCATTTGATAAAAAAATGTATTTATTCGTATATAACTCTGAGTTTTATGTATCGCATGTGATGGAAAATACATCTAACTTGTCTATAGCTTTGTAATGTGACGATCAATATTTTTAATAATTTAAAATTCAATATAGTATTTTCATTTGTAATATCAATAGGAATAATGGAAACAACACTACCCATAACATTTGCATGAAAATTATTTCTTCTAGGATTGTTACCAACTTTCAAAATGGATGATGATCAAACTAAGCACTAAATCATGATATGCAATTAATGTTTTTCTTTCATTTGATAGGTACCCATCACTTGATTGAAGATAATTTGAGATTCACCGTATAATTTGATACCAACAAAATTTAAACAAATTTGACTTATAATTTTCATTGAAATAGTTTTTCACTGTAGAAAAATGGAAATAATGTTGTTTTTGGTCACATTGTTATGGATACTTATTTTTGTGTTTCTAATAGAGCTAAAATGGCCTTAATCAACCAAATAGTCATATTTTAATTATAAATCATGTTTATAGTTTATTTTATGAATTAATATAGTTTTACAATTATAGATCGGTACCAAAGAGATGTAGATTAGTTGGGCAAGTGGACTAGTTATGCCCAACCACCATGTTTGAATCTTGTTGGGTGTTTATATCCAGATGTGGCTATTTGAGTTGACTTCATTTTTCAGTGGTTAGTGGTGGTCATTTGTGTTGGTTTAGTGGTTCTCAAGGGTTTCCCTCCCCCTGTTGTATCTTAGATTTGATTTGTAGCTCTATTTAAAAGTGATAATCAAAATTTAATTTTTTTAGATGGGACACTACATTACTAAGAATTATTAAGAGTTAGGCATAAGTAGCCATAATTTTACATGCCATAGCAGGTACTATAGGAATCCATAGGCCTAATTTTGTTATTTGGTCAATCATATGCTTTCATATAATATAAGACTATGAATTGCATAATTTTTTATAGTTATTATTTAGGGAATATTCCTTAACATTTTATTGAGGATTAATCCATATCTTTTCCCTCTATAGTTTGTTTTATTTTTAATATTTTTTTTGAGTAATATATGTTGCCTAAACATTTTATTTTAACATAATTATAAACTACTTGGATATTTATTACATTGACATATTTAACTAGCTTTTATTGCTTATTGATGGACATTGTTCATGCATGTGTATTAAAGGTATATTATGTCACATTGATTTCAATATTTTTATGAAAATAAATAGATTTTGTAGTGGCTATAGCCTATAATATTTTTTTTTAGATTTATTTTATTTTTTTAATGTTTATTATTGCATTTTATATATTTGTTTCATATTGACTTTTCCCAATCCATGTGTATGCAAATAGAAATGCAACTGATCTATTAATCAATCCTAGATTGGAGAAGAAATTCTACTTACAATTAAGATTTTTGATACATTAGATATTTGGGGTCATGACAAAGATGGATATGCTAGACATAACCAAGGGATCTATTACCATAATAACATCACTAGAGAGGGTTCCAAAGCCTCTATTCAAGCAACACCATGAAATAACCCTAGCTAGGTCCTATGCTTTCATATTCACAAAGTATATACAAATTAAAGTAAAATCTAATCTACTTCTCATCAAATCTTATGTCACAAAGTGGGAGTAATAAACATAAAAAGTAAAGATGTACAAAATTTCTATACTCACGTCAATGCATAAGAAATCCTAATACATAGGAGAGAAGTACAAATGAAAATATATCTACTCTTAAAAAGGAAGAACAAAGTTAGGATTACTTACCTTTGAAGGTGAACCCATTGGGCCTCCAAAATACTTATCCAAAAGACAAGATTTGTATCTCCAAATAAAGTATTAAAACCCTAAGCTATGCTCCTCAAGTAGAATGGTGGATAAACAAACACATAATATAATATTCATCTTCTTTTCTTCCTTTATAAATTATGAAATGAGTATGTATATATAGTTGAATCTAACCCTAAAACTTTTCAAAAGTTTAGTCAACATGGTCATCCCAATTGACTCTCTATCGTTATTGATAAAATCAAATTAGGTCTTGGTCTAGGTTAACTAGGGGCCAACCTAGACCCTAAATGAGTTTTATCGATTAGAGTACTAGGTCGATGGGGCCGATAGTGGAATACAAACCATTAAAAATGTTTTTAGGCTTAGGGAGGGGCTAATGAAAGTGGAAAATGACTAGAGGAGAATGTAAAAGAGGAGGTAAAGTGTAACATCTCCACAGGGATTTTTTAGAATAATGCAGTAATTTTTATTTTTAAATTACTTACTCAACACTTATTCTTTCATTAGATTACACCATGAGAATCTAATTAGTGATTTTTAACATACTAAAATAAGTATAATTAACATAAAAAAACATGTAATAACAATATTTACTGATCACTAGCAATTAATCATAATTGCATAAGGAAAGTAATCATATTATATAATCCAACCACAACTAGTACAACAATATAGTCACCACTGTAAATGTATTACAATTAATTAATTACATTTTCAATAGGCATATAGCCTCATCAAAATTACAATGATATATATTATGCTCCATAGAGCTCAAGTTACTCTTACTCAACTATATCTCTAATAATCTCGAGTGTATTCTCTAAGTAAGTGCAATAGTGGGGAGAGAGAGCATCATCAAAGTGTTTTTCCACACCAACCATAAACCATCGATCCCATGAAAAATCTCCCAAATAGAGAATGGACCTCACTTCATGGATGGGTAGATAGTGATGGTGTGGGAATCTAGAGAGACATGCTAATACCCGTGTGTTGTAATATTCCTACTACATGATGTGCATCATAAAGAAAATATGATCTAACATGATATCACATAAACACGTAAATCATACATATGAAATAACAATGTCTATCTAAAATTACTTTGGCCAAAATTTTCAAATAGCTATTGATATTTAGGATCAATCAATTTCATACACACCACTTGATTGGGTTACCTTCATCTCACATTAGTGATGCTAGCTAAGCTAGTGAAGTCTATCTCACTTCTTAGTTAGAACCATCAATGCTAGATTTGGTTAACATTTAATAATAACCAACATGCTCATCCAATTATTAATACTATCAAGTACAAGACATATACTAGTTGAAAAAATAATTACTTTATATACGTTTAGTCTATCAAACATATGAATGAACCTTATTATAATATACATCTCATATAGAATATTACAACAAGCAAGTTTAGATACCAAAATCTAATTTTCTTAAATAAATGTTATGCACAAAATTTATAAATTTCATAGCCTAAAGTTTGAATAATTTAATATAACACAAATTACATAATAATTTAAACTTAATTTAAAAACACTTAATTTATTCATCTAGAATTCAGGGTGTGTATATAGTTATGGTCCCAATCCATCAGGATTTCATGACTTGTGTGATTAATCACATACTATAAGTATATTCACGTCACATAATTTATAAATATAGGCTATACACATGTATCGATACCTAAATTCTCCTATACATATATTTCATATACTTAGGTACATTTCTATTATCTATATCCCATAATATAGATAATTTAAATGTTTCACTATTTTGATATACATAGTTTTATATCAATTTACATAATTCATTTCTAGGTATATACAAAAAAAAAATATAATTTCATAAATGTTTATATCTTGTAAAATATATAACTATATAAGTATCAAGTCTAATGTTTATTGATAGTCATCCTTTATAAATGCTAATGCTTTGTTCTTTTTTTACAAACATGCACAATTCACCCAAAATACCTAAATATACATAGTTTCCTTTGTAAATCAAACCACCGAATACTTAATAGTATTACTTATACAAACATATGCCAGAATTTGACCCTATCATTTTTCTAAACACCATTATTATATTAATGGTTTTCTATATTAAAAATTCCATTTTATTCATTAATCCTAAATTGACTATAGTCAAATATTTGGATAAATGAAAGTCCCTTGAATATGCCACTATAACAAATCTTACTTAATCGACTTATAACACAGACTTGAGTCTTATAATCTTTCTCCAAATTCTAAGCCCATAAATATATATTCTCCCTATTTATAATGCTAAGTGTATACCTAGTTTACTACAACAATAACTCCAATGTATGCACACATACAATCATAGTTTTATGAGTAATTGTAATATGCACATTATTATTAAATTATTGTTTTTATACAATATTTCAAAATATATACACAATCCATAATTTATGAATATATATATTCCTTGTTTCGAATAACTTTTTTATAAAATTCTCATTGTTTTATAACACAAATGAACCCAGTTCTGAATACAATTTTTGTAACAACCCTATTGGGGTCAACTAGAAATAGGTGATTTTTTTATTAAACACATATATCAAAAATATATTACACCATGAGAATCTATAGATACCATATAAAATACTCAAAGTGTGATAATATCAAACAAGCATATTACATCACATATTACCAATCTCTAATATCATGAGAGCACATCAAAATACAAATATAGAAAGTAATTATACCAACTCAGCTACAACTGATATAAGTCTACAACCACCACTATCAATGTACAATAATAAGTAATTAAAAATCCTCATGACAATATTCAATGATAAGTAAAATAAAATACAATATGCATATAAGATACATGGCTCTCCCAAAGCATAGTTCCTAACTCAAGTATCTGTGGCAATCCCAAGTGTCATCTCGATAAGTAGTACTATTGTGGGGAGGGAGAGCATCATCTAATCACTTTTCCACACCAACCATAGACCAATGATACCCCTCACTAATCACATCAAGAAATGGCCCTCCCTTCATGGATGAGTAGATAATGATGACACAAGAATTTAGAGGATAACCAAGTAGCCATGTGCTGTATGATTTCTAAACTAAAAATACAATGCATCATAGAAAACTATTCTATTAGAAGATATCACAAAGATATGTAATTCATAATCATAAAATGATAATGTCTCACTAAACATACTTTGGCCCAACTTTTTATGAATAATAAATACTAATGGTCTATAGATCAATCAAATTCATACACACCACTTGATTAGAATGCCTTCATCTGGCATTGTGATGCTAGTAAGCTAGTGATGTCCATCTCACTCCTTAATTTTTATCAACAATGCAGATTGGTCAAATACAATTCAACCACAAAATTTAGCTAATTTACATCCTGCCAGTAAACACATCATATAACATGCTAAACATAGGGGTAACTAAAGCATATATTTATTTTGTCAAATGTATGAATGAATCTTACATTATTTTCTATCCCATATTAGAAATAATTACTAAAATTTATACCACCTGGGTAAATATACATTTAACTATAGATTTTCACTACCAAAATTACTTTACAAACATACTACACTCTATGATAATCCATATTACCACAGTCTAGTATTCTAAGACATAACTTTTAGTTTTCTATAATCAGTCATATAAAGTAGTCTTAAATACATGGAAACATAAGCTTCTATTAAAATAACTATATATAACAAATCAAGTAATAGTTCTCATAGAACACAATAATATACTATCATAGCATTCGTTAAACTCTCAAAGTTGTATACATGCATACATAAAGTCCTACTAACTATCATAAAACATACTATTCATAGTAATAACCAACATGCATACATTTAATTAGTCAAACATAGATGTGAGTCTAAACATAATAATTACAGTATGTACCATCTAGGTATAACATACATTTATATTGTAGTACTCTATGATATCTCATACTATCATAGTTCACAACTACATAAAAACACATAACCAAACTTACAATTTCAAGAACCAAATGACTACATACATAATAACAATCAAGAAAGTATACCACTCGAGTATGTCCTAAGTTTAAATAGCATACTAGCATTTAAAGAAATATAAATTATAGGCATGCATCATGATATACCATTATATTATAAATATAATCAAACATTTATACATATTAACACTCTCATAATATGTAGTGCACACAAGTATTCAATACTAAATACATATATCTAACAGTCAATCAAACATATGTAGGAAACAAAGAACTCATAAACCCATTATAACATTCATTTAGACATCTCATTCTATTTTCTAGAATACTATTTTAATATAGTTATATTTTTGGTCCCTCAGACACCTGAAAACTATCTAAAATCATACTTTTAGCTACAAGCTTAGGCATATGTTCCAACACAGTCATTTTGAAATGTAGACTTTTAAACCAAATAAAAATACTTCCACGTGGACCCTCAAACCTTGCCAAGTGTTTAGGTTTGAGACATGGCATGACATACATCTACCAAGTTCCAATGTGGCATCACACATCATACATAGGCCAATAAAAACTTAAAGGCTTACCTTAGGTTTGGCCTAGCTCCTTATGAAATCCTAATCAAACTATTCATTCATTGTTCCCTTAATTTTTGGACTCAATTTTTAAGCAATACAAATCTCTATTTAAATTTTCAACATACTATTGTTGCCAACCTTTCTCCATCTTAAACATAACTTAGACTCTATATTAGTGTCTCATTAATGTATGTCATTGCTCTACCATATCTCTTACACAATGTTAGTTAACAAAGACTATAAGTTATCGTACTCTTCTATTAGTCTATGCTAATGAGATGTAAGACTTTAATGATGTTTATTTAAGTTTAGGACATAGTGGTATATTTACCAGCTATTACAACACATTCTTCACATAGTCATCATTCTATTGGAAAATAAGCCTAGGCTAGTAATATTTTATGACCATGATAATTTAAAAACATGAAAATATCCATAATATTATATATGTGAATATTATATTACACCACTGGTAATAGGATATCCTCTATTACCTACTACCAAGAAAAGGTAATCTCACTCTTATTATTTAGTCAAGAGTTAAAAATCTAGTGTAAATCATCATGAATTTAATTAGTTAGTTTCAACACAAATTTATCATGGGGTCAACTAAAATAAGAGTTATAATCCAACATAAATCATTATGAATTTAATTAGTTAATTTTACAATAAATTTGTCACAGGTTCAACTAAAATAAGAGTTATAATCTAATGTTCTAAATCTAAAACCTACTCATTATACATTGACACCTCTTGAAAGACTATTTGGTTGAGAGTAGAACATAAGGCGATGCCTTACAAAGGCAAATCCAATTTCAATATGGTCTATAACATCATCGATGTTCATTTATATATTGAAATAACTAGTTCATCAATGATTATGATGCCTTTATATGCATATTAAGGAATGGAAAAGATGGTGATACTTTTTACACAATTGAGAACAAGATTACAAAAATGACTTATAAGTAGGCAACAACATAAGAAATGTTTCAAAATTCAATGTCACCATCAACAATGCTTACATTTATAAAAATATGAAGTGATACACTTATTCAATAAATATGTTTATATATAATATGCAACACAATATAATGATTCCCCTTAAGTATTATAGGTAACAATATTCACTAATTTAATGATGTCATCCTTGCTATTATTTTCACACAGGCTAGATTGTATGGTTACGATGATGCCATTATACATGCTCTGGCTAAAAATAAGATATTTATATACTCTGCAAACATTGTATATGCTGGAAGAAAATATATAACAATTGACCCTATTCACAAAAATGCTGCGATTTAATAAATAACACATGCTAAAATGTTTATTATTTATATAAATATGATCAGTACAAAGAATATATATAGTCTACAATGGTTCTTATATATATATATATATATATATATATATATATATATATATATAAGCTCCACAAACATTGTAAAGGAGGTTCATAAAGGAAATGTATAAGACTACAATGATTTACAAAAGGTCCAGTTAGATTAATAAATTAGAAAAGGCATTTTCATTTAAATTGTACACAATTTATGATTTTTAGTTAATTATATATTCATATGTATAACACTAGCAGAAGAATTATAAGACATCTTAGTTAGATCGACTCATCATGTGGCTGGAAATGAGTATTCAACAGTGCATATTATATTTTTTTTCTCATATTATAAGGCTTTTCAATAATGAAATAATATAGATAATATTATACACATATTGTATGGATGCCAACAAAACTAAAGTGCTACTTTAAATTGCTAGTTTTATTTTTGAGTGGTCCAGCAGATGTAACTCCCTATTCTCTACTAATCATTATATTTAATTGAATATAGGTCTCTATATATATTAAATAGCTCTTTGCATAATACCAAATTTTCACGACATGAATACACACAAAAATTAAGTACAAAACTAATCTAGACTAAGTTATTTGTAAATCTGAAAGTCCACCTTTCTTCCACACTCCATTCTACCTTCCTCTCTTCTAGAATTTCTTCTCTCTGTAAAAATTGTGCCTCCTCTTTTTAACATTTTTTCCCTTTTATCATAAGAAAATGCATTGCTTTTATTATTATTATTTTTAAGAGAATCTCTAAATTTCTATCTTTGGAATGATTTAAGGCTTATCCTTTGTTTTTATCTTTTTTAGTTTTTAATATATTTATTTCTTTTTTTTATTTTCCCAAATTTAATCATTTTCTTTTCTTTTTATGTTTTTATTGTCTTTTTCCATTTTTTCCTTTTTTTAAGGTAAAATTTTTCAAAATATTTTAACACTAAATGTCGAAATTTCATGATTTTATTAAATCAATTATCATCCAAAAATATTATAGCATTTTTAAATGACAATTTTATAATTACTAATAATCTAGATTTTAATCCAATTATGCTAATAATGTTTCTACAAGCATTAAGAACACAACATACCAAATATGTAAAATGAGTTCATTAAGTTATAACATATCAAACTCATAGAAATTACATTTTCAATGTAAGTAAAAATAAATACACCATGCACAAACCATTTTTAATGCATTCTAACATGTGTTAACTACTATCATGTATGCAGGGTTCTCGCCAATTCTTTGTCATATTTCAATGTATCCATCTATGTCACCCTCTTCGATGATGATCTCCTTATAGCATGATCTAAGGGATGGGTTCTCCTATGTCAACCTCACAACCCAAGTAGTTAGATCATATCAACATATTAAACATATAGCATAAAATATAATTAAAACAATACATCAATATGTTTGAAATGTAAACACATACACTATAACTATCTCATAATAAAGAAAACTTATAACATCATATATCTAAGTAATATTCTACTATCCCTTAATAGCATATATCTCAAGATTAACTATAAATATACATTAATAGTGAAATAGTTTGCTTAGTGAGAAATCAGGATGTAACGATTTTCTTTCATTTTGCGTACTATAACATACTTTCATTTCCTATATTTCCATGGTTCTCAACATATAATACATAGTCCAAATATTCACTATTTTATTCTTATAAATTATCTTATGCAGTCATTGTTATCATTTTTAGTTTAGATGACCCAAATTCATAGTCACTAAATATTCCAAATCTACAAACCAAAAGCAAACATAAATTATAATTGAGTCTTCCCATTTTATATTGAGATAGACTTTATACAAATCTAAATGGGTTCAAAACCTTTTTATTATTTCCATATGCTAAGAGTATTGAACTTAAATTTTTTGAGTATATAAACATATAAGGATTCTAAAATATACATAGTCCATAAGTTTATCAACCATCTACCTAGGTTTTTGTATTTTCAACATGGTAAGTTAAATACTCTAAACCATAGAAAATGAAATAAACTATTGTTTACATTCCTAAGGATTTTTTTGAGTATAGGGTTAGTGTTATGGATGGTTGAACCATCCACATGACTAACCCTGTACCATTTGATTTAAATTTCTATAATTCAAACCCTAAGTAAACAAATTCCTTCACATAAAAATATCCAAAGTTGATACAATTAAATTACATCACCAACCTTTTTTAATGCTACCATATTTGAAACTAGAAAATCCTTTTCCTCTTGCTCATCTTTTTTCCTCTTTTCCTTAGTCATCCTCTTCTTCTCAATGGCTCACTAATTATCTAAATTTTCATGTAGCTTCTAGCTCCTAGTTAGTTTTTTATGCTTAATACACTATTTTTCATTTAAATTACTTAACTCCTAGTTAATAACTAGAAAAATCCCTAATTACTATATTGAGCTTTCTCACAATTCACTAATCATTATTTTTTATTCAAATTCAACTTTACATGCCAAATAAAATTTTAAAATTGAGTATATATTAAATAATTCCACTTTTGTTATGATAACTCACTCTTAAAAATCTCTATGTAGTCCATGCATATAATTCAAAACTAGACTTTAGATTGTAGGATATGTTTTTAGGATGTCAAACTCCCATCATATAAAATAAGATAATTATCCCTTGATAATAAACCAAACAAGTATTAATTTTAATTATATCCCACTAATTATTTGCATTCCTTACAATTGTATATAGACTATATATGTCTTTACAATAACTTTCAAATATTGATATTCATGAATATCAATCTTTGCAAACTTAATGTTATAAAACATTATTTAAGACATTATCTAGTCTATATAAAATAACAATAAGATGTCATCAAAAAGATTTATATTTACATATTCACAATCATGAATAGAATTATCTTATATAAACATATTATAATTAAATCACTATGTCTATGTATAAATACAAAATACAAACTCCTACAAGATTTATCCTTTATAAATATGTTAATGTTTAAAACATGAAAGTTACAATATCTAATATAATTTACTCAAAAAATGTACTTTTACTATCAAACCAAACACAAAATGCATATTATTTTTTAAAACCTAATGTAGTGTGTGCATGGGTCTTAGCAATTTCCTCTATCATCCTTCACTATCTCCATCTATCCCACCCTCTCCGATAATGCTTTCCCTCCATCACGTCTTGAGTGATGAAATCTCTTGCATCACACTCATGATAAGAAGGTAGTCAATTTAATCATGATATAATCATAAAACAATACTATAAAAATAAATAACATAATCATTAGATATAGAATTCATATATCCACCTTATAATAATGAACTCATGAAATCTAAGTAACACATATCTGTCCCATAATAGTATATGACTTAAGATTTAAAAAGTGAAAAACCAAATTAACTTTAATATTAATCCATGGATAAATATGTAAATTATTTTAGGTGTGAGAATCATGATGTAACATCCTTTCCCCCTAAAACTGGTCATCATCCTGATGACACTTATTCAAATAATAGTTTTGAACAACAAATAGAGTTTAATAGAATAAAAACATAGTATCTAGCATCAATCAAGAAAATAAGTGTGGAAATAATTTTTATAACTCTTCATAGTCCTCCTAAGTAGAACTATCCTCATATTATTAGTCCCATAAGACCTTACACTATGACACTTCTCTATTTTATAAATGAAGTTTACCAGTGTCAATTACTCTAATTAATTCTACCATGACCACCCTGGGATCCAGAACCTGCAAAATATTCCAATCCAATACATGTGAGAGATTAGGTATATACTTCTTAAGATAAAATACATGGAAGACATTATTCAATAGAGCTAGGGCTCATGGTAATGTAAGACTATACACTAAAAGATTGAACACTTCTAAAACATCAAAGAGTCCCATATATCATAGTGAAAGTTTTATTGACTTCTCAAATTTAATCGATCTCTTTTGTAGCTTAACTCATAAAAATAATTTATCACCTACTACAATCTATCTAGCTATTCTATTTATATCAACATAAATCTTATGCCTATCATTAGCCTTGACCAATCTCTACCAAATTATTTTAACTCAATCTTCCATTTCTAAAAGAATATCAGGTCCAAAGACTACTCTATCTTCCAACCTATTCTAACTGATTGGCATCTTGAAGCTTCTCCCATAAAGTTATTAAAATGGTGCCATATTCAAAGTAGATTGGTATGAATTGTTGTATGAAAACTCAACCAATGGAAGGTATTATTCCCATTTGTATTATTGATCCATGTAATACATTTGAAGAAGATCCTCTAAAACCTGATTAACTCACTTAGTTTGACCATCAATCTATGGGTGATATACAATACTAAAGTTTAGTTGCATACCCAAAGATGAGTTCAGAGTTAACTAAAATATAGAATTTATTCTTAGATCACTATTTGATATTATCTTCTATGAAAAACCATGCAATCAATACACTTCCTTTACAAACATCCTCGTAAGAGTTAGTGCATGATTTGATAAATTACCTAGGATAAAATGTACTACCTTGGTTAATTTATTGACTAAAAAAAAGATCATGTCATGATTATTACATGACAAGAGTAATCCTTAAACAAATTCCATACTGATCACCTACCATTTCCACTCTCATACGTCGTGTGGATATAACAATCCAATTAGATGCACATTTTTAACTTTCACCCAATGATATTCCAAATAATAAAACATAAAGTTTGCTGCATCTTTCTTGATTCCCTTAAAGAAATATGGTGGTCTAAGCTCTTCCATAATATTTTTTACTCCTAAATGTTTGGAATATGGGGTGTTGTGTAGTTCTTTTATCACTGTGCTCCTCAGATTATCCTAATCTAGCACATACATCCTTCTATTATAATGCAAAATACCATCACTCTCAAGAGTGTATCCTTTATACCTAGAATTTTGAGCATTCTCTATCAAAGTTTTCTTGATTTAGTCATAAAATTCATCCCTTGGAGTGAACTCAATCACATGATCCTTGAAAGTACTCCTAATAGTAGCCACAACTGCTATGTACCTTCTATGATTCAAAGAATTAATAGATCTATTCTCTTTACCTTTGATGTAATTTATATCAAAGTCATAGTCAAAAAAAATAAAAACCAAATCCTCTGATGAGCATTTAAATTTGGTTGGGTGAAAATGTATTTGATCCCTAAGTTATCAATCTTAAGCTCAAACTGCTTTCCTAACAAATAATGTCTCCAAACTTGAAAAGTATGGATAATTGCTACAAGGTAAAGATCATGAGGGGGGTAATTCACCTCATAAGGCTTCAGTTTCCTTGACTCATAAAATACTACTACTCCATCCTACATAAGGAATCCTCCTAGTCCATTCGTAGATGCACTTGTGATCATTTAAAATTTCCCATTAGGATTATGAACTCTTAACACTGGTGCCAAAGTAAGCCTTCTTTTTAATTCCTAAAATGCTACTTCAAACTTCTTTGATTGGATAAAACTTTGATTCTTATGCTACAAATAAGTAATTATATTATCTATCTTAGAAAAATTCAAAATGAATTTCCTGTAATAGCCCACTAATCCCATAAAAATCCTTACCTCATGCACTTTCCTTGGTGTCGACTACTACATAATGGCTCTTATCTTATCTTGATCAACAAAAAATACCATCCACTGAGATAATATGTCCCAAATATTACACTTTATTTTAGAAAAATGCACACTTGGACAACTTTCCATACATTCTATGCTTCTGTAGACATTGAAATACTAGTTCTAGATGCTGAAGATGCTCTTCTACATCTTTAGATTGTATAAGAATGTTGTCTAAAAAGACCAAAACAAAATGATCCAAGTAATCTCTGAACACACTATTCATGAGATTCATGAGTGTTACTGGTGCATTCATCAATCCAAGTGTTAACATGGTGAACTCGTAATGCCCATAACAAGTTGTAAATGTCATCTTTAGAATATCTTCATCTTTTATCCTTAACTAAAGATATCCATCTCCAAGATCAATCTTATAAAAGATAGTTGCTCCTCGTATATGATCAAAAAGATCATTTATTCGAGGTAGAGGATACCTATTATTTATGGTTTATTTATTCAACATTATATAATAAATGCAAATTTAAAGAGTGTCATCCTTTTTCTTAATGAAAATAACTGGTACACCCCATAATGACACACTTGATCTGATCAATCTCTTAGATAATAAATCTTGAAGTTGTGCCTACAATTTTATTAATTTAGTGGTTGTCATTCTACATGGAGCCTTAGACTGAGGTTTTAATATTAGTTTGATATCGAATTGAGAAATCAAATTCCTACTTAGGAGGCAATCTTGGCAATTCTTCTAGAAAGACATCATGAAAATTCCTAAGGAAAGGATAATGTTTAATTGATTGTTCCTTAGTTTCCTCTATTTTATTTATATTAACAATAAATACTTGACACCCTTTACCTTGGGCCTTCTTGAGTTGCATTTCATAAATCTACCTAAGCCTTAACTCCCTTGTCTCACCTTGAATTAGTATCTAATTTCTAGAATCATCAAGATACTCAACCCTTTTTAGATAATAGTTAACCTTGGATTTATGCTTCACAAGCTAGTTAACACCTAAGATCACATCATATGATCCTAGAGGTGCTACATAAATATCCACAACCATAGTTAATTCTGGCAACCTAATTTTTGATTCTAACAAATACTTGTTCACCTAGAGTTTGGAGTCATTCCCATATTATACTGACCATGCATTTTCCATTACAACAACTTTTTTAGACAATTTATTTAAAATTATAGGATCTATAAAACATTATGTAGCCCTTCTATCTATAAAAATAGAAATTAGATGTTCAAACAAAATATCTGATAGTTCTATGGGTGAAGCTTAGAACTTGGCTTGCCAATTATCAACCACTGCATGAATACATTATTGAAAAGTTCCTTGCTGAGGTGAAGAAATTTTATTTTTTATTTATCTTGGGTACATTCACACACAAAATGGTCACCTACATAGATGAATCAACCTCTTGGTGGTCCCTTCTTATTAAATTGTTGGTTTCCCTTGAAATTACCCATAGAACCATTACCCAATTTCTTGCTACCTGTACCACTATTGAATTTATTATTTTAATTCTTGTACTAATTCTTGGAGTATTCATTCTTTTGCTTCTATTTCTTCTTCTTTAAATTTAGATTTGAACTTCCAAACTTTTTCTTAAACTTGTCTCTTATCTAAGCAAGAGATTTCAATGTTTTCTTTTGCTTGACTATTTTCTCAAAGACACGGTCTATGGTAGATGGTCCATGAGCATCCACCTCTCCACCAATATAGGGTTTTAATCCCATGATAAACTTCTTAATCTTGACCCTCTCATCATCTTGATATTAAGGTACATATTGAATAAGTTTGGTGAACTATTCCTAGTACTCATTCACCAACAAGTTCCTTGCTTTAGATTCTAAAAAATCCATAAGATTTTGAAAAAAAAAAATATTTGGAAGCCACCATGATCTAAATAGTGTCACAAACTACTCCTAAGTAGTGGTGGTTGAATTTAGATGCATTTCTAACATTTTGTTGGCCCACCACATAGTTGATTCTCCAACTAATTGATAAGCTCCCCAAATAGGGTGACCTTGGAGTAGTTTTGAATCTCAAAATACTTTTCCATTTCATTCAACCATGCTTGAGCTCCATCTCCCATAATAGTTCCTTCAAACTTTGGTGGATTCACTTTTTTCATATCCCTAGACAACTTTGTGGTTACACATGTTCTTACATCTTAAGTCACTTCTTCGTGTCTTTGCTTTTGAGGAATTTCCTACTTAGTAGGATGATCTTTAGGATCATCCTATTGGTAATCTTACTCATGTCTATGAATTTCCTATTATAGGGCTACAACTCTATCCCTAGTCTCATTCATGATTGTAAGAATATGATTTAACTTTGCTTCTTATTTAGTGACAAACTGGTTTGGATCAAACAGAGGGTTATTATCATTGATAGTTAAAGGAACCTCAACTGATTCTCTTGATCAAACCATTATCCTTTCTAGTAATAAAATAATACAAAATGTTAGCAAACTCATTAAGTCTTAGAGTTCAAGCATCAACTCTAATACCATAATGTAACATCCTCACAGGGATTTACTAGAAAAATGTAGTAAATGTTTTTTAAATTACTTACTCAACACTTATTATTTTATTAGATTACACCATGATAATATAATTAGTGATTTTTAACATACCAAACTAAGTACAATTAACATAAGCAAACATGTAACAATAATATTTAGTGATCACTATCAATGAATCACAATTATACAAGGAAAGTAATCATAATATATAATCCAACCATGACAAGTACAATAGTATAGTCACCACTATAAATTTATTACAATTAATTGATTATATTTCTAATAGGCATATAGCCTCATCAAAATTACAATGATAGATACCATTCTCCATGGGGTTTGAGTTACTATAACTCAACTATATCTCTGATAATCTCAAGTGTAGTCTCTAAGTAAGTACAATAGTGGGGAGGGAGAGCATCATTTGAGTGTTTTTCCACACCAACCATAGACCATCAATCCCCCACACAATCTTCTAAACAAGGAATGAACCTCCCTTTATAGATGGGTAAATACTGATAGTTTTAGAATCCAAAGAGACATGCTAGTACTCGTGTGCTATAAGATTCCTACTACATGATGTGAATCATAAATAAAATATGATCTAACATGATATCACATAAACACATCAATCATACATATGAAATGATAATGTCTATCTAACATTATTTTGGATAAAGTTTTTAAATAGCTATTGATCTCTAGGATTAGTCAATTTCATACACACCACTTGATATGATTACTTTCATCTCACATTGGTGATGTTAGCTAAGCCATTGAAGTCCATCTCACTTCTTAGTTAGAACCATCAATGTTAAATTTAGTTCACATTTAATAATAACCAATAGATTCATGCAATTATTTTTACTAGAAAGTAGAATCCATATACTAGTTACAAAAATAATTACTTTACATATAATTAGATCGTCAAACATATGAATGAACCTTATTATAATATACATCTCATATGGAATATTAAAACAAGCAAGTTTATATACCAAAATCTAATTTTATTAAATAAATGTTATGCGCAAAATTTATCAATTTCATATCCTAAAGTTCAAACAATTTAATATAACACAAATTACATAATAATTTAAACTTTATTTAAAAACACTTAATTTATTCATCTAGAATTTAGGATGTGTATATAGTTATAGTTCCCTATCCATTAGGATTTCATGACTTATGTGACTAGTACATACTATAAGTATATTCATGCCACCTAATTTATAAATATAGGTTATACACATGTAGGAAAACCTAACTTGTTCTTTACGTATATCTCATATACCTAGATATGTTTCTATTATCTATATCCCATAATATAGATAATTTAAATGTATCACTATTTTGATATACATAGTTTTATATAAATTTACATAATTCATTTCCAGGTATATACAAAACTAAAATGCAATTTCATAAACCTTTAAATCTTGTAAAATATACAACTATATAAGTATCAAGTCTAATTTTTTATTGACAATCATCCCTTATAAATGCTAATGCTCTTTTCTTTTTTTTACAAACATGCATAATTCACCCAAAATACCTAAGTATACACAGTTTCCTTTGTAAATATACACATTTTCCTTTGCAGACATTATTATCATTTATGGTTTAGATGACTCAAATTCAAAGTCACCAAATATTCCAAATCCACAAACTAAAAGCAAACATAAATTATAATTGAGTCTTCCCATTTTAAATCAACATAGACTTCATACAAATCTAAATGGGTTCTAGACCTTTTTATTATGTCCATATGATCAGAGTACCAACCTTCAATTTTTTGAGTGTATAAACATATATGGATTCTAAAATATACCTAGTCCATAAGTTGATCAACCATCTACCTAGGTTTTTGTATTCTCAACATAGCAAGTTAAATACTCTAAACCCTAGTGAATGAACTCGACTATTAGTTACATTCATAAGTATTTTTTTGAGTATAGGGTTAGTTTTGTGGATGGTCAAGCCATCTACAAGGATAGCCCTATACTTTTTTATTTAAATTGATATCATTCAAACCTTAAGTAAACAAATTAATTCACATAAAAATGTCCAGAGTTGATACAATTAAAATTACAACACCAACCTTTTTCAATACTACCAAATTTAAAACTAGAAAATCCTTTTCCTCTTTCTCAACTCGTTTCCTCTTCTCCTCGGTCATCCTCCTCTTCTCAATGGCTCGCTACTTATCTAAATTTCCATGTCAATCCCAAATCAACCAAAATTTTCATGTATATGCTATCTCCTATTTAGTTTTTATGCTTAATACACTATTTTTCATTTAACTTACTTAACTCCTGGTTAACAACTAGAAAAATCCCTAATTACTATATTGAGCTTTCTCACAATTCACTAATCATTATTTTTTATTCAAATTCAACTTTTCATGCCAAATACATTTTCAAACCTGAGTATATATTAAATAATTCCACTTTTGTTATGATAACTCACTCTTACAAATCTCTATGTAGTCCACGCATATAATTCAAAACTAGACTTTAGATTGTAGGATAGGTTTTTAGGATATCAAACTCCCATCATATAAAATAAGATAATTATCCCTTGATAATAAACCAAACAAGTATTACTTTTAATTATCTCCCACTAATTATTTTCATTCCTTACTATTGTATATAGACTATATATGTCTTTATAATAGCTTGCCAAATATTGATATTCTCGAATATCAATATTTGCAAACTTAATGTTATAAAACATTATTTAAGACATTAGCTAGTCTATATAAAATAACAATAACATGTCATTCAAAATATTTATATTTCCATATTCACAAGCATGAATAGAATAATAATTACATATATTTTTAATTAAATCACTATGTCTACATATAAATTAAAAATACAAAATCCTACAAGCTTTATCCCTTATAAATATGTTAATGTTTAAAACATGAAAGTTATAATATCTACTACAATTTACTTCCAAAATATATTATTAATATCAAACCAAACATAAAATGCATAATATGTTTTAAAACCTAATGTGGTGTGTGCATGGGTCTTAGTAATTTCCTCTATCATCCTTCACTATCTCCACCTAAGGCACCCTATTTGATGATGCTCTCCCTCCATCACATCCTAAGGTATGAACTATCCTACATCACACTCATGAAAAAAAGGTGGTTAGTCAATTTCATCATGATATAATAATAAAATAATAATATAATAATAAGTAACATAATCATTATGTACAAAATTCATAATTAATTACCTCATAATAATGAACTCATGAAATCTAAGTAACACACATATGTCCCATAATAGTATATAACTTAAGATTTAGTTAAAAAGTAACAAAAAAATTAACTTTAATATTAATCCATGGATAAATATTTAAATCAATTTAGGTGTGAGAATTAGGATGTAACATAAAGCTTAGGTAAGTGTTTTTAGTAGGTAGTTGTGTAGATAGCAAGTGGTAGTATAGGGATAACAATCCTACTAAGTACCAATGGTCTACTCATCCCTTTCTCTGTTCACCCCTTAAGGCATGCACTCAAAGAGATTGACACTTGATGGGTTCCTAAAAGAGAGAAAGCATCAATAATTGATAAAATTTAAAAATATTAAACGTATACATATGCCCCACTTGAAGCTCATTACGTGTCATGTAGGTGCAACACAAGATGGTGCTTTGGGAAAAAAACATAGAAACACATACCATTGAAGCTAAATAAATTACAGTAAGGAGAAAATAAGATAAATGAAAGGATATAATTGAAAAACACATACCTATACTTACCTTATATCTATAGATAAAGAATGAGATGCAAGAAATGTGAAGGTGTCCAATGTAGGGAACATTAGACGAACCCATAAAAAGTAGCAAAAAATAATTTTTTTTGTAAAATATACATGTAACATGTGAAAATATTATCTATGATGTTAGGATTCTAGAACAACTTATGGTCCAAAAAAAGAGCTAGTAGAAATAAAGATATGATTAAAAGATAAAATCTAGTGGTAAATATTTGATAGGTAAGTAATTTTCAATAGTAAATATAAATAGGGTGAAAAATAATTCATTTGTTATTTTTAATATTCTGAGAAAACAAAGCTTTGAGAGACCTAGTTTGAGACTAGAAAGCCATCATGGTGAGGAGATGATAGCTGAGATGGGGAGGATGCATAGCAGCCACAATGAATGTAACACAGGTAAGCAATTATGAATTTTAAAAATTTGAGCAATTTTATTTGAAATTGATCTAGATATAGAAAATTGACTAGTAGGCAAAAATTAGGCACTAAAATTAACCCTAATAAATTTTTAGATAAACTAGGGGTAGAATGGGATACTAGGCAGGAAGAATTAAAACTAATAAATGCATAAGGAATTTAGGGTAAATATTTAAAAAGTCATCATTGTGAAGAAATAGAGTCAATGTAGTCAACTAATCTGTAAGTTAAGCAAAAATCAAAGGGTCGACTGCATATCAATGGGCCAATTTAGTACTCTAAGGGGTATCTGATTACGTAATAGTGGGCCAACTTAGTTTGAAATGAGGGGTAGGTTGAATGCATGCCAAAAGGCCAAATTATTTTGGGGAATAATGATGATATAGTCTAAAAAAAGAGGCCAACTATGTAGCACATGGCTAACATAGTATGCTAAATATAAAGGAGGGATGATTGAGTAAAGAATAGGTTAATCTAGTTGAAAATGGTAAGGGATGATTTAGTATCAGAAAAGGGTACCAAGTTGATTTAGTATTAAATAGGTCAATTATGTAGGAAAATCAAAAATATGAGAAACTAAATCAAACCAAATGATTAAGTAGTTAATTATTAAATTTTAAAGAATGTATTTTGATTATTTATGAGATGGAGAGCTAATACATCTTTTGTTGTTTGATATTTTATAAAGATGCTAGAGATATTAGAACTTGATAGATGCATCATGGATACTATGTTTTTTGGATAATTTGAGTGATGTGGATATATTTAGACTAGTCACACTAGGTTTTGAAGGTACCATGGAGATGAGGCAGATTTTGATGAGTGTTGATCTCTTTGTCATGTTCTTTGGAGCATGGGAATGGTTGACCAACACTTTAGGATGGGTGGTGGATAGAGATACCATTGAGGTAGGAATTAATTTGGAGGATGTCCATGTGTATATTTTACTACCTTTAGGAGGGACACTAGGGATCAGTGATACATTGGAATATCTAGATGAGAGACAAGCACTAGCCTAATGGGTAACATGATCAAATAAGATATACCTTGGATGCAAGGGCATCCCATGATGACCCAAAGTTTGATCCATTTTTGTCTTAAATAGTCTAATTATATTTATTATAGGTGTTAGAGGTTAGATGAAGTCATATGAGTGATCTATATTAGCACAAGTGGCATAAAATTTGAATTGTTGAGTTTCCTTCCAAAATTACCATATTAAAAATTATAATTTTTGAACCCTTTGGAAGAATATCCATGAATTTTATGAGGTTGATCAAGGTTTAAAACATGTTCAAAAGTATTCTAAGAGGTCTTAGAACAATGATAATGGTCCTTTATATATTCCTTAGTCTTTAGGCAAGGTCATACGTTAGACAATTTCATGTAAAATAAAAAAAATGCATGTAATAGAGGACCTCAATGTGGGAAACACTTTAAAGATTTAGTTTTTTTACTTGTAAAAGGTGGTGGAGTAATTTTTGAGGTATTATTAGTGTATTCCATTCAATGGATCAGAGTATGGATGTGAAAATAATGGAAGTTGATGAATAAAATGGACTGTGTAAATAAATTTTGTGTTTTGTTATTGCATGACTGAGAACTGAGTTTTTCAGGTGTGTTTTAATCCTCTAGTGGTGAGTGATTTGATATTGTGATTATTATTTCTATTTTTCATGCTCACCAAATTGATTTAGGAGATTTTGTGAGAAGTTGCAAGCAATTTTATTTGTAGAGACAACTAGTCCTGTTGATAGAAAGCAAATGGTCACAGTCTTATGTGAATCAATTGGTTTGGCATTTGATGTTTTTAGATAATTAAATAATTTTTATGATGGAAATGTGATACACATTATAATATCATTATTTATTTTGTTTTAATATATATAGAAAGCAAGATTGATCTTGATATAACTAGGTTACAAAAACTTGTCTAATAAAACCCACAATATACTCAGAACCAGGGTTGTATTCTACATCTTCATTTACATTGAATATTGTTTAATTGAAATGGAATTTTAAATGGGTTTAAGGTAACCTTATAATTTAATGAGTAACTTGGTAAATAATAACGAGTTATGGGTATTGAAAAGATAGTGAAATAACTAAAACCATGCTTAACCCTGTATACCCTGTTTGGTTCATGATTAGATCAAGTTCACAGGTTGTGTATTGTGAGGACATTAAGAAAAGGAAATGGAAAAAATAAAATGATTTTATTGAGGTTATATTTTACTTTTTTAAAAATTTAAGTGATAAAAACCATTAAGAATCCTTGGAACCATAGATAGTTGTTTTGTAATAACCTTGTTTCTGTAGCAGACTTCATTAAAAAGGCCTGTGTATAGGTGTTTTCAGGGAAAGAATAAAAGTTAAATTGATTAAAAAATGGATTGGAATATAGGTAATTATCATTACTTTAATTTAAGCTTCTATTATTATTTTTTTACATTTTTAAAGTGTAATGCTTAGTACAGACTTGTAGACAATCTCAGTTAGTACACACTCAAGTGAATCTTGATTTGGAAACATATGACAATCAAATGAGAAGAGATATTTTATGATTGGATATTGTGGGGAATATTAATACAGACCATAATAATCCATTTTTAATCTTTTAAACTGTTTGAATCATTCCCAGTGGATTTATTATGCTCGTGGGCTTTGACTAAGATAAATAACCCTACATCTAGGGTTTTGAGTGTTTAGCGAGTTTTCACTAGTAAAAGTCCATGAAAATTTGTGAAAGTCTTAAGTGTATGTTATTTAAGTTATTTTTATGTTATATTTATGTGACCTTACCCCTATGTATTAAAAATTAAGATTGTTTGAGAGTTAGCCCAAAATAAGCCTAAACAAAATTGAAAAGTGAGTTTAAAAGTTGGTATAAACAAGGAGATGGAATATAAAATTGCATGTAAAGTTAGATTTTAGAAAAGGGTATCTAAATCAATAAAAAAAATTAGGATTCAATAGTATACAATTTTGTACATTGTAAGAAATTTCAAAAATAGGGCTAGTAGGACTGAGACAAAGCAAGCAGAGTTTGGGAAAAGGTATGCATTGATGATTAAAAAGTGTTTGTGAGTCTTGGAAGGTATTTTTGAGATATTAATGGGATTTATAGGATAATTAAAACCCTAAAAAACAAGTTCAAATAATTTTGAGGTGGAAAATCAAGATGAATTTAGTAAACTATTGAATGAGGAATGAGTCCAAGAATCTAATGCAAGAGAAGTTGAAATAGAAACAAGGTGCAGAGTTAGAGTGTTTTTTATATAATATAAATCATTTTTGGTATCAGAGCAAGTGAAATATTCTTGTTTATTGTGAAAATATTTAATAATGTGTTTTAAAGTGAAATGTAGGATAGGTAACTAGGTGTAGTGCTCCATGGAGAGAGCCAATAGAGATGAGGATGATTTGGTCAAAATAATGACCCAATTGATTAATCCATTGGTGATGAGGATGGAGGACATTAAGGATACTCTTAGGAGGAGAGAAAAAATATAAATATTAGGTGAAATCGTACCTTTGCCAAGGATGAATAAGAGAGAATAAAGAGGTGATACAAGAGAGACCACAAGTGCAAGTAACAGTTTAAGAGAGATCAGACCATTTGTAGGTCACAGAATGAGAAGATAAGAAGTTCCAATGAGGTAAGGACCAAGACATAGATTTCATGGGTAATTTTAGAATTGCCATAGAGATGGACACAAGGTAGTAGAGTGTCCAAGGAATGTAAATAGAAGTATGCAACAATAGAGAGAGGAGAATGATGATAGAAGACAAAAGAGGAATGAGCCACTACTTATGAGGAGAATACTATTAAATTAGAAGCAAGGCAAGGAACCAATCCAAATAATAAAATTGTTAAAAATTAGATGCAAGGCCTATGGTAAGGTATGTAATTTGGTAATTGGTAGTGGTATCACTAACAACATTATTTAATTGGAGATGGAGAAGAATTTGAGGTTGAAGAGAATGCCACATCTAGAACCATACAAAATTACATGGGTTCAAAAAGGTCATCAGATATTGGTAAGTGAATAAAGCTAGGCTGAGTTTCAGATAGGAAGATATCAAGATCAAGTTCTATGTGATACTTTTCCTATAAATGTGTGTCACTTGTTCATAGGTAGACCATGGCAGTTTGATAAGCATGCCATACTTGATGAGACAACCAACACATATACCATTAATTAGGATGGATAGTCATATACACTTATTCCACTAAAAAGTGAAGAATATAGGAGAGATGAGAGGATAATGATGATGTTGATAAGGAAATGTTGGAGTAGAACTATGGAGAGTTTGGGTTTGATCAAAGGATTTTAGGAAGAAAAGAAGATGAATTGTCTTGAGTTGGTTGATATGAGGAGTGAAAATTGTAGGTCGGTAGCAAGAGGTATTCAAATAAAAGAAGAAAAATCACCTAAGAGAGTGATTAAGCATGAGGATAGTAAGAGAAAAATAGGACAACAAAATAAAGTTTGATATTGCAGCTAAGTTGGAAAGGAAATAGCTTGGGATTGACACTAAGCAAGTAAAGAAGATGGAGGTTGAACTGACCAAGAGAAAGGAAACCCAAGAGAAAACAATGAAGGCTTCAAATATTGTTTATAATATGTTGTTTAGTGTTAAATGTGCAGGTAGAAGATAAAACAAAGATATATATGTAGCATAACGTGATTGAGGCAGCCACAAAAGAGGTGGTGGAAGAAGATAAAAGTTTGCAAAATAATCTTGAACAAGAGAAGGATCTGAAAGATTTGAGCCATATGAAACAAGATTATGAAATCAATCAAGAAGATGAGGTAAAAAAATATGAGCATACAACCCATGTATATGTAGGTACAAGAGGGAAGTAAATATGTTGATATACAACAAGAAGATAAGAATGTACATAAGAATGAGGTAAGTAAAGAACAAGCACAAGTTGTGTATGAAGTGAAATGGATAATACAAGAAGCATGGGTGAAGGAGGAAGATGTAATACTTTTATAAGTGGTTTAATATGGATTTAAGGAGATGGTGAATTAGTTTGAATAGGAAGAGTGGTATGCATATGCAAATCAAGAAGAATATGGTAGCAGATATGATTTGTTTAACATTATTGCTTTGTGTGTAGGTATGTTAATTATGAAGGTGAAGAAGAAAAGGCCTAAATGTGGGGCCCAAGAGAGTTTTCATATTTATGAGAAAAATAAATTATATGAAGAGTTCCATTACATTCCATCAGTAACATATACTAAGTGAAACATTCAACACATGTGGCAAAGATTCTTCCAGCTTGGTAGTATGATGCAGGGGCATCCCATGATGACCCCAAGTTTGATCCAATTTTTTCTTAAATAGTATACTTATATGTATTATAGGTGATACTAGTTAGATCAAGTCATAAGAGTGATCTAGATTAGCACAAGTGGCATAAAATTTGAATTATTGAATTTCCATCTAAAACTACCACATTTGAAAATTTGAATTTTTGAACCCTATGGAAGAATCTCCATGCATTGAATGAGGTTGATAAAGGTGTAAAACATGTTAAAAATGTGTCTAATAGGTCTTAGAAAAATGACAAGGGTATTTTCTATATTCCTTAGTCTTTAGGCAAGGTCATGCGTTAGACAATTTCATGTAAAATAAAAAAAAATGCATGTAATATAGGACCTCAACATGGAAAACACTTTCAAGATTTAGTTTTGTTACTTGTAAAAGGTGGTGGAGTCAGTTTTGAGGTAGTATTATTGTATTAAATTTGAGGTATTATAGGATGTATTTGAAAATAATAGAAGTTGATGAATAAAATGGATTATGTAAAGAAATATTGTGTGCTTTATTATTGCATGGTTGAGAACTGAGTTTTTGAGGTGTGTTTTGATCCTCCAGTGGTGAGTGATTTGATATTGTGATTGTTTTTTTTATTTTATTGTGATTTTTAATACTAAATAAATTTATTTATGATCTTTTTTGATAATTTGCAAGCAACCTCATTTGTAGAGACAATTAGTCCTATTGATAGAGAGCAAACAGTCACAGTCTTATGTGAATCAATTGGTTTAGCATTTAATTTTTTTATATAATTGAATAATTTGGAGAATGGAAATGGGATACAAATTATAAGATGATTATTTATATTATTTTAGTATATATAGAAAGAAATATTGATCCTGATATAACTAGGTTACAAAAACTTGTCTAATGGAACCCACAGTATTCTCATAACGAGGTCTATATTCTACATATTCATTTACATTGAATATTGTTTAGTTTAAAGGGAATTTGAAATGGGTTTAAGGTAACCTTAAAAGGTAATTATTTATTTGTTAAATCATAATGAGTTGTGGGTATTGAAAATATAGTGAAATAACTAAAACCCTGCCTAACCCTATATACCCTATTTGGTTCATGATTAGATCAAGTTCACAAGTTGTGCATTGTGAGCACATTAAGAAAATGAAATGGAAAAAATACAAGGATGTTACTGAGGTTATATTTAAATTTTTAAAGTTTTTAAGTTATACAAACCATGAAGAATCCTTGAAACCATAGATAGTTGTTTTGTAATAACCCTATTTTTGTAGCAGACTTCATTGGAAAGGCCTATGCATAGGTGTTTTGAGGGAAAGAATAAAATTTGAATTGATTAATAAATGTATTGGAATTAATTTAAGTCTCATTATTTTAATTTAATCTTATATTATTCTTTTGTTACATTTTTTAAGTACAATGTTTAGTACAAACCTGTAGACAATCTTAGTACACAGTCAAGTGCATCTTGATTTAGAAATGTATGATAGTTAAATGAGAAGAGATATTTGATTATTGGAAAACATGGGTAATATTAATAAAAACCATAATAATCCATTTTTAAGCTTTGAAACCCTTTGAATAATTCCTAGTGGATTTATTGTGTTCTTGGGCTTTGACTGAGATAAATAACCCTAAATCTAGGGGTTTGAGTGTTTAGAGAGTTTTCACTAGTAAGAGTCCATGAAATTTTGTGAAAGGATTAATTAGAATGTTATTCAAGTGATTTTTAGGTTATATTTGTGTGTTTTTACCCTTATATACTTAAAATTAAGACTATTTGAGAATTAGCCCAAAATAGGGCTAATATGCCTAAATAGAATTGAAAAGTGAGTTTGAAAGTTGGTCTAAACAAGGAGATGGAATCTAAAATTTAAAGGAAAGTTATATTATGGAAAAGGGTATCTAAATAAATAATTTTTTTTTAGGATTCAATAAAATACAATTCTGTACATTACAAGAAAGCTTGAAAACATGGTTAGTAGGACTGAGACAAAGCAAACAGAGTTCAAAAAAAGGTATGAGTTGATGATTAAAAAGTGTTTGTGAGTATTGGAAGGTATTTTTTAGAGATTAATGGGATTGAGAGGGTAATGAAAACCCTAAAAAATAAGTTCAAATAATTTTGAGGTACAAAATCAAGATGAGTTTAGTAAATCATTGAATGAGGAGCGAGTCCAAGAATCTAATGCAAGGTAAGTTAGAATAGAAATAAGGTGTAGAGTTAGAGTGTTTATTATATGATCTACATCAACCTAGATTAAGGGTAATTTTATTTTATGTTTATATTTCATCCCTTCTATACATAGATAAGGTAGTGATAGGACTTGTGACAACATAAGTTTTCTATCACAATTTGGACGACAAGGCACCATTGTATGTGATAGCCTTGTGTCAGTCAATATTAGATCAAAGAATACTATACAATTTTGGGGCTATCATATGGGTCTAAATCATGAATTATATGTATGGTATGTTTTCTAGGGTCAAAAAAACCATGTGGCCTATGGTTTTATTGAGTGATTGGATATATGAGAGGATCCCCATATATCGGCCAACTAGGTTGCCCCATATGGTTACTAATAGGTTGCCTTAGGTCATGTAGTAGAGATAGGACCATGTAAATTAAGTAATTCCAAACGTGACAAATTTATAGACTATCACTTGAGGAGAGATCATGTGGAATCTATATACACAAAATTCTATTGTATGGCCTAGTTAAGTGACCATTGTTATAGGGTTGGCATGGGTATGTATCATGGGCCACTACACATCATGAGTAGAGATGCATCTAGTGGCATGTTCAATAGGATAGTTAAGACTCCCACACTTAGTATCCCCTATAGTAGTTCCTACTTATTAGGCATGGAATACTAGAGATCTAAGAAGGAGGGGAGGAGGAGGGGTATTGGTAGAGATACTAGTGATCAAGCCATAACGTGCTAGACCATGGACTAATCAAGCATGATAGTAGGCAATAGTGGATATAGTAGGAGGAAATGTTATGGATGTGGATGTTGGTACACAACATGCACCAAAATAATAAAAATAATGACTACCATGATCTCATCAAAGATGGAGGCATTATCAACAAGAGCAAGTGCAAGTCAGGGTTACAACAAAAGAGGACCCAAAAACCACTCTAGGACATAGCTTGTCCATAGAGGCACCTATGAGGATAGGATCATGATGTTATCTATTGGTAACTCTTAAATTTGTACTAATATAGAGGTGAGCCATAGAGGAGGGATTTGGTAGATGAACAGATGGAGAGACTATGTTTGGTGGGTGAGCAGACAAAGAAAAGGTGCTTGGTGATACCATCATTGGTGAGAAATGTTTTAATTTTTTGATATAATACATTAGTTTTATTATGATTATGATAGATAGATGGTTTTGAGATAGATATACAATCTGATGCCTATCTAGTTTTTGGTTTTGTAGATCCTATGGTAGAGGAAGTCATATGGGGATCCTTGATTTTGGTTATGTATCATGACATTTTGGATGGGGTGTTAGCACCATACAACCCCACCACTCTGGATGTTCCTATGGTACTATCTTCCCTAGCCTAGGTGGGTTGGTTTAGACTAGTGGGGGAGGCCACAATGTAGATTTAATCATGTGAGGATGGATTACAACCACTATTAGGGGTGAGAGAGGGAGAGGCACAAGGTTGGAAGGCCTTGAAATAGGAAAGAGTGTCACACATGGCTACCACTATCTAGCTCATATAGGTATAGGCCCAGGTGGCCAATCTACAAGGATAGGTAGCAGGTTTGATATTCCAAACTACCTCATTAAAGTGTAGCATTTAGAGGAGATAGTCCTAGACATTTATGGGCAGTGTGGCTAGGCCACAAGATAGATAGGATGGAGCCTAGCCTTAGAGCTGGAGCTATTGTATTTTGTATAGAACAAATATATATATATATATATATATATATATATATATATAACATTCAACATATATTTACCATAACACATATAATAAAAGATAATACATGTGCTAGAAAGAAATATATCAATGTATCAACATCCACATCCAAGTATAACTCATGAGATCTATATATATATTGATCTCATGAGTTATACTTGGATGTGGATGTTGATACATTGATATATTTCTTTCTAGCACATGTATTATCTTTTATTATATGTGTTATGGTAAATATATGTTGAATGTTTTATTTTCTATCATTATGTGATACAAATGCATGGTTAAAAAGAAAAAGGCAAAAATGACTTGGAAAAAAATATAAGTAATAAAAAACAAATGTACTACACATGATATCATGATGGGAAATGTGTAATAACAAAATATGACTAAATATAATAAACTAAAGATGGCAAAGAGGGTAACAAATTTTTTTAAACTATTTTCACCAAGTTAAAACAAGATAAAATCACACTATATCACATTGGGAAGTATGAAAATATTATAATAAAATAGAAGGCACATGAAAAGAAATTGTATAAAAACAAAAAAATTAAGTCAATCAATCATACTAAATCTCGTTGAGAAGTATAAAAGAGAAGATAAAATTGGAAAATGAAATTAAATTGATCACACTAATTCAAGCTAGGAAGTAGAAAAAATTAAATAAAATGGTTGGAAGTATACATGCAATTGGAAAATAAGAAGATAAAAAAGTGAAAGATTAATGAAGTAATCATGAAAAATACTACATCAAGATGGTAATCATGTTAATGGCATGTAACTCATAATCAATCACTAATTATCTCAAATTTGACACATGTAATTTCATTGTGACTTGGGTATTGGAATATTTTGTGAGGAGGGCCTGATCCTATCCATAGTCTTACAATGCAACTCACAAAGGGAACAACAATTAGGTGGAAACAAATATGAAAAATTATTTTCAAAAATATGTTTATAATGTGGTAATTTTTTAGGAAGGCCTGGTCCTACCATAGTCTTATATTGCAACCCACAAATGGAACTCCTAGGGGGTGTGATCAATTAACAAAACAAATATTTCTCAAGGGAAAATATTAGGAATGTTGTAGATGAAAGAGGGAATGTAAAAATCATAATATAGGCATCTATGAGAAGACCTTAAGAAACTTGAGGTACACTAAGTACATAGGAAAGGCACTAAGTGGCTAGTGACCATAAAAATACAAAGGATACCTATTCACAATGAGAATAAAGATATATATGCAAATAGGTGAGATACTAAGATCGAATCATGTTTTTTAGATAAACAAGAAAATTAAAATGGACCTAGCTTCCCCCAATATGTTCTTCATTCTTGAGGACCTCTTACAGAGTTGTCAGTCTACTATGGAGATTAGGTACTTGTGTGAGAAAGTAGGTAGCACTAAAGTACTTTTACTTTAAAAAAAAAAAAATCTTTTCCCAATCTATTGGCATACCACACCCCAATATATATTGAATCTATCACGAGTCCAAATATGGATTTTGAGCTTCGATTAGTAAAAGGAGATGTGTTATGAATCACATATTTTAGTGTGATTTGAATTTTGATATTTGAGTGTTGCCTTTTGTTTAAATGATTTGGCTTTTAAAATTTTATGGATTTTAATATTCCTCCTCCATATGAATTTGGAATAACCGGCATGAGAGATAAAATTGATACACATAAATTATCTTTAGACTTTGGCTAAAGGAAGCTAAGTATTTGAACTTAGGCTTGCCTATGAACCAATATGTTATCTCAAGTTTCAACCATGTGTATGCTTATTTTGAAAAAAGAAATAAGGGAATAAAGGGAGGTCTAATGTGGATTAGTAAGATATAATTACAGTGACATGGATTTTTTTCTAATTTATCACATGGTAAAGAAGGATTATTAAGGGGAGTAATATTTGCATAACCAAGTCACAATAATAAATATCTGTGTTGTATGAGATAAGGTAGCAAACAAACATGAGAAAAAACAAAGACATCCATGAAAAGGAATGAAATCATAAAGATAAGTGTGAAATCATGGAAAGAATAAAAATAATCCATAAGAAAAGATGAAATAAATGACACCATATACAATACATAATGTGAAATATAAAGATCTATGTAAGATAGATAATTGAAGTAAAATTTGACACATAATCAAAAGATATAAGATATATATAAAAGTGGATTACAAGTCCAATCCAAAATCATAATGAAGAATGAAAGAATTCCATGTTGTGTTCATAAATACTATCTAATTTTTCCAAATATATTATTCATAACATCTGATATATCTCTGTGAATCTGGATCTTAACTGCAGTAAGAGTCTCATTTATCCTAAGGGAAAGTTGTGAAGAGAGATTCATCAAATATACTCAATAGAAAATGTAGGTACCATTGAAGTATCATTCTCATGAGGGATATCATATTTAGAATACTCAATAATGGGAATATATGTTGGAATAGGAATGGAATCTACAGGACAAGGAGGTGAAACCACCTGTGGAGAAGGGACCTTATATGGGGTAGAAGATGTAGGTGGTGTGGGATCCAAAGGTGAGGAAGGAGCCATGGGTGAATAACGAGGAATATTATTATGTGGATGGCCTATGGTAGGATTAATAGAAGGTTTATGAATGGTAATAAGGTGATCATGAAGATTATGTTGGAGGATGCAACAATGATTAGTGTGATGGGTATTGTATTAGTGCCAAAGCTAATACACCTCTCCATATTTTGGAATATACTCAGGTAACAACTTGGGAGGAAGTATAGCCTTGTCTTTTGGTTGAGGAAGAGTAGGATTCAATGTGTCTATATCTTTTTTAAGCTTTTGACAATGTTTGGAATAATGATTATATGTGCCATAAAATCAACATATACACTTGTTAGTAGATTTTGGGGCTCTATTAATAGAAGAACTCGAAGCAAAAACTAGGGAAGGATAATATAAAAGGTAGTATCTATTCCAATGATTAGAAAATATATGAATATCACATTAAGTTTGATCATCCCATTTTGTGGGTAGGGGATTAAGTTGTGTCAAAGGAAGAAGGCCATCGGCAAGGGGAGGTAGGGTTGGTGGAGAGATTGGGCTAGGATCATCTAAAGGAGAAGTAAAATAAAATACAAGATGAGTCTTAGATAAAGTTAGAGTAGTTTTAAGAACCAGACTAGGCTCAATTAAGGGATAAGTGGGATTCACATAGGGATTAAGAATGGTATCAAGCATCTCTGGGGGAAGCTGGCTATAGGAATCTTAGTATCTAGTGAAATGATAAGGAACAATCATAACATGATCCATGATCATGCTCCTAAGATTATCTATCAAAACTAGAGGTGTAAAATACAATTGATCCATTTATAACCTATGAAAAAGAGGAATAATACTATTATTAAGAACTATATAATAAGGAATATAATAAGATGAATAAAAAAACTAAAATAAAGAAGAATGATATCGAAGAATATATGTTTAGTATTGTTCCTGTTATTGAGGTTTTGAATTGATGTTGTAATTGATGTCAAAGGTTATTAATAAATGTGTTCATGAGGTCATTTAAGATTTTTTTTGTTTGATAGCATCATTTAGGTAAGCTTGTTTTGAGTACTAGTCTTTGGGTATAACGTGTCTTGAGAATCTTAGTCATAACAAGCATAGTCATATCATGAGCATGTAAATGATGAGCATTAAGAGGTATGTTAAAATTTATGAAACTATTTTAGATCGTGTAAGACATATGAGAAATGTTTATAAGCATCAAGGAGTGTTTCAAGGTTAGTTATCAAGTTTCAAGTGCTTGAGAAGCCTAGCCATGACACTAGTCATGACATGCAGAGACCTAGTGAGAAGGTTTGAGAATGGTGGCTTGGTAAGATAAGAGCACATAGGAATGACTGGTTTTATAAAGTTTATTGATCATAAATATGAGACATTGGATCACTCATGTGAGTCTCAGGGTGAACCTAAAAGGGTAGGACCTACATATGTAATACGTAACTAAACCACTTATAGACCTTGATTGGCCTAATGAGGCATCATGATCTATTGTCAAGGAATATGAAGGATGTTTGATATTGTTTTAACATGTGATATTTTATGTGATAATTTAATTAAGGTGGAGAGCACATGAAAATAGGCATGAAGGTCAGTTTCGAGGCCTAATGTGATTTGTAGGTCAAGGTTTGAAGAGAAAAGAGAGAGAGTATGGCCTAATGAGGGGTCATTATTAGATTTAAACATGTTTGATATAATATTAGCATGGAAATAGGTATTATATGTGGTTTAAATCATGTTAACAATGTTTGAGGTCATGGTTTGCAATATAAGGCATGAAAAGTGGTTTTGAGGTCTTTCATGTGTACATAATGAATGGTTCTCAACCTGAGAAGGAATTTAAAATTTTCATTGGAAAGTGTAACATATGCATGGGAAACTAATATATTCATGGAATATGGGGAAGGTTCCTAAACCAAATTTCTAGGCATTAGTTTTTGGAATGAGGGGCTAAGATTTATGAATGATTGTTAATAGTGGAAGATGGTTTAACCCTCAAAGAACCCTAATAATGACTTGATATGAAATAAGTTGTTATAAAGTTATTGGAATGGATTGGTATGGAAATTTTAAATTATTTGAGGTTATATTAAAATCTACTTGGCACCTCCAAGTCTGATTGGTTTGTCAGGTGTGTGAGTAGACCCTAAGTGCTAGTTTCTTGAAGACTTATTATACTAGTTAGAGTTGACCAAGTAAAAGTATGCAAATAATTATATGAATAGTTGATAATTTTATTTTATTTCCATGTTGGTATATGTAAAGTTTCAAATTCTAAATTATGCTAAATCAGTCTTCCAAATTGACCAGTCGCTAACATGCCCAATGGTGAAAATAGTGAGAAACCCAAGCAGTAGTGAGAAGATGATTAGGGATGTGTTACCATTGAATAGGGATGAAACCAAGTGCATGGATACTTTTTTAAATAATTTTAATACATTTTAATGTTTTATATAAGTTTGGTGGTCAGTGAATATGATGAAAAGTTGATCACAAGTTGACTTGTCTGGTTCAAATGAGACAGTAAGATACAAGGTCATGAGATTCATCTGAAAAAATAATATTTATATTTGAACATATTATATTTATATCTAATAATGGTAAAATTATCTCATAATATAATCTAAATACATCATTATTATTTTAAATTTGTCATATATATGTTGAACGTCAAAATCACCATGACTGGTCTTTAAGGAAAACTGGCAGTTCTAAGTGAGCAAGTTGCAAGAGTGTTTTTGAGTCCTTTTTCCCTATGTAATGAATTCTAATTAACTTGGTGAATTTTTTTAGGTCTTTAAGTTTTTGTGTATATTTTTTATTTCCATTTTTTTTATCTAATTGGTTTTTTATCTTCAGTAGTTCAAGATAGTCTTTATGGGTATGCATAGACCTATTTGTGAACATTACTAATGGCATGCTTCAAGTGGTGGTTGAATCTAAAAGGTGTCATGGACTTAATATGATCTTAGTATGGGTATATTTGATTTTAATATGAAGTTTTCCTTCCATTTATGAATTTTTAAAGTGTTCTAATAAGATCAAAGGGTAATGTGGGGTAATGAAGGCCTAATTGGATTAGGACTCCTTAAGGCCTAGAAGAGGTTTTGGTCCTATATGCTATGACTGGCCTATTTTTATGTTTGATTCATGTTTTTATCATGTAATAAGACCTATTTTATGGAAAATATAAGTTGTAAAGTGTGTATATATAACCAATAGGTGTATGAGCAAAATCCTAGTATAAGAATAAGGCCTAATAGGCCTAATTGACTAGTTAGTTAATAAGTGAGTTGAAGTGAAGGATATAACACTTTGAAGAGATAATTTGGGTCTTACAGACCATCATAATGGTGATTTTAAAATATTTTAAAGATATAATTTGGGTATTGTAGTTGAATATCAAGGTCAAATGGCCTAATCTGTCTTGAAGAGACCTAATTAAGAGAAGAGACCTATAAGGCAATTTGAGAGGGCTAAAAGTGTGAAGAGATGAAAAAGATGGTCATCATTAGTTGGTTGATAAAAAATGTGTCTTTAAGGTGAAAAAATCAATCATGTGTATGATTTGGTGATGAGTAATCTAGGGGGTTGGTTCCTCCTTGCAAGTTGGTGCTCGTTAAAGCCTATTTGAGTTGGTGCTTAACTAGTTGGGGTTGGTGCTCCATATCAAGTTGGTTCTTCACTAAATTTGGTGTTTGTCTTATAGGAATATATTTAATTTACATATATAAATGGTTTTTCTTCCCATTGAGGGTTTCCCACTCAAATAAGTGTTCTGTGTATTATGCTCTTGTCTCATGCTCATATAAATGGTTATTGATGTGTTGCTAGTTCACTATATTGATTTAATAATTTATGAATGATAAATTAAATATTTTTGAAGATTGATTGACCCCCCCTCTTACTCATTGTATTTTAAATAATTGGTATCAAATCCTGGTCCTTTTAATCAAGTCTAATAGCATGAAGGTGATCCTAAGAAGCATAAGATGTCTAGTGATTGAAATGAAGAAGATAACATGTATGATGAAGAAGTATACTATGATAGTGAAGAAGAAAAAAGCTGAAGTAGACCTTGAATCTGAGATCATAAGTGCCCTTGATAATTTGAAGCATCAAAATAAGACTATCAAAGAACTCAAAAATCAATTAGAAGGTGTCAATACAAATTTGAGATCAAAGGAAGTTGAGTATGACTAGTTGAAGATAAAATTGAATTTCTTGAAGGTAGAGCATGATAAACTCATAGACAAGATGAGAAAGTTTTAGAGAGAGCATGAGATGTTAGAACAAGTCCTGGGGATAACATGAAAATACCAATTAGGTAACCCAATGTAACAAATGATAATCCATCATGGGACCATGGGAAAATGAGTAATCAATCAAGAGGTATGTATAGAAATGTTGTTTGCTACATCTTTCACAATATAGGACACATTGAAAATTTTTGCTCTAGTAGAGTTAGAAGGCCCTCAAGATTCAACAAGACATATGTATCTCCTATAATGCATGAGAAGAATCAAACATTGGTATGAAAACCAAAACAAGTTAGGACTGATCATATTGAGGTTAATAGTCAAGATGGACTATTTGATAAGGAGGAATAGAAGACTAAAGAGGATTCTATTCCAACTCAAACTATCTTTCACATTCAATATGAAGGAATGAAATGGTATATAGATATTGGTTTCTCAAACAACATGAAATGAGAAAAAAATAGGTTCATCTCATTGAAAAATAATGTTGTAGGAATAGTAAGGTTTGGAGACAACATAACTACCAATATAGTTGGAAAAGGTGTCTTGAGTTTAGATAATGGAAAGACCAAGACACAAAATGTGATGTATGTGGAAGGTTTGAAACATAACCTACTTAATGTAAATCAAATTTATAATCAAGGACACACACTAACATTTCATGACAAAGGGTTTGAGATAAAGAGATCCAAATTAGGAGGGTTAATTGCCAATGCTAAGAGGACTGAGAACAATCTATGTCTTAAATGAGATAAAAAAGGAGAGATGCTTCATGAGCAAGATAGATGAAAGTTGTCTATGGCATAGAAGGTTAGGTCACCTAAACTTTGACAATCTTATGAAGATTATCACTAAGAATTTTTTGAATAACATGCCTAAGATCACCAAACCTTCAAAAATACTTTGCAAGGCTTGTCAACATGGTAAGTAGACTAGAAGAAGGTTCAAGTCCAAGGAGTAATATACTAAAAGGCCCTTGAATTTAATACACATTGATCTTTATGGGCCTACAAGAATTCAAATAATTCAATGAGATAGCTACTTCATTTTATTCATAGATGATTACACAAGAATGACTTAGGTTACATTATTGAAAGAAAAGTCTAAAGCTCTTAACAAGTTCAAGGCATTCAAGGCTCTTGTTGAGAATGATAAGAATGGGAAGATCAAGTACCTAAGATCTGATAGAGGAGGAGATTTTTGGACAAATAAGTTTAATGACTTATATGAGGTTCATGGAATAAGGAGATCATTTTTAGTAGCTAGGACACCTTAGTAGAATGTGGTAGTGGAAAGGAAGAATATGACAATTAAAGAGATGGATAAAACTATGCTAAATAAGTCTATATTATCTGATGGATATTGGATAGAGATAATAATCACTGTAGTCTACATTTTTAATAGAGGGCAGATAAGGACTAATGTCAACAAGACTCCTTATAAACTATGAAAGGGCAAAACTACCAATGTGGAATACTTCAGAGTGTTTGGGATAAAATGTTTCATCAAAAAAGATGATGAAGACTTAGGAAAGTTTAATTCTAGATCTTATGAAGGTATTGTAGACACCTAAATCTGGCCACTGATAACCTCCAACTAGGCTTTTGGCCAATTTCCACCTAAAATACACAATTTGGCCTAAAAATGCTAAAACACGCTAAAAGATGTGAAACTAACATATTCAAGTGTTAATTTTGGCTAAGGTATCCCTAGATGGGGAAATGAAATTTGTGGGCCAACTAAGTTTGATCAGATCATTCTGAGTCAAAATGTCAATTTTGTACCTATGTGCTCTAGATTACTCTTTCTTATAAAATATCTTACACAAGATGCATGCCTTGTTTATTTGTTGTTAGTAGCATTCTAAATGGGATAATGGTTCTAACGCATTTGACATGGACTTCCAATTCCAATCCAATCAAATTTTAGACCAATACAAGGCAATTTGATCAATTTGAGTAATTTGTGCACAAATTAATTAATCATGCTTAAGAGTAATTAACCCAAATCAAGCCCTAATCAATAATTCCATAGAAACTTCTTGAAAAATTATTTTTGGAAATGAATATTGAATATCTACATCATCAAGTGACCTCATTTCTTGGGAAGACATCCCTAGGCTATAAATGCCATAAATATCAAGATTCATGCTTCCCATACCTCATTAAATCCCTCCATGCCTCTTAATTTCCACTTTTTCCAATGTCATGATAAGGATAATTACAAACTTGATTCCAAAAATTGAATTAATCCTCAACCACACATCTCAATCTCAAGATGGATGGTTCAGGTTGATTCTAGACATTTTTAAAAATATATAAATAGAAAGGCCATGAACATCATTTCTAAGATATTTTTGGTGCAAATTTATTATGCTCAAATATCTTCAAATACTTGAGAATGCAAAGTCATAATACATGATTGGTTCTAAATATCTTCAAGAAGCCATTACAATTAGTGTTACCATGCCAAATTGATTCCAAGCCAAGCCAAGCCAAGCCACAAGCCAAAGGTGTCAAGGAGAGATGGAGGTATCCAAGCTTCCATTTCCAAGGAATTCATGAGCACAAGCCAAGAAAGCCACCATTACAAAGGCATTTGGAGCATCCAAGGAAGGTGAAGGAATTCTTGTGTTTTCATTCCTTTCTTTTTAGTTGTGTTTGTCATTTGATTTTGTTAACTAAGCTCTCCCTAGTGTCTAGGCCTAGAGATGTTATGTTATTAGTGTGTTTAATTCATTTTGTTTCCATTTTGGAACTAAAACCATACTGACCATTGTATCTTGAGTTAAATTCTTAGATTCACATAATGGCATGCCTAGTGGGAGTAGACGTATCCCACACCTAAAAGAGATCATTTTGCAACTCTAAAATATTTATTTGAGCCTTTAAAACTCTTGTAAATTAATTTTCTAACTTTATTTTATTGGTTTTATTTGCCATTATTTAACATAATAAATGATGTTGACAAGTAATACCAACATTAATTACCTATTTAACCGACATCGGTTAGCAAAACCAATATCAATCAAATCTTGGTTAGCCAAAGTAATTGACATCGATCACTATGTTTTAACAAAAACATAGACCTGAGAGATACTTTTTCAAAGTTCATTATTTCAAGATAAAAAGATCTTAAAATCTAAAGGACATGCTAACAATTTTATTACAAGACCAAGCTTGATAATTGTTCAAAACATGTTTAAATCACCTTTGCATGCTTAAAAATCAATTAAGAACCTTGTTTTGGTGTTTAACAAAGAATTTAGATGTTTTGGTGAATATTTTGAAAGTTTGAAACTAAGAGCAAGGGGTCAAATGAACACCACCAAATATTTTATTTTGGGCTTAAAATTAGACACACTTGTCAATTTTTATTTGCAATAGTTGTTTAATCAAATCTTTGTTTGGCAAAAAGAGGAATGTTATGTGTATGCTCTTCTATTTGTTCCATATAGGGAATGCTTGGAATCAAAATCACCATTCCTATTATGAGTAGCCTAGTCCAAGGCTAAAAATAATGTCATCTAAAACACTCCCCAAAAACTCGTCAATGTTTGGGTGACCTTGAAAATGACCCTAAAGTCTTTCTATTTCATGCTTTCTTTATTTTTATGCAAACTTGGATTACGAGGGGGACTTCATCACCTCTTGCAAGTTCTTTAGGATGCTTTGACCCAAGGTTTCATCTCTTGACATTGACTTCATTTGGATCCTTTAGAGTTGAACATGGGATGTAGTGGCACTTTGGACATCACACTACATTTAGTGAATAGCAGGATGTAGTGGTTACAAAAAGGACTAGACCTTTTTACAACAAGCCAAGTGATACAGACCCCAAATCTATGCTTTTATTTTGCATTGTTTGGCATGAAAGTCATTGTGAAATTGATTCCCCTAGATCATTAAAAAAGTTGTGAGATCTTAGATAAATCCTCACTTGCCATAGAAGTATTGTTGGTGCAAGGTGTGCCTCAAGGTCCATGTCATAGTACTATCATTTGAGAGAAGGGGGGGGGGTGTAAAAACCCTACTATTTAATGTGCATTTACTTTTGGATGAACATTTAAAATCCTGTTAAATGACGTATCTTGATGGATTCCAACAATACCAAGCAACCTTGTTAGTTTAGGATCTTAGAACAGTTAATTAGTTGGTCTTGTCCTAGATTAAAGTCTTGTTTGGAGTAAAAAATTGGTGTAAATAAATAATCCAAACCAAACACATAGTCCAAATTTTTCTTTGAATAAATATGCATTATGTTGCCCACGTGAGATCATCAAAAGCTTAAGAGTCATATCATCCACTTTGGCATAGTTATGCTGCCCAATTGAGTCTATACCATTACTAAAGTTGTTTAAAGTCCTTCACTTATAATCTAAATTCAAAATTACACCTTTATAAGTTCATAGGGTTGATGTGTTAAGTGGGTTCTCTATTTGCACTAAACTTGAGGGAACTTAGGTTTAATTTCCAATTTAGGTTAAAGGCTATTGAAGACTCATAATCATTGTCATAATTTGATAGACTTAAGCCATTTTGTGCTAAGCACTTACAATTTGAGTCTATGCACCACAACATTTTGAGTCAAGAAAGCATCTTTGCCTTAGAGAGTTTTTGAAGCAAACCTTATTATCACACCTTTTAGGGTAGTATAGCATTATTACACTACCCAAAACATTTTGAATATTGTTTCATAGATCCTCTTGGATAGAGTTTTAAATTTTCCTCCTACATTTTTAGAATAATCTGGGTGTACTTTTGTGATCTTTTGTCAAAAAAGTTATACTATTTGCTTTTATCTAGCTTGTTTGTAAAAAGCAACCTAGTTTTATACCATTTTTTGTGAGAAAATAAACTATTACTAATGTGCCTTTTGTTTCATACCTTATACCTAGTTGATCAAGTTCATGTCCAAGAATCAAATGCCTAGTGTTTGTTAAAAGTGTTTCAAATCTGTTAGATTAAAACTTTCATCTATTTTCAAACTCTACCTTTTGACGCCATTTGGCCAAGAGTCCTAGTACATGCCTTGTTTCATCCTAGATTTTGATGCCACATTTGGCCAAAAGACCTAACAACTTTTATATTCCTAGATTAGACTGATTTGAAACACTTTGACCTTAGAGTTTGACATTTTTATTTTAGGTCCATTTACTTGCTTATCTTTGTGTGAATAGTGAAATTTTAGATAATTCACACTAGCTTGTTTCCTCAAAAATCTTTGCATAAACCTTTTTGATCCTTTTGACGAATCTAAACCAAGTTGAAGGCATCATTTGTTTTATATTTTATCCTCTTTTAGAGTTTGTATAACTCTTTGACCTTTTATTGTAAAGCATTGGCTATGGATCCCAACATGTATTCCTACACTCGTAGTGGAATCATGTATAGCCTAGGGATTAGTAATGTAGTTGTGCAGAAAGAAATGGTGCAAGACCCCTATACATATAATATTGCTTATTAGATGGATTCTTATCCCTTTTATAATACTTAATCAAGAACACAAAGCCAAGATCCATTGGACAACTATTTGGTTAACTCACCACCTTATTCAGAATAGGACCAAAAGCAAACCATGCAATACCTAGCTACAATACCTACAGTGGACAAGCAAGTCCTTCAATAGTCATAGTCTACTAATATGGCTTCCACGTATGATCCATTTTTTTAGTGACATTTGTTAGAGAATAAAGATGAGATTTTGTTTAGAGCCATCAAGGTAGGGGCCAAGTTTCCAATAGACTTCCCCCATGAAAATTTACCAAGTCTAGTAAGAGTGCCCCATAATATCATTTACGATCAACAAGATTATTCTAGAAATCCTATAGCTCTAGTCCAAACAATGTACCAAGATCCTAATATATCTAATCAAGGCAAAAACATCATGGAAGAGAAATTTAACCAAATTTAGATAGCGTATAAAACATATCTAAATCTAACAAGTGATTTCAATCAGATGAACATGGTAAGTAAGCCTCTCATTGACCTAGTTCTTTCAATAGGAGTGTTGATAAAGTTAACTAGATAAGATAATCCAAGTTTTAATCCATTCATATAAACTGATTTGATAGATAACTTGATGCATATGCCCATTATCAAAGAAGTATCTTTATCCTCTACACAAAATAATGAGCCAAACATAGTGGACAATGTGCAAATAATGTCCAGTCCTGATCAAAGTGGTACTAATGTGCAAACAATTAACTAACAACATGTGCCTATAGTTAATCCTATGAATAAGTCATCATAACAAGGAATAGGAGTTTCTACATCCCAACCTCAACTGATTTCTTCCTCAAATGTACAACCTATAGGATTAGGTAACATACAATGGCCAATATCACACCTCAATAATAGAATGTGATGAATCTTACTCCTCAACAAGTAACAAGTAGTATTCCACAACAATAGGCACAATATAGTGTATCAATGCAACAAGAGACAAATACATTTCCACTTCAATTAGGGGCAATAAATGTTCTACCTCACCAGGTAATGATGAACATACCTCTTCAGTCGCAGACTAATATGCCAATCCAAAACCAAGCAATGACTGGTCAACAACATGTAAATAGTGGTCAATGATAGATGTTGAATCTATAACCTGCTTTCACTTCTTCATATAGATTTATGCAACAAAGAGGTCCTCATATTTCTTAAGTACCTACTAGACAACCATTGGTTCAAAATGTGTCACAAATCTAGAGATAGGGCCTTGGTCCACAAGTTCCCACTCAATAGAAAGGTTTGACTAGTCAAAATCATGTCCCTTTTCAACCACAATAGGAAAAATATAGTTATATCCCTCCATCCCAACCACAAAATCCTCCAAATCAAACCTTTATCACCAACCCAAACTAGAATATCCCACCACCAATTGTGCAATTTCAAGTATATCCTAATCCATGTATGCGTATTCTTGGTCCATTCCCCAACCAAGACAATATACCCTAATAGGTGTCTCCATCATACTCTAGTCAAAATTTCCCACTTGTGACCTCCCAGCCATCTACCCAAACCATTTTTCTCCGTCAAACCAATGTCCCTTCCAATTTCCTATCCCAAGAATTACAATAGATGAAAGATGTAATTGATGCTATTCAGGCTGGGAAGCAAACTAAAAATTTCAAATTGGATGACATGTGTTCCTATCCATTCAACATGGAGTATTTATAGATACCATTTCCTCCAGGATACAAACCACCCAAATTTGATAAATACAAAGGGAAAGGTGATCTTAAGGCTCATTTGACTGAATTCTTTGTCACATGTCAACTAGTGACATATAGTGACATATACCTTTTGATATTATTTCCAAGGAGCTTAGATGGACAAGCCTTGAAGTGGTTTTTAAATTTTCCTAAGAACTTAGTAACATATTTTGATGATCTTTCTAATAAGTTTATGCAACACTTTTCCTATAATCTTGAGTATAAGATTTCATTAGTGGACTTAACGCAAGCAAAGAAAAAGGTTGGGGAGAGTTTTGCAAGTTATTTATAGTGATAGAGATCCCTTGCAAGCCATTTTACCCATAGTTTACTAGATAAACAATTAGCCACTATGTTTACCAAAAATTTTCACAGTGAGATAGCTTATCAGTTGAAACTACAATATGCACATACTTTCAAGGAAATCATTGACAAAGGCTTGTTGATTGAGTGAGTGATCATCAATAAATGAGTCATCAAGCTTAATTAAACTAATCAAAATCAAGGTACCAATTATGGAAATGACCAACATCCCATTCAAGTGCTAGCATCACAACCAATACAAGCAAATAACCATGAAAGATCAAGGTAATTCAATTGAAATAGAAATGTTGTGGGAAATGGAGTAATCGAGTCCCATCATGTTGAAATGGTGAAAACATCATCTACAACACCTTTTTATCTTACTCCTACCTAGTAACCTCTCCAACCAATGTTGTAACCACAACAACCAAAACCTAAAAAATAAATACAACCTTTACCATTGCAAACCCCTCCTCCTAGAAAGACTATGCTTGCACATCATGTCTTTAGTGACCTAGGAGAACCTATTGAGTCTATATTTTGCAAGATTTCTAACACTAATCTAATTAGTTGACCCATACAAAATCATTATCCATAAGGCATTCCTTATGCTAATTGGTATCATGAAAATGAATTTTATGACTATCATCAGGTCAATGGGCACAATCTATGAAGATGTGTCCAAATTAAGCATTGAATTGAGAATATGTTGGAGAATGGAGAAATAAAACTAGGTAATGGTGCTTCCACTTCCAATAAAACTCTTGGGATTTATCAAAGCCCCTTTCCTCGATATAAAAATCAATAATAACAAAATAATTATTATCAATAACAATAATGACTAGTGCAGCAGAAAAATCAATAGTATCAAATTCAAAGGCCAAACTAATAGAACTAAAAAAATAAGCAATATGACCCACAATGATAGAATAATGGACAAAACAAAGGTTATAGTGATAACAACTAACCAACCTACCATGCAGTTGCACATGACTACAATAGGGTTGTAGGTCATATTATAGGGGGTAGTGTTAATACCATCTCCATTAATCCTAGACCAAGTACTAATCAGCCTACACCATTATTAAACAACAATATTCAGCCAAATCATGTGGATAATCCTTCTTTGACTTGGGAGTGCATACAAGCAAACCAGTAAACTAGGACTTCCCTTTTTGGATCTTATAGTGACAAGTTGTTTTTTCCATGTGACCACATGTAAGTGCACCAGCAACTGAGACTTGTTTTGTCTGGTCCCATGCCATTTCTAACATCAGTTAGCAATAATGATCCAATATTTAATTTTGATTGTGTAATCACAACTTAGAGGTCACAGATTAATATCCCAAGCCCACAACCATACACCACTTTACCTATCATCCAACCAACCATTCAGCCTCAAAATAAACCATTCACTACTAACCAAGACAAGATGTTTGATATTATGGAAAAATTATAGGAGACAATAGCATAAATTTCTATCTTAGACTTGATATGAATGTCAATAATCCATAAAAAACATCTTGAATGAGTTTTTAACCCAATCCACTATTGCTAGTGACATATCCATTGATAAATTTTAAGCTTTGGTTAGACATCTAGCTCCAGCCTAATAAGTCACATTCAACCAAAGCGATGTCTTCCCTTAGCCCACTCCATAATAACCCATTGCACATAGAATTTTGAATAAAGTGAAACATGTCCTTATAGACAATGGATCAAGCCTCAACATAGTGTCTCTAAAGCTCATCAAGCTTCTTGGGTACACAATGGTAGATCTCTAACTTGAAACAATAACCATCAAAACTTATGATAATTAGGAAGGAGAATCATAAAGAACCATTAGTTTACCAAATATCATTGGGCCTTTGACGCATGATACACTTTTCCATGTGCTTGATCTTGAGTTATCATACAACATGCTTCTAGGTAGGCCTTGGCTACATGAGATTCATGCAGTCCCATCAATGCTACACTAATGTATCAAGTTTTCCCACTCAATAATGGAAGTTAATATTCTAAGAGATTTACACGCATATGAGCACTACAAGCATCTTGAGGTTGAATTTTAAAGATATAATTATTAGTATGATATGAATCCAAGTTCCAAGCAGGATAAAGGAAAAGTTATACTTATTGATCCTTCACTAGATAATTGCATAGATCCTTATACCTTGGATTCTCTTTCCCACATGCCACATCCTAAAGATTCTAATCATTTCACCGTTTCAGATAATGGATTGGGAGAGTATGTGACTCATGATACATTTCATATTTCTAATCTTCCTCAAAATCTGAAAACCTTTGGGAAACCTAAAGTCACCCCACATATGCATTGGGAATAAAATAATAAAGATAAGGGGCCTACCACATTTTTACTAGCATCTAACCTAGGACCTAACCCTCTTGAAGGTGATGAATCATGGTTATACAATGACAACCAAGCTAATTTTTATAAAAATTCCAAGTGTCTTATTCTTAATAGGATCATGGAGAGTCAATATTATGAAGGAAGAGGCCTCAAATTAAATTAATAAGGAACCATCAAGCCAATTTCCATGACTAAATATGAAATACCTTATGGAATTATATTTAAACTGCTTGGGGGTGACCCCACATATCTTATTCAAACTCCCTCACTAGTGACTAGTGATGATGATGCCAATAGTAAAGCAGAGTCTGATCATAGTCTCACATTTGATGAACTATCTAAAACCAACCTATTTGATAAAAATTCCATTTGTATCCTTACCTTGGCCATTCATCATAACCATTTGCCATTATATTATCCCCAACTGATAGATTGGGACCAATAAGAATCTAGTCTGCCAATTGATGAGTTTCAGAATGATGAGGCATTCTATGATTTCTTAGGCCTTAGAGACAATGTTCCATTCAGAGATTATAAATTAGGATTCTCAATCACATTAGATCTTGCAACCTATTTTAGAGAGTGAGTGAACACCCTTAGCCAAAAAAAAAAAGGAAAACTTTGAGGTCCCAAAGTGAAAACCTCTTTGAGGCACTTTCTAACTAGGGAAAAAGTAAAGATAAAGGCCATTATAGTGGTGAAAACCTGTTTTAGGCACTATTAGATGGGGGTATTCATTATTCTTTGAATTTAGATTAGGATACCACCAATGATAAACTTGCCTATGGATCCAAGTTTAGCTTTGAGCAAAAATAAGTATTTGATCAAATTCTCCAATAATTTCAACTTTTTTTGTTACATGGCTAGATCTCTCATTAGGAGACTCAGATTCATCATGCCTAGGAGAAGTTAAAGAGAATGTTCTAACATAGGACCCTGACATAATCTAATAGTTCAAGTTATTGCCTACTATCCTAGAAGATGGTTCAACCCTTTTAGTCAAAGATACAACAAAGGTAAATATTAGGAATCCATCAGACTTGAAATGGATAAAATTAGGTATGTCCCTCATTAAAGAGGAATGTGACATCTTTGCAACTCTTTTAAGAGATTTTTTGGATATTTTTGCATGGGCCTATTTTGACATGCCAGGTTTAGATCTTATATTGGTTCTACACCACCTTGTGGTTAATCCTAATGCCAAACTAGTACAACAAAAGCTATGTAAGATGCATCCTCACATTGTTGTATTGATAAAGAAAGAGCTAGAAAAACTCTTATAAGTAGGATGTATCCAATCTATTGACTAATCAGCTTGGATCTTTAATGTGGTACCTATTAGTAAAAATCTTGAAGGGATCAGAATTTGTACCAATTTTTGAGACATCAACAAAGCTTGTCCTAAAGATGATTTTCCCTTACCTAATATCGACATGATCATTGACTACACAACTGATTATGCAATGCTTTCACTCATGGATGGATTTTTAGGATATAACCAGATCATAATAACACCAAAAAACCAACATAAAATAACATTCACCACTCCATGGGGAACATATTGTTACCAAGTAATGCTATTTGGCCTTAAGAATGCTAGAGATACATATCAATGGGCCATAACTATCATATTCCATGATATGATGCATGATATTGTTGAAGACTATGTAGATGATAGATTAATAAAATCCAAAACCAAGGTCGACCATCCAGTAGTCTTGTGTAAGATATTTGAAAGATTATGGGAGTATAAAGTTAGACCCAATATAAATAAATGTGTGTTTGGTGTAACTTCAGGAAAACTATTTGGCTTCATTGTGTCTCATAGAGGTATTGAAGTCAATCTAGCTAAAGTCCATGCTATAACTGAGATACTACCACCAACTAATTTAAAGCAACTCTATAGTTTATAGAGTAAGATCCAGTCAATCTGATGCTTCATCTCTTAGTTAGCAGATAAGTGCCATCCATTTACACACCTTTTGAATAAAGGAGATGCATTTCACTAGGATGATCACTACCAAATAGCTTTTCAATAATTCAAAGACTATCTTGTTAATCTACCTATTTTATTACCTCCTATGCTAGGAAAGCTATTTTTGTTATACCTATCAGCTATTGATCATGTTCTAGGGGCACTCTTGGCTCAACATGATGACAAAGGAAAGGAGCACACTATATACTACCTAAGCCATACCTTGGTTACATATGAACATAACTATGCACCTTTGAAAAATCTTGTCTAGCCATGGTCTTTATAGCTCAAAAACTGTGCCATTACATATTGAATAATAAGATCATGGTCATTTCAAAAGTAGATCCACTCAAGTATCTACTATCTAAAACAACTTTTCAAGGAATAATGGCTAAATGAATCATGTTTCTCAGTGAGTTTGACATAGAGTATGTCAATTAGAAGGCAATCAAGGGATAAGTTCTTATAGATCAACTTGCTGAAGCACCTCTCATAGACACACAACCACTCACATTTCAATTTTTTGATGAATCTATCATGACCATCATGGACACACCCCTTGAGGAGCAACCTTAGAAACCATATTTTGATGGTTCATTTACTTCAATAGATCAGGGGCAGACCTATTATTTATTACACCATAGGGGGATCTAATCCCTAAATCATTCAGAATCAACTTTCCTTATACAAACAACATGGTTAAGTATGAAACACTTGTTTTAGGACTTCAAAAAGCAATGCAATTAAAAATTAATCAGGTTATAAATCATTTATAGACCAAAGATGACAAGCTAGTTCCATATAAAGCCATGGTCGACACTACTAAACAAAAAAATGCCAACATTTAGTTTGAACACATACCAAGGGCTAGTAACAGAACTATAGATGCCATGTTTACTATTGACTCTCTGATTTGACAAATGGATAAAGCTAGAGAGTATCATTTCCTCATAGAGAATTTTTTATCACCAGCTCATGAACCTTCAACCATTGCCATGATTTGTGATATTATTAGTCCTAATTCTATCTGGTACTCAAACCTTTATAACTACCTTCATGACCAAGTTCTGCCACCTAACCTATCTTGAAAATAAACCAAAGACTTCATTCATCATTACACTCATTATACTTTACTTAGATCCACCCTTTATCATCATAGTTTTGATGGAACTCTAATTCATTATTTAACTTCAGTAGAGTCTACATTAGCATTAAGAAAAGTTTATGAAGGAGTATGTGGCATTCATTCTAACAGGGTAGTCCTATCCAGAATGTTTTTGCATACTGGTTATTATTAGCCTAAAATGGATGTAGATGCCATTGCATATGTAAAAAAGTATGACAAATGTCAATGGCATGCTAAAATGATTCATGCCCTATCAAAAAATTTGAAATTAATGTTGACACCATGGCCATTTTCTACATGAAGACTTGACCTCATTGGGAAGATTAACCCAACTTCCTATGATGGCCATAAACATATCCTTACTGCCACTAATTATTTCACTAAGTGGGTTAAAGTTATACCCCTCACGTGACTGGAAAGTGAATTTCTAAATTCATCTTTAACCATCTCATTTGACGCTATGGTATCCCATCTAAAATTATATCCGATAATAGAGGATCATTCAAGAACAAAGATGTAGATCAACTATGTATTAAATATAACATCACACAACATTTTTCTACAACATATTACCCTTAAGGTAGTGGCCAAGCTGAGGCATCTAATAAAATAATTATTAACATCCTCAAAAATATTGTCAATGATGTCGGTCATGATTGGAACCTCTAGATATTCCCTTCCCTTTAAACATACTGTACCAATAATTGTACCCCCATAGGATCCACTCTATACTTTTTTATGGTACTGAAGCCATCTTTCCCATTGAGTTTGAATTTCCCTCACTATGCATCTCTTTCAAGCATGTCCTGGATGATCATGACTATCGAGTAGCTCGCTTGTAAGAGCTAGATATACTTGATGAAAAATGTATAACCGCACTCAATAATCTTCAAGCATATCAAAACTGACTCAAAGGCCACTATAGTCAGCATGTTAAGTATAAAACATTTGAACTTGGTGATCTTTTTCTTAAAGAATACCATGGCTGAGAAAAAGCATAATGGGAAATTCAAACCAAACTAGATAGGGCCTTTCATCATCATTGTCAATTATGGATCAAGAGCATACAGGCTCACCACACTAGATGGAGATGAACTTCTTGAGCTGATGAATATTATTCATCTCAAGTAGTACTATGCTTGAGTACTAAGGTGTATTATTTGTAAGGATTATTTTAGTTATGCCATTTTGACACTATTCTTCTTTGTACAAATACCATCCTTATCTGTCCTCTTTACTGTATCCACTTTTTGCTACTGACCTATCAACCCATTGTGTCTTCTAAAGCCTAGCCCATTTGACCTTGGTTTTTTTCATTCATTACATAGTTTTAGTATCGAGGTATCTAATCAGTTCATCAATTAGTTTAAGTACTTTAGATAGAGAGCATATTTTTTTCATAGGAAGTTTTGAAAGTTGCATCCTTCATTTGTTATTCCTTTCTTACCACTGATCTTGATACTAATTATAACCACTTTTGGAAAAATTAGTACCATTGATCTATGATTTTATTTCCTATTTACAAATGCATATGGGAAAACTAGGGGCAACATTAAATCTTGACATACCAACTTGCCACTTTCTATGTGTCACTGTGCCTTTTTACTAACTATGCTTGTTTTGTTTGAATTGGCTACTACACTAGTCAAATTCCTTCATTGTAAGGTTGAAACTATAGTGACTTGAGTCCTACTTAGTAACTATGTAGGCAATGCTCAATACTTGTTGAGGTCAGATCAATCATCCTTCTCCATATGCTCTCACCATTTTGCAAGCAACCTAAGCCATGCTCTCACCATTTTGCAAGTAACCTAAGCCACACTCTCACTATTTTGTGAGCAACCTAAGTTTGAATGCTCTCATCATTTTGTGAGCTTGAACCATTTAGTGTCTCATCATTCTCAATTGAGCTGAGACACTCCAAAAACATTCCAAAAAAATTTGAAAAATTGTTAGAAAAGAACAAAAACATTGACCACTTCTTTGTCTTAAGGATTCTAGGAACCCTTACTAAGTTACAAGAAAATCACTTGTCATTTAGTTTCCCCATCCTTTTTTGCCTTTTTCTCTCACACACTTTCCATTTTTTAACACCATTATTATTCTTCTATCACATCCATTCTATTTAGTTTTCCTTAGTTATCATTTTCTTCCCATTCCCTTAGAGAACTTCATTTGGCCTAAAGTTTTTTATTGGATATTACATCCATGAAACTATGTAGGCAGCATCCACTTGCCTAGTGCATATGGAGATAGCTCGGCCACCATCTTCCCTTTCTTCTATTCCCCCATTTTTTTTGTTTGTTAAGTTGTCACCTATTTTCTAGGGGTAATGTTAGTAGGGTTTTTTGTTTGTTTATTTCTGCTTATTTTATTTGTTTGTCTCCCTATTTGTTTACTTTCAATACTATTGTCTTGATTCAATTTATGTGTGTTCATTGAGTGATTCCTTACCCACACTTATACTTGAATCTATCAATATTCATATGTTTACATTATCATCATGGTTTCTATCATTGGTGCATTGTTTTCTATTGAGTATTGGATTACGGGAGTCAGTCCTCATGCATATTTCGACCAAGTCCTCATGATGTTATATCATGATGCCTACCAAAATGTGCTAAACTAAAACTCAACTTCAAGAAGTCTATTTAGTAATGGTGGCATCTATTCAGCACCAACATCCGAATATAATCCTAATCATATCCCAAATAGAGTAATTAACCATGAAAGAATTTCAAATTTTATTAGTTTGGATGAACATCTCCCTATTAGTAGGTTATTCTAATTCATCATTACCCTTTGTCTTAAGTTATCATCATCCTTGGCCAAGTTTATCATGTTTTCCATAATCAGGGTCTAATGATTATAACCACCTATGGGTAAATCATTATAGACCATCCCACTTCCATTTCTTAATGATTATAAATACCTTGGGGCAAATAATTATGTTGTCACCACTTTACTTTTTCTACCTATATAGGGGCATGTTATCTTTTTTGTTTGTCCTAACTGGGGTAACTCCATAGTCTCAATTATTACAACCACCTTTGGGAAAATTATTGTGTTATCATACTACATTGCCACTATTAAGGTACAATGTTTATAATCACCTTTGGGAAAATCATTGCACATCATCCCACTTGCATTCTCAATGATTTTGACTACTTTTTTAGTCTCATTGTGTTTTACACCCCATCATCTTTATTTTCTTTGGTCCCCTCGTTTCACTTTTTTTTTGAGGGACCATTTGCTGACCTGCTTGGGCCAACCATTCCCTTGAGGGGTCATCATATAATTAGTTTATCATCGTTGTAATTATAGGCATACATGACCTTTTCATTCTTTGAGAAGACATTGTTGTGCTTATAGCTTGCAATGCCTTCCCAAAAAGGGGTAAATTATAGATACCTAAATTTGGCCACCGATAACCTCCAACCAAGTTTTTGGCCAATTTCTACCTAAAATACACAATTTGGCCTAAAAATGCTAAAACATGCTAAAAGATGTGAAACTAACATATTCAAGTGCTGATTTTGGTCAAGGTATCCTTAAATGGGGCAATGCAATTTATGGGCTAGCTAACTTTGATCAGATTATTTTGAGTCAAAATGTCAATTTTTTACCTACGTGCTCTAGATTGCTCTTTCTTATCAAATCTCTTGCACAAGATACATGCCTTGGTTATTTATTTTTAGTAGCATCCTAAATGGGATAATGGTTCCAATGCATCTAGCATGGAATTAAAATTCTAATCTAGTCAAATTTTAGACCAATAACAAGTCATTCTAATCAATTTGAGTAATTTCTGCACAAAGTGCTTAATCATGCTTAAGAGCTAATTAACCCAATCAAGACCTAATCAAGAATTATATGGAAGCTTGTTGAAAACTTATTTTTAGAAATGAATATTAAATATCTACATCATCAAGTGACCTCATTTCTTGAGAAAACATCCCTAGGCCATAAATGCCACAAATATCAGGATTTATTCCTCCCATACCTCATCAAATCCCTCCATGCCTCTTAATTTCCCCTTTTTTCAATGTCATGATGAGGATAATTATAAACTTAATTCCAAAAATTGAATTAATGCTCAACCACACATCTCAATCTCAGGATGGATGGTTCAGGTTGATTCTAGACATTTACAAAAATCTATAAATAGAGAGGCCATGAACATCATTTCTAAGCTATTTTTGGTGCAAATTTATTATGTTCAAATATCTTCAAAGACTTGAGAATGCAAAGTTATAATGTAGGATTGGTTATAAATGTCTTCAAAAAGCCATTATAATTAGTGTTACCATGCCAAATTGATTTCAAGCCAAGCCAAGGCACAAGCCAAAGGTGTCAAGGAAATATGGAGCTAGCCAAGCTTCCATTGCCAAGGACTTCATGAGCACAAGTTGAGAAATACACCAATACAAAGGCATTTAGAGCATCCAAGGAAGGTGAAGGAATTCTTGTGTTTTCATTCCTTTATTTTTAGTTATGTTTGTCAATTGATTTTGATAACTAAGCTCTCCATAGTGTCTAGGCATAGAGATTTTATACTATTAGTGTGTTTATTTCATTTTTTTTTCATTTTTTAACTAACACCATACTAACCATTCTCTCTTGATTCAAATTCCTAGATTCACATAATTATATAGGATCACTCAGGAAAAAAGATATAGATATATTGTGTACTAAATATAACATCACACAACATTTTTTTACAGCATATTACCCTCAAGGTAATGGCCAAGCTGAGGCATCCAATAAAATAATTGTTAACATCCTTAAAAATATTTTTAATTATGTCAGTTGTGATTGGCACCTCTAGATATTCCCTACCCTTTGGGTATACCATACCAATCATTATAACCCCATAGGATCCACTCCATACTCACTTGTTTATGGTATTGAATCCATCTTTCCCATTAAGGTCAAATTACCTTCACTATGCATCTCTTTCAAGCATGTCTTGGATGATCATGACCATCGAGTAACTCACTTGAAAAAGCTAGATCTACTTGATGAAAAATGCACTACTATGCTCAACAATCTTCAAGCATATTAGAACTAACTCAAAGGCCAATATAATCAACATGTTAAATATAGAACATTTAAAATTGGTGATTTTGTTCTTAAAGAAAACCAAAAGAATACTACAACTGAGAAAAATCATAAAGGAAAATTCAAACCAAACTAGATAGGGCCTTTGATCATCACTATCGATTATGGATCAGAAGCATACATGCTTGCCACACTAGATGGAGATGAATTTCCAAAGTTGATGAATATTATTCATCTCAAGCAATACTATGCTTAAGAACTAAAGTGTATTGTCTATAAGGACCATTTTAGTTATGCCATTTTGACACTATTCTTCTTTGTACAAATACCATCCTTATTCATCCTCTTTACTGTATCCACTTTCCACTATCGACCTATTAGCCCATTGTATCTTCTAAAGCCTAGCCTATTTGACCTTGGTTTTTGTCATTCATTACATAGTTTCAACATTGAGGTATCTAATCAATTCATTAGTTAGTTAAAGTACTTTAGATAGAGAGCATATTTTGGGATAATATGATATAAGTTTCAACAATTGCATCCTTCATTTATTATTCCTTTATTACCACTGATTTTTCTACTAATTGTAACTACCTTTGGGAAAATTAGTACCATTGATGTATGCCATTGTGTCCTGGTTATAACTACCTCTGGGAAAACTAGGGGCAACATTAAGTCTTGATGTACCAACTTGCCACTTCCTTTGTGTCACTGTGACTTTTTACCAACTGTGCCTATTTTGTTTGAATTAGCTACTACATTAGTCAAATTCATCCACTGTAAGGGTAAAACTATAGTGACTTGAGTTCCTACTCTAGGACTATATAGGTAGTGCTCAATACTTTTTGAGGTCAGCTCATTCACCCTTCTCCATGCGCTCTCAACATTTTATGAGCAATGACCATTTTATGAGAAACATAAGCCACACTCTCATAATTTTTTGAGCAACCTAAGTTTGAAAACTCTCACTATTTTGTGAGCTTGAACCATTTAGTGTCTTGTCATTCTTGATTGAGTTGAGACACTACAAAACATTTCAAAAACATTTGAAAAATCATTAGAAAAGAACAAAAACATTGACCACTTCTTTGCCTTAAGGATTCTGGGAACCCTTACTAATTTATAAGCAAATCACTTATCATTTAGTTTTCCCATCCTTTTTGGCCTTTTTCTCTCACACACTTTCCATTTTGAAAAACCATTCCTATTCTTCTATCACATTCAGTCTACTTGTTTTTCCTCAGTTATCATTTTATTTCTATTCCCTGGGATAACTACATTTGCTTTAAAGTTTTTTATTGGATATTACATCTATGGAACTATGTAGGTAGCATCCAATTGCCTAGTGTATATGGAGATAGCTCAGCCACCCCCTTCCCTTTCTTTTATTCCCCCATTTTGTTTTTTTGTTAAGTTGTCACCTATTTTCTAGAGGTAATGTTTGTAGGGTTTTTTTTTTTTTTTTTTTTTCTTATTTTATTTATTTGTCTACCTATTTGTTTACTTTTAGCACTGTTGCCTTGATTTAGTTTATATGTGTTCATTGAGTGATTCTTTTCCCACACTTATACTTGAATGCATCCATAGTCATATGTTTACATTGTCATCATGATTTCTATCATTGGTGCATTATTTTCTATTGAGTATTGGATTATGGGAGTCAATCTTCATGCATATTTTTTCCAAGTCCTCATGATGTTATATCATGATGCCTACTGACATGTGTTATAATCAACCTCAGCTTCAAGAAGTTTATTTAGCAATGGTAGCATCTCTTCAGCACCAACATCTCGATTCAATCCTAATCATATCCCAGAGTAATTAACCATGAAAGAATTTCAAGTTTTAATAGTTTAGATGAGCATCTCCCTACTAGTAGGTTGTTCTAATTCATCATTTCCCTCTATCTTAAATTATCATCATATTTTCCATAATCGAGGTCTAATGATTATAACCACCTATGGGAAAATCATCACACACTATCCCACTTGTATTTATCAATGATTATAACCACCTTTGGGCAAATCATTGTGTTGTCACCACTTTACATTTTCTACCTATATAGGGGCATGTTATCTCATTTGTCTATCCTAACTGGGGTAGCTCCATCTTCTCAATGATTATAATTGCCTTTGGGTAAATCATTGTGTTTTCATATTACATTGCCACTATCAGGGTACAATGTTTATAACTACCTTTGGGAAAATAATTGCACACCATCCCACTTGCATTCTCAATGATTTTGACTACTTTTTTAGTCTTATTGTGTTTTCACCCCATCATCTTTCCTTTCTTTGGTCCCCTCACTTCACTTCTTTATTTTTGAGGGACAATTTACCAACTTATTTGTGCCAACTATTCCCTCGAGGGGACATCATACAGTTAGTTTATCATCATTGCAGTTGTAGGCATACATGACCTTTTCATTATTTGAGAAGACATTATTAAACTTATAGTTGGCAATGCCTTCCCAAACAAGGGTAAATTATAGACACCTAAATCTGGCCACAAATAATTTACAACTTGGATTTTGGCCAATTTCCACCTAAAATACATAATTTGGCCTAAAAATGCTAAAAGATGTGAAACTGACATATTCAAGTGTCAATTTTGGCAAGGGTATCCCTAAATGGGGTGATGTAATTTATGGAATAGGTATCTTTGATCAGATCAATCTGATTCAAAATGTCAATTTTGTACCTACATGCTCTAGATTGTTGTTTACTATCAAAATCTCTTGCACAAGATGCATGCCTTGGTTATTTGTTTTCAGTAGCATCCTAAATGGGATAATGGTTCCAACACATCTAACATGGACTTTGAATTCCAATCCAATTGAATTTTGGACCAATAAAAAGGCATTCTGATGAATTTGAGTAATTTGTGCATAAAGTGCTTAATCATGCTTAATAGCTAATTAACCCAAATCAAGGCCTAATCAAGAATTTTATGGAAAATTGTTGAAAACTTATTTTTGGAAATGAATATTGAATATCTACATCATCAAGTGACCTCATTTCTTAGAAAGACATCCCCAAGCCATAAATGCCACAAATATCAGGATTCATGCCTCCCATGCCTCATCAAAGCCTCCATGCCTCTTAATTGCCCATTTTTCCAATGTCATGATGAGGATAATTACAAACTTAATTCCAAAAATTGAATTAATCCTCAACCACACATCTCAATCTTAGGATGGATGGTTAGGTTGATTCTAGACATTTGTAAAAATCTATAAATAGAGAGGCCATGAACATCATTTCTAAGCTATTTTTGGTGAAAATTTATTATGCTCAAATATCTTTAAAGACTTGATAATGCAAATTTATAATGCAGGATTGGTTCCAAATATCTTCAATAAGCCATTACAATTAGTGTTACCATGCCAAATTGATTCCAAGCCAAGCCACAAGTCAAAGGTGTCAAAGAGAGATGGATATAGCCAAGCTGCCATTTCCAAGGATTTCATGAGTACAAGCTGATCAAGCCACCAATACAAAGGCATTTGGAGAATCCAAGGAAGGTGAAGGAATTCTTATGTTTTCATTCCTTGCTCTTTAGGTGTGTTTGTCATTTTATTTTGTTAACTAAGCTCTCCCTAGTGTCTAGGCCTAGAGATGTTATGCTATTAGTGTGTTTATTTCATTTTGTTTTAATTTTGGAACTAACACCATACTAACCATCCTCTCTTGACTCAAATTCCTAAATTCATAAGTATATTCTTAGGATACTCATCAATGAGCTCATCCTATAGATGTTATAACGAGAGGCTATAAAAGATAGTGGAATGATGAGACAAAGAAATCACACTCATAGTCAAAGGACACTTTATAGAATCTAGACTTTAATAATGAATAGGAGACTATATAGGTTTATGAGGAAGAAAAATAAGTTGAAGAAATATTGGACTCAAAATGACTCTCAAGATAGATTCAAATAAATCACCCTGAATCTCAAATCATTGGCAATAAGAATGTAGGTATGCAAACAAGGAGAAGATTTTTAAGTAATCTAAATCAAGAGAATTTTTATCTATTATCCAAAATTGAACATAATAATATTATATAATCAATCAAATACAAATTTTAGATAGGTGCTATGAATGAGGAGTTGGACCAAATAGATAAGAATGAGACTTTGGAACTAGTTCGTAGGCCTAAAGATAAGAATGTCATTGGCACAAAATGGGTGTTTATAAATAAGTTTAATGAAGATGTAAAAGTCACTAAGAATAAGGATATATTGGTATGAAATGGATATGCACAAGTTGAAGGGGTATAATTTGAGGAGATCATTACACTAGTAGTAAGATTGGAGGCCATCAGATTGTTTCTAGCATATGTAGGATTCAAGGTATACTAGATAGATGTCAAATATAACTTTTTGAATGAAAATTTGAAAGAGGAAATGTAAATTGAGAAACTTGAGGGGTTCTCACTATCAGATGATAAATCCTTTATTTTCAAATCAAAAAAATCTCTCTATGGTCTAAGTAAAGCTCCTATAGCTTGGTATGCTAGGTTGGACAGGTATATGTTAGATCAAGGATTCAAAAGAGGAGTTGAAAACAGTAATATATACATCAAGAAAAAATATGTTTATCAGTTGATAGTATTTTTCTATGTGGATGACATAATATTTGGTGGAAATAATGAGAACATGACCAAGGCCTTTGTAGTGGTGATGAAGAAAGAGTTTGATATGTCCATGTTAGGATACTGATCATTCTTTCTTGGGTTAAAAATCACTCAATATGAAAAAGGTATGTTCATATCACAAGATAAGTACATAAGAGAGATGCTGAATAAGTTTTAGATGGAATATTTCAAGGTAGTTAATACACCCATGATCATAGGGTGTAAGTTGAGTAAGGAAGATGAATCTTCAAAGGTTAATTATACATCACATAGGTCAATGATTGGGAGTTTGTTATACACCGCTACCTCTAGACATAACATCATGTAAGTAGTAGGTATTGTGGAAAGGTTTCAAGTAGATACAAAGGAGAATCATCTACAAGCTTTCAAAAGGATACTCAGGTATCTCAAGGGGACTATGAGGTATGGATTATGGTATCTAAGAAGCAATGAGTTAAATTTAACATCCTACACAAATGTAGATTGGGTAGGAGGTATAGATGATATGAAGAGTAATAGCGGAGGATATTTATTCTTAGGTGGGTGCCTAGTTTCATGGATAATCAAGAGGCAACCATCAGTAACAGTATCCACTTGTAAGGTTGAGTATATTGTAACAACTTCATGTTGCACTCAAGTCCTATGGATGAGATAGACCCTAAAAGACTACAAGGTAGACTATGATGGTCCTAGTCCTATATATTATGACAATAAAAATTATATAAGCATATAAAATAACCCTATCATGCATTCAAATACCAAACACATTACCGTCAGGTATCATTTTTTAAGAGAACAGGTTGGTGAACAAACTATTAGACTTGATTATATTTCTATACAAGATCATATTGCAGACATCTTCAAAAAACCACTTCTAAAGGTAACATTTGAAAACCTAAGATAGGAGTTTGGTGTAATTCCTTCCCATATCAATCATTGAATAATCCAAAGTACTTAAAGGGGATATAATAAGGTTTAATAGCTCCAATAATAGGCGAGTTTTTACAAGAACATATGCATGGAGATCGGGCGGGGCATGTTTGTATTATGTATCATAAACACATAGTCCTATGTGTTGAGTATTTTGGTTTGAAGTATTGTGATATAAGGAATTTAAAATATCACTCTATAATTTATGTCAAAGGGGGAGAAAGACCAGAATGGGGAGATAATAATGATCAGTATACAAATGTTTTGCCATTAATGACAAAGGGGAAGATTGTTGAGCATTGTTCCTATTGTTGAGTTTTGGAGTTGATATTATCATTGATGTCAAAGTTTATTAATAAAGGTTTTAATGAGGTCATTAAATAATTTTCTTATTTTATATTATCATTAAGGTAATCATCTTTTGATTACTAGTCCTTGAGTACAAAGTGTTTTGAGAAGCCTAGTCATAACAAGCATAGTCATATCATAAGCATGTGAATGATGAGTATGAAGAGGTATGTGCATAGGTATTAAATTGTTTTATTAGCATGTAAAACATATGATCAAGTTGTATAATCATCAAGGAGTATTTCAAGGTCAGTTGTCAAGTTTTAAGTGCTTGAGAATCCTAGTCATGACACTAATCATGGCATGTAAAGTTCTAGTGAGAAGGTTTGAGCATGGTGGCTTTATGAGATAAATTGACATAGGCATAATTGGTTATATAAAGTTAATTGATCATGTAAATGAGGCATTGGATTACTCATGTGAGTCTTAAGGTGAGCCTCTAGGGATAGGACCTATAGACTTAGTACGTAACTAGACCACTTATAGACCCTGATTGGTGTAATGAGGCATCATGATCTATTTTCAAGGCATATGAAGGATGTTTGATTTTTTTTGAGAATGTGAGATGTTGTGTGAGAATGTAAGTGAGGTAGAGAACACATGGAAAGAGGCATAATGGCTAGTTTCAAGGCCTAATATGATTTGAAGGTCAAGATCTAGAGAGCAAAGAGAGAGAGAGAGTGTGGCCTAATGAGGGGTCATGATCATATTTAAAGATGTTTGATCTCATATGAGCATATAAAAAGGTATTATATGTGTTTTTAAGCATGTTTAAAAGGTTTTAGGTTGTGGTTTGCAATATAAGGCATGAAAAGTGGTTTTAGGTCTCTTGTGTGCACATAATGAAGGGTTCTCAACTTGAGGACTTTTTGGTGTTCATCGGCATGTGTAACCTCTACATGGAAACCTAATATACTCATGGTATATGGGGAAGGGTTCTACATCAAATTTCCAAGCATTATTTTCTAGAATGAGGGGTTAAGCTTTATGAACTATTACTAATAGTGGAATATGGTTTAAACCCTCAAAGAACCCTAATAGTGACCTGAAATGAAATAAGTTATTTTAAATTTCTTAGAATTTATTGGTATGGATAGTTAAGTGATTATAGGTTATATTAAACTCTCCCAAAAACCTCTAGGTGTGATTGGTTTGTCAGGTGTGTAAGTAGACCCTATAGAAAAGTGCTAGTTTCTTAGATATTTGTTATAACAGTCAGAGTTGACCAAGTCAAAGTATGAAAATCATTATATGGAGAAGGTTGAGACTTTTATTTTATTTTCATGGTGGTTTTTATATAGTTTCAAACCCTCAAGTATGCTAAACTAGTCTTCCAAGTTGACCAGTCACTAACAAGCCTAATGGTGAAAATAATGAGAAAGCCAAGCAACAGTGAGAATATGATTAGAGATGTGTCAAGAATTTTATAACATATTTATGTTGGATATAATTTTTTGTGGTTATTGAATATGATGAAAATTTTCTCACAAGTTGACCTGTCTAGTTTAGACGAGACATTGAGATACAAAGTCATGAGATTGATCTACAAGACCAATATTGCCATTTGACCATATTATCTTTATATATGATAATTTTATAATGATATAATAATATAATACACATGAATTATGATTATTTTAAAGTTTTAATACAATTTTTGAAGGTCAAAATCACCATGATTGGTCTTTAAGGAAAACTGGTAGTTTTGAGTGAGCAAGTTGCAGGTGTGTTTTTGAGTATTTTTTTCCTATGCAATGAATTATAATTTAGTTTTTTAAATTTTTAAGGTATTTAAGTTTATATGTGTATTTTTTATTTCCATTTTTTTTATATAATTTGTGTTTTATATTCAGTAGTTCAAGATAGTTTTTTTGGGTATGCACATGCCTATTTTTTATCATTACTAATGGCATGCTTCAAGTGGTGGTTGGAGATAAAAGGTGTCATGGACCTAATATGATCTTAGTATGAATATATTTTATTGTAATATGAATTTTTATTTCCACGTATAAATTTTTAAAGTTCTCTAAGAAGATCAAAGGGTAATGTGTGTTAATGAAGGCCTAAAAGAGGTTTTGGTCCTATATGCTATGACCGACCTATTCTAATGTTTGATTCTTGTTTTTTTAATGTACTAAGACCTATTGTATGGAAAATATAAGTGTTAAAGTGTGTTTATATGATGAATAGGTGTCTGAGAAATATCTTAGTATAATAACAAGGCCTAATAGGCCTAATTGACTAGTTAGTTAATAAGTGAGTTGAAGTGAAGGATATAACACTTTGAAGAGTTAAAGGAGGTATTATAGACCATAAAAAGGGTGTAAATAAACTATAATGAATATATAATAGGGGTAATATATATGAATATCAAGGTCAAATGACCTAATTTGTCTTGAAGAGACCTAATTGAGTGAAGAGACCTAGAAGGCAGTTTTGAGAGGGCTAAAAGTGTGAAGAGATGAAAAAGGTGGTCATCATTAGTTATTTGAGAAAAAAGGTGTCCTGAAGGTGATCAAAAAAATCAAGTGGTTGAGTTATTTTTGAGTCATTTGGGGTGTTGGTACCACCTTATAAATTGGTGCTCTCACTAAAGCCTAACTGAGTTGGTGCTTAGCTAGTTGGGGTTGGTGTTACATGTGAAGTTGGTGCTTCACTAAATTTGGTGTTTGACATATAGTACTATAATCCATTTTTATATATTAGTGGTTTTTATTCCCCTTGAGGTTTTTCCACTCAAATAAGTGTTTTATGTGTTATGATCTTATTTCATGTTCATATAAATGGTTCTTAATGTGTTGCTAGTTCACTATATTGCTTTGATAGTTTATGAATGATAAAGTAAATAATTTTGAATATTGAATCACCCTCCCCTCTTAATCATTGTACTCACAACAATATATACATCTCTATCCTATACAATTCCTCTTAGAAATAAATCATCTAAAGTATAACCGTCATCATAATTAGGTGTATGAAGGTCGATGGTTCAGGTAGGTATGATATTTTCATCGAAAGTGGTGTGATGAATATAATATTGAGTTTTGGTTAAGATTGTGGGTATATCATCAATGGGTAGTTGAAGGGAATGCAAATTCAAGGATGGTAGAATCTGGGAGATGAGATGAGGGGAGAGATCTAAAGTTTTGATCTTGAGGTTGATTTTATCCAACTCATCATTATCAAAATCTAAGAGGTTAGGTGGTATGTTCTTGATGAGTTCAGGGTGACCATGATAACCTTGATTAGAGTTCATAGGAAAATTAAAACATTGAGATTCCCTGAATGGGACATTTGACAAGGGTTCAAGGGTTTGAATTTTGAATACACCATGTTCTTGGATTTTTTTGAAATTTTAAGGCTTTGTGTCTCCTTGAATCTTATAGAAACCACCGCTGTGGGGAAACTTGACACATTAACGAGTATAAGAGGTGAAAAACCTCATATGATGAGTCTAAGGCCTATCAAGCATGATGTTTAAGGAAAGGGGAATGTTGAATATCATAAGCTTCACTCAAACAATGATAGGAGGGATGGTAATAGGAAGCCACATGTAACCTAAAGGAGGAATTTTCCTTCTATCATATCATTGGAATCTAATGCGTGTGGACTTTTGATTACACTCAAAATATTCAAGAGGTGACACAATTACTTGAAACCTCATCAATAAAATCACACTTGAATTAGATATCACTGATTTAAATGCTTATAAATAGTGGAGGATCATCTTCACAAAGTAGAATCTCATCTAGATCATGAAAGTAATAGGAAATTTTAGGGAGAGAGAAGTGTCCATTATTTCATCAATGTGTATAGACATCTCTTCACATTATTTTAAGATACTATCTTCTGACCCAGATAAGGTATCTTCATGTCTTGATAGGTGAGGATGAAGGATATTCATTTCAAATAATAATTGCATCAAGTGGTTGTGATGATGAGGAGAAGTTTGCATGGGTTTAAGAAATGGTATTTGAGATGGGAGATTAGTGAGTTCTAAGATGGGCTCCCATTCATAATAACACCTAGAGGGACTACTAGGTATAGGTGCATAATGTTGGAATATATCATGGGAAGGAGGATTAGAAGTGCAATCAAACTTGTGTTGGTAAGACATGTTTGAGGATAAATTGGTTTAGATGATGGGATAATTGATTTAGGTATTTCTTGTGATTGATTAGGAGAATTATTATTGGAAGGTTGAAGAATCATATTGATAGATGGAGATGTTTGGGTAGTTGTATAAATATTATTAGATGTATTATCTAATTGAGGTGTTTGAATTGGTTCTTGAAAAGAGACAAGTTCCTCTTGCCTCAACTCTATTAAATGAGATGGGGAAGAATCTCATATAACATAGAATGTTTGGGAGGTTTGGTACATGTGGTTGGATTAGAATAGATTAAATTGACTACCCTTCACATATTATTCATATTTACCACATTCTCTTCATGACTTTGGCTGATAAGACTTTTAATGTTATTGGTGGAAGGATTAGGCTTGTCATTACTATCTTGATGATTAAGAAGAGGATATTTATATATGGAAAGATGAGCATTAGCCTGGTTCAATGCCTATTTTTTTTTTGTGTTTCATAAAATTTAAAGGATATATCATAGGCTTGTTGGCACTTATGAATGAGTGAATCATGATCAAATTTTGGGCCAAGAAGGAAATCCATAGCTAAATTACATAATTTCCTACAAGTCTCATGAGAGTGGCCCACAACTGGCATGAAACCAACAAATTTTTTTTGGGTCATACCATGATTTCATAGTACAATGATATTCAAATGATGTTTCAAATTTTTTCTAATTGAGTCAACTAGTTCAACCAAATTTTTAAAACTCTGTATGGTAAATAAGAAATGGCAAAAAGAGTCAACTGGTTTGATTATATATGCCAATCTGGAACTGAAGAAGAATACAATATTCAACTACTTGATCTAGTAACCTATATTTGGCAAAGACTTGAATAGACAAAATAGAGTCATTTTGAAGTGAATTTTGTTAAATATGTGCACCAAATTTTAGAACTATACTAGCTAGTTTGATACAGTAATACAAATATAGCAAAATATAATATGATGGTGTGAAATAAAACCTAAAAGGGTTTGTTTCATGTTAGGTTCACCAAAATGTATGCAAATGAAAATGCAGCTGATCTATTAATCAATATTATCTCAAAGAAGATAAATCCTACTTACACTTCCAATTGTTGATATATTAGATATTCATGGTCATGACCAAGATGGATATGCTAGACCTAACCAATGGATCTCTTACCATAATAAAATCACTAGAGAGGGTTATAAAGCCTCTAGTCAAGAAACACCATGTAATAACCCTAGCTACATCCCATTTTTTCATATTCACAAAGTATATGCAAATCAAAGTAAAATCTAATCTAGTGCTCATTAAAACTTGTAGCACAAAGTGGGGGTAATAAACATAAAAAATAAACATACATAGAAGATATATGCTCATGTTAATGTATAGGAAATACTAATGCATAGGAGATAAGTAAAAATTCAAATCTATCTACACTTATAAAAGAGGAAAAAGTTAGGAATACTTACCTTTGAAGATGAACCCACTGAGCCTCAATATCTTCCATGGGCAAGGTTATTTTCAAGAGGTTGTTGTGGTATGTAAGGATAATAAGGATAAGTCATCTCTAATCTACATAACTTATCTATGTATCCAAAAAAATTATCCATAATATAAGATCTCTATCTCCAAAGAAAGTATTAAAAACCTAAGCTATGTTCCTCAAGTAAAATGGTGGATAAGCAAATGCATAATATAATATTCTTCTTCTTATCTTATTTTATAAATGACAAAATGAGTGTGTGTGTATATAGCTGATTCTAACCCTAAACCTTTCCAAAGTTTAGCTAATAGGTTTTACCTAGTCGAATTTATATCTTTATTGATAAAATCAAATTAGGTCTTGGTGTAGGTCATCTAAGGGCCTACCTAGACCCTAAATGAGTTTTATCAATTAAAGTATAGGGTTGATACGACTGACAGTGTAACATAAACCATTGGAAAGGGTTTTAAGCTTAGGGAGGGGCTAATGAAAGTGTAAAATGACTAGAGGAGGGTCCAAAAGTGGAGCCAAAGATTAGGGAAGTGATTTTAGGAGGTGGTTGTGTAGATAAAAAGTGATAGTATAGGGATAAGAATCTTGTGAAGCACCAATGGTCTACCCACCCCTTTCTTAGTGTACCCCTTAAGGTGTTCCCTAAGAGAGATTGAGAATCGATGGGTTCCTACAAGAGAGAGCATTAGTAATTGATAAAATTTAAAAATATTGTGTATACACCATGATCTTTGAATACTTATTGTACCACCATTTTTAAGTGGAATTTTCTACTCATTGATGGACATTATTCATGCATGCATATTAAAGGTCTATTCTAAAATATCAAATTCAATATTATTATAAAAATAATTAACTTGTGTAGTGCCTAAGGTTTATTAAAAAATAGATTTCATTATTTTAATCTAGGAAAATAAATTTTCTACATAAGGGCCAAATTACAAAGAATTATTTAGGGCCATATGGCATGTAAACATTGACCCAACATAGACACCAAGAGGGTATAAATTTTAGGATTGTAGATGCTAGTTGATCTAATGTAATAAGGTTTTTAACTAGTTTATCTCCATCTTTGATTAATATATGTTGCATTGATATTTATTTCATTGTTAGTTTTTAGTTGTGGTTTTCTAGTTATCGATGGTCACTATTTATGGACAAGTTTTAGAGGTCTATTCTAATATAGTGTTTTCATAATTTGTTATATAAATTATTTAATTTATATAGTATCTAGGGTCTATAAGAAATTTATTTCATTATTTTTAATATATTGAAACAAAATCAACATATATAGTCATTGATTTTATTATTTTTATAAAAATATTTTTTGCAGTGCCCTAGGGTTTGTAAAAGTTTAGATTCATTGTTTTAATCCAAAAACAAAAATTCACTGCATACAATCCAAATTTCAAGGAAAATATTTAGGGATATTTGGTATGCAAAAATAAACCTAACAAAGACACATAGATGGTTCAAATTATAGTTTTGTGGTTTTTAGTTGCTCTATTATAATTAGTTTTTATCTAGTTTCTCTTTGTCTTTGATTAATATATGTTACATCGACATTTATTGAAATGCTATTTTTTTAATTGTGTTTTATTGGTTATCAATAGATGTTGTTTATGGATGGGTTTTATAAGTCTATTCTAACACATTAATTTTAATATTTTTATAAAAATAATTAATTTATGTAGTGACTAGGGTCCATAAGAAATAGAAATTTATTTCATTATTTTTGATGAAATGAAACAAAATTGACAAACATAGTCATTTATTTAAATATTATAAGTAAAATAATTAACTTTTATAGGGGATAGGGTTTATAAAAATTTGGTTTCATTATTTTAATCCAAGAATAAAAATCTACCACATATGGAGTGAATTCTAAGTTGTATTTTTATTTTTAACTAACCTTTACTACTTATCGATGAGAACTATTCATATATGCATAATAAATGTTTATTATATTAGATTGGTTTTAATATTATTATAAAAATAATTACTTTCGATAATGTCTAGGGTTTATAAGAAAGTTTTTTATGATTTCATAAAAATTTAGTAGATAGGGAGCATATTATAGCCAAAACTTTATTGTGATCTAACATGCAAAGATCAAGCTAGAAGAGATAATGATAGGGTTCAACTTTCAAGGTTGTAACTACACTATATTATAATCTAGTAAAATACAGTTTCTTTGTTTTGATATTAAAATATGGTATTCAGTGCTTGACAATGACAAACTTAAGACACATTTATCATTCATTTCTTGAGCATATAAACATGGCCCTAACCTACCATTCTCTCACACCTACATGTTATCTTATGAGTTTGACCCTTCTTTTTCTATTAATAAAAAACTATAAGAATCTTACTATTTATTTTAATCCCATTTAATTTTTTATATGTACATCTCCATACATTCATTTCAGTCTGATTATACACATGTAGGTTTTGTTAGTTTTAGTCAGTATCTCTAGTCAATATTAATCTAATTTGGTTGATACCAACCCTTGTCTAATAATGAATACTTTTAAAAATCAAATCTTTCCTTAGGGTCAACTGATCTACCTAGTGTGCTAGTGGTGTGAGAAATTAACTAATTAGAATCATATTTATAAAAATCAAGGCATATCTTGAAAGGGGACTTGGCACTTAGCTTACACACATTTACACACTATTTCACATTGAGTAAATATTTCACATTATTTCCAAATTGAAAATCAATCACTAAGATAACTCACAATCCAAGTCTAAAGCATACCAAAACCAAGAAAAAGCAAGCATTGTCAAGTATCAAAGCCAATTCATTAGTTGCATACATATAACAAAAGAACATAATTGCATAATCACACTAGGTGGGAGAACTATGTGTGGCTTGATTTCCTTCCTCAGAGTATCAAATATGTAAAAAATAATCAATCATCAAATGGGGATGATTAGAGTTAGTTCAACCAATTACACTTTCTCTTTTTTATATGATTATATCCCTCACAAGCACACCTAGGATTTCAAGGTGAAGGGGATTGATTTTTAGAGTTTTGCATATCATCAGGGTTTAACATATCACATATAAATATATTAGAGACATGTGAAGGTGATTTTACTATCTGTAGACATCTAATTCCTAACACCATTTTTGCTAAAATTGTCAATCTTACTCAAATTACATTCAAATGCATATTTTATGTCAAAATCACTAAAACACCCTAAATGGTTTGAACTTGTCATTTACAAGTGCTGATTTAGGCCAAAGTATCCCTAAATGGGGCAATGCATTTTATGTGATTCCTAACTTTGATCAATTCATTTCAAGTCAAAATGATAATTTTGCCTTATTGTGATCTGGGTCACTCTTTTCTTCTAATTCATTAGTACACATCATGTACCTTTATTATTTTTTATTGGTAACATCCTAAATAGGAATATGGTTCTAATGCATATAACATCACCTTCCAATTTTCCCAAGTCAAATTATGACCCAGTAATATGACTTTTTGATCATTTTGATTAATTGAGGGCCAATTTCCAAAGAATTGCACAAATGTTGATTAATCTTGTTTAGGGCTAATTAATTCAAATCATGAGCTTAAGTGGATTTTCCATGGAGGTTATTGAATATTTATTTATAAAAAATAATTCTTATCATCTGCATCACCTAGTGACATCATTTATGGGGTGCATCTACAAGCCATAAATTCATAAAATACTAAATTATGGGCACCCATAACTAATTAATGCCCCTTTACCCTAAATCATTATGAGGATATTTATAGATTTAATTTTAAATATTAGATTAATCCATGGCCACACATCTCAATTTTGATATGTATGGTCATGGTTGATTTTAGACCATTTCCAAAATCTATAAATAAGAGGGCATAAAACACCATTTCTTAAGCTTAAATTGTGTGAACTTATAATGCTAAAATTTCTTCACAATTTCTTTGTTTTTTGATTATTGTGTTATTTGCATTTGGATTAGCTTCATTGATAGGCTAGATTAGATATTTATTCTATTAATCCTAGGTTATGTATAGAGTTCTTAAGGCAATGGAAGAGAAAATAAGCCATTGTTGACAAATATTAGAGCTCTAAATCAAGAGAAGAACATGCTTGGAACCACTTTTGAGTAATGGAGTCATTTGAGAAGGTAATGGTTGATTGTTTTCTTTCATTTGTATCTTGTTATCATTAAAAACCCCTACATGAATAGTTTAGCTTAGATTGTCAATTATTATTCATTTTTTTTAGTCATTTTTAATGACTAATGTTTGAATTTATCCTCTTTGTAATCCACTCTACATTTTAGCACACCCGATGGGACACGATTACACACCCCACATGTTTGAACAAAAATGGTTGTTTAAATATCTTTTATTTTTAATCCGTTTACTTTTTTTTTCTAATTTTTTGACAAGTTTTTCTTAATTATTTCATATTAATTCTCTCAAAAAAAATTAAAATCTTATTTCTAGTTTATAAGTTATGACTCTTTTAGTGATTGTCACTTTTTGTTTTCTATTTTTTGTGTAAAAAGGATAGTACAAACAAAATAAATTTTATGTTATTAAATATTTTGATTTTAGTTTTTTTACATAGGTGTGCCTTATAATTATAAAGAATCTCTAAAATTTTTGTGACAAACTAGTATATATTGTAAAAGTTATGATCAAAATACTAACTACATATTTTTATGTTTTGTGTATTCAGTTTTATTATTTTTAGCCTTCTAACTTACTGTTTGCATGATTTTATAACTTTAATATTAATTTTTGTGTTTTATTGAGCTAAAAATTATGTGAACGTAATAGTTTTAACTATGGGTCGATAGGTCATCCAAACCCAAGAGTGTACTTTTCAAGTTTGCTTGTTTCATTTGAAAAAGAACTTCAAAGCTAAATAATATTCTGATAATTTTCTTGTAGGAACTACTTGTAAAGTGATCAAATCATGTTTAATTAATTCTTTTTAAACCTATTTTAGGTGCTTAAAAATAATTAGGAACTTCTATTTGGTTTTTAAGAGAATAACTTAGATGCTTACTTGAATGATTTTATGATTATTTCTTCGAAAGTTTTGCAACTTAAGGCCAAGGGGCCAAAAAACACCACCAAACATTTCAATTTAGTGATTTAAAACCGAACTCACTTCAAAGTTTTTTTTTAAATAAGTCATTTATCATTTTGTTCTCAGTTTAAATTTTTTTGAGCAAAAAGAAAGTTGTGTGTGTCTGCTCTCCCCCATCCCCTATAAGGAACTTATAGGGTCAAAAGTACCATCTTCATTACAAATTGCCTTAGTCCAAAGGCATAAAAGAGATGTTGTGAAGGCTCTCCAAAGACCCATATGGCTTGGGTGATCTAGAAACAACATTAAAGCTCTTTTAATTAGTTTTTATTTCATTACATCTTGGCTTCTGAGGGGGACTTCATTACCTCCCATAAGTTATGTAGGGAAGCTTTGACCCAGTGTTTCACCTCTTGGCATCATCTTCAACCCCTTTCCATGGGGGGGTGGGGGTATATAAATTGGGATCCACTCATTGGGATGGTGGTTTGAGTGATTAAACCATCTCTATTATTATAGGCTAAGCCTACGATGTTTAAGCATGTTGGACATCATACTACACTAAGCAAGCAATGGATTTAGTGGTTATGAAAAGGGTAAGACCTTTTTACAATAATCCATATGACGTGGACCCAAATCACATGTGATTCTTTTGTATGCTAACATTAAATTTGTATGTATTTGATCCATCTAAAAACATTTGAAACTTTTTTAGTTTAGTTTACCCCACTTTCCCACACCTTGTCAGTTTAGTGCTTAAGATGATTAATTAGTTGATTTGTCTTTATCTTAGATTACTTTGTATTATTTTGGGTCAAAATTTGCTTGTTAACCAAATGTCATAACCAAGCACATTGTCTACAAATTTCTTAAATAAGGAGGAGTTATGTTGTCCAAGTGAAAATCATCTAAAACATTGTGTCATATCATCCATTTTAGTGCAATTATGCAACCCATTTGAGTCTAGATCATTTTCCAAATTTTCTTAAGTCTCTCATTGATAATTTAAATTCATAATTGGAATTTTTTAAATTTTAAAGGTTGATGTGTTAAATTGGGTTTGCCATTTGTACTTGACTTGTTTTAACTTATGTTTAATTTTCTATTTGAATTAAGGGTCATTTATAGACTCATCATCACATTATCATCTTTAGTGGACTCAAGTAATCTTGCGTATCACTTATTATTTGAGTCTTAGAACACAATTTATACTACCATTCCTATTACCATGTGGAAACATTATGCCACCCATTTGGTTTTAGCTTTATACTTAGGAATTTTTGCTTGTTTCCACATCATGAGTTTCTTGGTTTGCATTGTCTCCTTCATAATCTGAAGGGCTTTCTTCTAGTTTTCTAGTAGCAACTCATCGAAGTTTAACTAGATTTTACAATATTGACGTATCTCAAAGGTATACTTTTTAGTATACTAGTGACACTCTAGGATTTTCAAGTTATCATACCCTCTCCCAATTTATATGATTTTAACTTTACCCAAAGGTTGAGTAGTTTTGTGAAAACATTCTTCTAATTGCATGTGGTTCCAAGCCACCCTCCTTTTATAGTCTCTTTGGTACCTTATTCATTTGTCTGGACGAAAGATCAAAATCCATACTTTTCAAAAATGTTTGCACAACATTGATCCAAATTTAGTCAAATGTATAGAGAAACCCTTTCTATACATGACTCAAAGGTTCACTCATAGTGGGGTCTTTTATAACCCTAGATATAAGGATGAACACTTTTATGGTGGACAAGAAAATTTCATTGTCTTTGAGGAAACTTCTACATCTATAGGATCCAAAAGGGATTATACTACATATCAAGAAAATCAAGATGAAACACTCCTTAGGTTGATAGAATCTAGTGCTAGACTACCCTTAGATTTTCCTATAGAGCAATTACACACCTTAGTTAGAGAAGGAGAATAGAAAAAACAAGATCAAGATTTTTAAAAATCAAACATACCTTTTTCCTCTAATAAAGGTAAAGAAATACTTATAGAGTCAAAACCAACTAATCAAGATCTTGTCAACAATATTAAGAAAATAAGTCAATGGTATGCCAATCAGCTTATCATGGACTTAATTGACTCTCTAATTGCTACTTCAATCCACAACAATGCCTCAAAGGAACAAGGAAATGTGATTGAACCTACACAACAAACATTGATTGAGAATATAATAAATGATCAAGGTATCTCAAATGAACATAACAAAATAAAAGAGGTTGTGTAAAATGTTTCACTAAACACAGAACACACATTCTTTAATCACCAAGATCCTCTTATCACTTTAAAAATATAGAATCCCAAATGTTATATTTGAATTGAGTAAATCCCTCAAGATAATTTGGATATTTCATCTCAACCAACAAAAAATTGGTGAATTTACCAAGGACTCCCCAAAATCAATAAAACATATATAGTTCAAGGTAATAAATTTTAAGGAATCAACAACCTATTTACTTGACTCTAGGATCAAATCAAAACCAAGTCAAAAAATGTAGGGTGTATGTCCCTCATAAATCCATGCAACAATAGGGGCACATTCCACCCCCAAAAACAACAACAATAAGGGCACATTCCACCCCAAAAATAGTAAAAAGAACACATTCCACCCCAAAAATAGTAACAAGAACACATTCCACCCTAATAGAACTATGTTCCACCCATGAATGCACCAAACATGCAAGAAAAGAACTCCATGAAGGAGATTGTTTCACATTTGGAGACTAGAAACATGATCAAAAAGTAAAAAATTGATTAGATATGTCCATATCCATTTGATTTAAGAATTCTCCAAGTGCCCTTTCTATGTCATTTTTAGGTACCTAAATTTGATAAATGCAAAAGAAAGGGTGACCCAGGTGAACATATCCAGGCATTTTTTGTATTATGTCACGAGGTTAATTATAATTGCATGTTCTTACTTTGATTATTTCCATGAAGTTTACTAGGACAAGCTTTAGATTTTCTACTTAAGTTACCCAAAGGATCAATTATAGACTGGAATGACTTATCTGAAAAGTTTGTGAATTATTTCTCATACAACATAGAACATGAATTAACTTTTGTTATCTTGTGCAAAGCCAAACAATGAGATGGAGAAATCCTCACCACATATTTATAGAGATGGAGAGCATTAATGGGTCACTTTCAACATAATTATATAGACAAATAGTTGGTGGATATATTTACATAGAAATTACATCCTGAGGTCATGCATAATCTACCTCTATCTTGTGCTAACTCATTTGAGGATATCATAAACAAGGGTATATATATTGAGAAGGCTCTTATTGATAAGGGCCTTATAAATATATTTATGCAGGTGAAAACATAAAATTAGACCCCATCTTATAGTTAGAAAGTTGTTCAAGATAAACCTAAAGGCTTTAACAAGAACAAGAACATGGTTGGAAATGAGGTGATTAAAATAAGGCATGCACAAATGGTGTAGGCTCTACTGACCCCAAATGTATAATTATGTACCCTAACCCACCACCTAATTTATAGAGATAGCCTCCATGAATAGAAAACCATGATGGTTTTAGGGTCTTTAGTAAATTAACAGAACCAATTGAAATAGTTTTCCAAAAGCTCATAGTAGCTAACCTGATTGTATAGCTAGTACTAAGGCCATTTTCTCAAGATCAACTGAAACCATATTAGTACAAAGATAATGAGTGGTATAAATTTCATTGTGTAGTTGGTCATGGTGCTTATTTTTGTGTCCAACTGTGACATATTATTGTAGATCTCATTGAAAGTGGAAAACTTGAGATTAAACTAGCCCCTAATCAAGACATAAATCAAGATTTGAGAATCTATAAGGACCCCTTTCCTTGACATAATAAAAAAACACCAAGTAATAATCAAAACTAAGGATAGAGGAAAAATTAAAACTAGAATCAAGGTAAAAATCATAATTAGCATGAGCATAATCATGATCATAATACCCATACTAAAAATGTGGGTTACAATAACTTTCCTTACGACTATAATAATGCTGTGGGATGCATTTTTACAACCCATATTTCCACTGTTAATATTAAACCACATGAACCATCTCATTCTCCTCATAGTCTAAGACCCATAATTATAGGATGAATACCCTCTCTCTAGTAATACCATGTTGAATTCACATAATTCTATTGCAACTCTAGTCACATGGGCTACTATTTCTGGACAACACCCTTCTTCTAATTATAATGGCTCCTTGCTAACTCAAAATTGTATAAATACAAATATATGCCCACGAGTCACCCTCTAAGGCCCTTTGCCTTCATCTTTTGATTATATTGGCTCCACACCACCTCTAGGTTGTGCACTCGTAACTAGATGCTCATGAGTTACTCTCCAAGGCCCTTTGCCTACTTCTTCCATAGAACCTAATGTCAACATTACACCAATGGATCCAAAGATAACTACTATCCCAACCAAAGCCAAGTTGTATCATCCCAATCTTGAAAAGCCTTATAGTCTATCAGACCAATTGAGAAAAACCCTTGCACAAATTTCCATCTTAGATCTCTTGTGAACATATGAAGACCATAGAACTATCTTGAATAATCTTTTACAAAAATCCATTGTTCCCAATGATATAACCCCCAAACAATTCCAAAACCTTTTAGGACATTTATCTTCATTTCATCAAGTAACATTTGATCAAAAAGACATGTCTACACTTAGACCTGACCATAATAACCCACTTTACATTCAAGTAATCATTAAAAACCATAAGATCAAGTGTGTTCTTATAAACAATGGTTCAAGGCTGAACATCACATCTCTTAATTTGGTACAAATATTAGGCTACACTACAAAATCTATTCAACTAGAAACAATTACTAGTAAGGCTTAAGACAATGCTAAAAGGGAGTCTATTGGTACTATTTGGTTTCCATCATTGTTAGGTCTATTTCACATCATACATTGCTTCATATTATGGACATTAAATTTACTTATAACATACTTCTTGGTCATCCTTGAATCCATGAAGTATAGGTCATTACTTCTACCCTACATTAATGCCTTAAGTTTCCCCATGATGGGATCGAGGTTACTATTCTCATCGATCAATAGCCTTAAGAATATTTCAAACATCTTGAGGCCCAATTTTACAATTATAACTATTGTCTAGGTTTTGAATTCATTACAAAGAAGAATAGGGATATAATTTCACATCCACCTCCATCCAATTATATCAACCTTAGTGATCTCACTTCCTCTTTGGCTGATTCATTTCCTATGACTCTTATGAAATAAGTTATTATTCAAGACGTTAGCATTTCCACCTATAGTCTTAAGGATGACTTCCATGTTGCAAAGTTTCCTAAAAATCCAAAAACATTCGATAAGCCTAAACCTTAAAAGAATCCTAACAAACCCATAATGATTTGGAAACAAAAGAAGAAACAACAAAAACCACCTGTGGTTTTTGTATTTACTACTACACCAAAGAAAGATTGAGAGGATTTTACCAAGGGTGACTGGTTATATTCTGAAGGCCTTGCTAATTTCTTTCAAAATCCAAAGTATCCTATCCCTAATCAAATCATGGATCATCTTGATTATACAATAATGGGTTTTGGCCCATGAGCACAAAGAATATTGGAACCCTTATCAGTTGGAGTACATAATTTGAATCATGGTCTCAAATTTATACTTCCTAGGGGTGACCTCATAACTTTTGATAGTGATTCTTCTAAATTGACTAGCAATGAGACTCCTAACAATGACATAGCATCCCATTATAGCCTTTTTGATGAGCTTGTTGACATGGACCTATTTGATTCAAATGTAATTTTAACCTTAACCTTAGAGCTTCCCATCCTGAAACAAGAACCTATTCTATTGGTGTTTCCCATCCTAAAGTAGAACATCATATTTTTACCATTAGAGCTTCCCTTCTTGAAGTAGACCCCTATTATTCCCTATACCTTAGCCATCCAAAACTCATTGATTGAGACTAGAAAAAATTAGTCATATACGTTGATGAGTTTTTGAATGAAAAATCACTTGCAAAATACATGGGCCTAAGAGATGGATTGATCATTGGTGATCACAAACAAGGCTTTGATTTTTCATTAGATATTTTTACCTACTTTGGATAGTAGGCAAACTTTCTTGGTCACAATAAAGATCAAAAATCGATATCTTTGAGTGAAAACCTCTTTGAGGCACTCATCAATCAAGGAAAAAGTAAAGAAAAATATAAGCCTCCAAGTGAAAACCAATTTTAGGCACTCTTAGGTGGGAAAGTTTGCTCATCCCATCAAGACGTAGAAGGTCCATCTAGCCTAAGTTCTATATCTAGTATAAGCATCTCTTCAAAAGAACAATAAATGTTTGAGCATCTTGCTCTAGAGTTTCTAGAGGTTTTTGCTACTTGGCCTTTACTTGAAATGGTAGATTCTAATTCATCACACTATTCAAAGCTTTGGGAAGAACAAAAAGAAGATGTGGTATAATAAGATGATCATGATCATACCTTGCCTATAATTCTTGAAGATGGATCCACACTCCTTGTGGAAAACATGATAGAAGTAAACTTGGGAACTTATGATGATCCCAAAATTGTTTATCTTGGAGCTTCCCTTACTTAAGTAGAATGTGAAAAAATCATATCATTTCTAAGGGATTATATTGATATCTTTGCATGGGCATACTTCAACATGCTAGGCTTATACCTATATTTGATTGTGCATCACCTTGTTGTCCATCTTGATGCTAAACTAGTCAAGTAGAAATTAAGGAAGATTCATCCATGCATCACCTTATTAGTTAAAGAACTATAAAATTTTTTAGGAGTAGGGTTTATTAGGACACTGGATTATTCTGAATGGATCTCAAACATAGTCCTAGTCAATAAGAAGACCTTTGGTATATGTCTTTGTACTGATTTTAAAGAATCAATAAAACATGCCCCAAAGATGATTTTTCTTTACCCAACATCGACATGATCATCAAATTGACTATTTGGTATGAGATGTTATCCTTAATAGATGGATTTTATAGATATAATTAGATCAAGATATCCTAAGAAGATCAGCACAAGGCTGCATTCACCACTTTACATTTTATTACTAAGTCATGTTATTTGGCTTAAATAACACTGGAGACATATATCAATGTGCCATGGCTGTCATCTTCCATGACATGATGCATGATATTATTGAGGACTTTATCAGTGATATACTGGAAAAATAAAGAGCAAGAGATGGACATCCAAATGTTCTACAAATAATATTTGAGAGGCTTCATGAATATAAAGTCTACTTGAATCTTGAGAAATATGTTTTTGGAGTCACATCAAGGAAATTGCTAGGTTTCATTGTATCATAAATAAGGATTGAAGTTGACCCTACAAAGGTCAAGGATATTATGAAAATTCCTCCACTAAACAATCTTAAACAAATGTGAAGCCTATAAGGAAAGATCTAATCTATACGCAGGTTCATTTTTCTATTAGCAAATAAGTTCCACCCATTTACCCACCTTTGGAAAAAAGGGGTAAAATTTTAATGGGACGAAGATTTTATGATAGAATTTGCAAAACTTAAAACATATTTTACCAGTCCACTAGTCTTGAGACCACCAACACCTGAAGGACCACTACTTATTTACATATCAGCAACAAAGCATGTGCTACGAGCACTTTTGGCCCAACATGATGATATAATTAAAGAACATGTAGTATATTATCTAAGCCATAATTTGGTGGATTATGAACATAATTATATGCCTATTGAGAATTAATGTTTAGATATGGTATTTACTACCTAGAAATTATAACATTATATGCTAAAAAATAAAACTATTGTCATCATCAAGGTGGACCCTCTCAAATTCCTATTATCCAAGTCAGCTCTTCAAGGATGCATGGCTAGATGGGTTATGCTCTTAAGTGAATTTGATTTTGAGTATCATAATTAAAAAACAATCAAGGGGTAGGTTATTACTGATCAACTTGAAAATGCCCCTATCATAGATACTCGACCTTTGAAATTCAACTTTCCAAATGATTATATTATGGTAACAAAACAAAAATTATAGGAACTTGAAAAATGGAAGCTATATTTTGATGGTTCCTTTACATCTCATGGATCTAGAGCTGACATATTATTGATTACACCCTAGGGGAATCTGATTCCTAAATCATTTCATATGTAATTTCATAATACAAATAATATGGTCAAGTATGAGGCATTGATTGTAGGGCTTCACCTTGCCATACAATGGGATATTCAGAGATTAAAGGTCTATGGTGATTCTTAATTAATCATCAATCATACCATTTAACAATATCAAACTAGAGATGACAAACTTATTCTTTACAAGTAAATTATTGATAATCTCAAAGGTCATTTTAAATCCCTGTAGTTTAAACAAATTCTAAGAGCAAAAAATAGATTAGTTGATGTAATGGGAATGATTAGATCCATGATACAAATTGATGGCAAAGCAAAAGAGTATCATTTTTTGATTGAAAATCTTCTTCAGCCTACACATGTTATACCAGATTCAGAAAGGGTATGCACTATTGCTGGTCCCAATCCCCCACCTAAATTACCTTAGTTCCAAGACTTTTATAACTACATTCATGGTCACATTTTCCCAGTCGATCTATCCAATAATCAATAAAACTTATTCCATCACTATTTATCATTTAAAACCCTCCTTGGAGATAATTTATCATAAAGGCTATGATAGAATACTTATTCATTATTTATCTTTGAGAGAATCCAAGAAAGTGCTAAGGGAGTTTTATGAAGGAATGTGTGGGGCCACACCAATGGTGTAGTCTTAGCAAAGAAGCTCCTTAAAATAGGATATTATTATTATCCAAAAATGGAGATAAATGCTTGAAATTATGTAAGGAAGTGTGTTTCTTGTCAAAAACATGGAAATTTGATACATGCACCTTCTTTACCTCTACAACCAATCACAAAACCATGGTCATTCTCAACATGGGTCCTCGATCTCACCAAGAAAATAAACCCAACATCTTCAGATGGCCATAAACATATCCTAAATACTACCAAGTATTTTACTAAGTGGATTAAGGCCATTCTTCTCACTTACATCATCAAGAAGTAGATTACCAAATTCATCCATTACCATATCATTTGTTGATATGGAATCCACGCATGCATTATATTTGATAATGGTGGATCCTTTGTAAACCAAGATGTAAAATATCTTTGTGCAAAATTCAAGATCAAGCATAAGAAATCAACTCCATATAACCCACAAGGCAACAGACAAGCCAAGGCATCAAACAAAATCATTATATCCATTTTAAAGAAGATTGACAATGATGCTAACCATAATTAACACTTACAAATCTTTCTTGCCCTCTAGGATTACAAATATAGTCATCAAACCCCAATAGGATCCACTCCATACTCTCGTATCTATGGTATAGAAGCTATTATCCCAATAGATATCAAGCTACCATCCTTGCAAGTATCATTGGAGCATATTGAAGATGATGAGGACTATAGAGTCTCAAGGCTGAAATAACTAGAACTTCTTGATGGAAAACATTTAACTACCATACAAAACTTGAAAGACTATCAAAATAGATTAAAAATAAGCTACAACAAGTGCATTCTCCCTCAGGAGTTTGAGATTGGTGATTTGGTCTTGAAAGAGAACCAAAAGAACAAAAACACTAAACATAAGAAGAAAGGTAAGTTTCAACCTAATTGGTTGGGATCATTTATTATCATGAAAAATTATGGATCAGGGGCATATTAATTAGCTAAACTAAATGGTGACAAATTTATAAATCGCATAAACATTGTGCACCTTAAGAGGCTCTATGCCTGAACAACTTCGAACCATTGTCTACAAGATCCCTTACTTGGGGGGAACTTGTGCTGAAGTAATTTTAACCTACCATTTTATCCTACCTTAAACCACTCTTGCATGAGTTCTCTTCATTTTATGACTCTAGATAGTGAAAAACTTTTGGACTGTTGGTAGTCTAAATGCATTTTATCATAAAATGTGTTGTTATCTTTGATAATCCTATTCTTTGTTATACCTAGGGCTTGTTGTAACCCAAACACTTTTGTCCTTTAACCAATTATGATATTGATTATGTCTTCCCTTTTATTTTACAACATTAATCATATGTTTCTAGTTATCATCATGTCTTCTATCCCACTTCTTGGGAAAACTACGTTTGACCTAAAGTTCATGTTGGAACATGCATCCATGAAACTATGTAGGTAGCATCCAATTATCTTGTAAATCTATAGTCAGCTCGATCAACCCCTTCCTTTTCTTCTCTTCCCCCATTTCTTCTGCTATTGTTCCTCTTTAATTAAGGAACAAATATTGTGTCCTTGTTCTTTGTATCATTGTAGTGGAAAGTAATGCCTCTACTACACATGCATGAACAATTATTTTTAAACTGCACTAACGTGGTTTTTGTTTGTGTGTTTTTTTGTTTTTTTTAGTGTTTTATTGTTCTTTCATGCCTCTTCATTTATTTCTTCTTTTCTCCTTTTATTACTTCTTGTCTCACCTTGGTCTTGTGTTTCCCTGTATGTTTTTGCTCTTCCCTTTTATTTTTCAAGAACATCTTGATGATCCACATGAATCTTGATTGCTTATATCTTGATCTCATGTTATTAAGTTGTTCTTGAAATTTTTCTATTTATTTGATTATTGTTGGTGTTTTATTTTCCTATTTGATTTTGTTTTTCTCTTTTGTGTTCAAGAACGTCTTGATGGTCCACATAGATCTTGATCCTATGTTGCTAAGATGTTCTTGCTTTTCATTTTTAAATATTTTTATTCCTACTTAAGTTTTGATTGTTCATATCTTGATTTTAAGTTGGGATTATGTATGTTTATCTTTTTCCTTATCTTTTATTTTTTGTTTAAATGTAAATAGTTGTACCTCTAGTTTTGGTCATTATTTTACCATTATCCCTAGTTATAGGTATTCACATTTGAACCATCTGAGTGCATTTGAAATGCTATGTCATTATGAGTTATTCATACTTATGATGACTAATTTATTTTGTTATAGCAACACTTTATGCTCTAAGTTCAAGTCTTAATGTTAACATAACTCTGATGAATATGTCTCAAAAAATCTATGCATAAACTAGGTTTAATAGGTTTAACACCTGACTCTATGTGTATATGTGCATCTCTTCACATAAATCATGAGTCTAATCAATTCTTGGTCAATTTTCATCATCCCTCATTCCATTCTCTCCCAATTTTGGATGAAATACATTGGCTTGAGGTCCATTTAGATTATGTAAGAAGCACTTGGATACATGATGTATCTCAGGTCATCTTGGCCACCATCTTTATTCTTCTTTTCATCTCTTTCATCACTTTTTGCATTCACATATGCCTACTTTTTTGTGGCTTTTTCTAATTGATTGTACCATCACATCTATGTTTTAGGTTATATCCTTGATATAGTTGCTTACCAATTTAATCATGATGGGGCACAACATTTGAATCAATTAATAAATCTAAATAATCCCTACAGGGGAAAACCATCATTTATTATTTATCAATGATCAAATATAGCCCTGTTGGGGCACAACTATTTTATCATGATCAAATATGCCCTACTAGGGCTTCTCTTATTATCATATTTTTATAGACCACATTCTCCTCTTCCTTTAATACCAAGCTCTCCACACTTCTACCCATGATGGCATTGTTTTAGTGTGTAACTTGTCTTAGGATTGATCAATGCCATAAGCACATAGCTTGCACTCTCAAATTGGGTGCGTTAAAAGTGTGTTTCTTACATTTATGGATTGAATCTTTCCCATTCCCCCCATCTTTGGGGCCTATTATACCTTTAATTAGATTTTTATCATTGATGATAACCACACTTTCAAGCATTAGCTCATCTATATGTGATCTATTCCATGAGTTAATCTCTCACTTCCCCTCTCTTTTCAAGAGTCCATCTTTCTCTTTCATCCTAGTATGTCCTCTTGAGGGGGCATCATGGGTAATTTCCAATTTCTTCTTGACAACTCTTTTCTTTGAAAATATGTTGTTTCACTTGAATGTCTTGCTACACCTTTTCAAATAAGGGCTAAATGTAGGCATCCAATTCCTAACACCATTTATGTTTAAATTATCAATCTTACTAAAATTACACTCAAATACACAATTTAGGTCAAAATCACTAAAACTCCCTAAATGGTTAAAATTTTTAATTTACAAGTGTTGATTTAGGCCAAAGTATCCCTAAATAAGGAAATGTATTTTATGTGATTCCTAACTTTGATCAATTCATTTCGAGTCAAAATGATGATTTTACCTTTTTGTGCTCTGGCTCACTCTTTTCTTCTAATTCATTAGTACACATCACATACCTTTGTTATTTTGCATTAGAAACATCCTAAATAGTAATACGTTTCCAATGCATCTAACATTGCCTTACAATTCTTCTTGAGTCAAATTATAACCTAGTAATATGACACTCTGATCATTTTGATTATTGAGGGCCAATTTCCAAAGAATTGTACAAATGTTGATTAATCTTGTTTAGGGCTAATTAATTCAAATCAAGATATTAAGTTGATTTTCCATGGAGGTTATTGAATATTTATTTTTAAAAATTGATTCGTATTATCTACATCACCTAGTGACATCATCTATGGTGAAATTGAGGTTAAATCCATAAAATATTTGAATTATGGGCACCTATGCCTACTTAATTCCCCTTTCCCACAAATCATTATGAGGATATTTATATATTTAATTTCAAATATTAGATTAATCCATGGCCACACGTCTCAATCTTGAGATGCACAGTCATGGTTTATATTAGACCATTTCCAAAATATATAAATAAGAGGGCATAGAACACCATTTCTTAAGCTTAAATTGTGTAAACTTATTATGCTAAAATCCCTTCATAATTCCTTTGTGTTTTGATTATTATTTTATTTGCATTTGGATTAGCTTCATTAAAAGGCTAGATTAGAGATTTATTATATTAATCGTAGGTTATGCATAGATTTCTTGAGGTAATGGAGGAGAAAATAAGCCATTGTTGACAAAGACTAGAGCTCTAGATCAAGGGGAGAACATGCCTGGGGCCACTTTTGAGTAATGGAGTCATTTGGGAAGGTAATGGTTGATTGTTTTATTTCACTTATATCTTGTTATCATTAGCAACCCTTGCATGAATAGTTTGTCTTAGATTATCAATTCTTATGCATTATTTTATGAGTTTTAATGACTAATGTTTGAATTGACCATCTTCATAATCCACTTTACTCTATCACATTCCTTCATTTCCACACAAGTTAGTACTAACCACTTAGGTAAGTATGGGAAATTGATACTAACCTAGATTATGAAACTAACCTTATGTAGACAAAAATATAGTCCTTGAACTAGAAACATCACATGTTTACTTTAATCTTCTCACCATAATCAAAATACAATCATATCTAGATAGTAAACCAAAAAAGTTAAGTATTTACCCCTTTTTTACTTATTATATTTAGGAAATGCCACTTTTCAAATCATTACAATAAATTTCAATATTTTATAATCAGATGGATGATTGAATGACATATTATCAATCTGAATTATTATATAGGTTTATATCTTATTAGGATTTCTAAAACTAAATTCAAGTAAAACATGATAGTGAACACCTACACATATTGAACCACGTCAAACCCTAGGTTTTTGTTGAGGTTTTATATTTTTATCTTAGGGTTTTATTTTTGATATTTTATTTCCCTATATAAAAGACAATAAATATTTTCACCTTTGGTCCTATCATTCTACATACTTTCATGATTCCATTTTGTGCCATCTAATAGGGACACTTACCTGGTCTCGCTAAGATGCAACATTAGATTAAGCGAAACCCATATAGGGCATAACTATATTCCCTTAACTTCATCTAAAATGGATAAAATGAATGTTTCTACTTATTTTGATGATGCAATTAATCATGTGTAAACAAATGATTATGTTGACATGACTCCATTAGAAAATGATAATCAACATAATAAAAATGAACATACTAATCAAGATAAATGTGAGGGCCTTGATAGAATTTATCCCAATGAACTTAATGAGGTAGATCCTAACCAAGTTAAATCCTTATCCAATTTTGCCAAGGACTTTGTCAATATCCTAAAGATGTGGGCAAATTTTTTTAATTGATCCTATCATCTAAGGTTACATGTCAAGCTAAGGTGTCTACATTTTCAACACAAAAACAAGATCCCTTTATTATTTCAACCAACATTTTTTAGCTAATATACACACATCTAGTGTTTAAACCTCTACTATTGGCCTTAGTCATATGTCTACACCTTTAGTGACATCCACCCAAGGTTTAGGGGAAACACAAGTCCTCCAATATATTTCCATACCTATTCCCACATAGGAAACCTTTATCCCTACCATTGTGACTATGCATGTTTAATCACCATATTTGCCTAATGCACATTCCCTTGAGTAGAATATTGTATAACTATGCATGCTAAGGTGTTATATCTAGGTCAAGGTGTAGTGAGAGCTAATAATTCCATATATTAACATGACTCTAGTAATAACACATTATCCCTTAAGATAACCACTCCACAAGTCATTTATCTCTAAGAGATTTAGATCCTTTGATGATCTATGCCATATAATAAAGGACAAAGAAACTAAGTTCATATATTTGAATAAGCTTATGTATAAACCTAATCCTATAGTTACTTTAATAAAGTTTCAAACAAAAAAAATCTACATGGTCAAACCAACTGACAAAAAATGTAAATAAAAGATTATAGTTTATGTAGTTTCACAACTTATAAATAGACTACAATTGAAAAATTCACTAAAAAGGAAAAATTCAAGATTATCATCGCCTCCTATATTGTTTCATAATCTACTTGAGTGAAACCTTCTCACTCTTCTTCCTCTATAATAGTTTGATCTAAATAGACCAAAGTAAGGAACTATAATAGCAATGTATATTGTGATTATCATCAAATTATGGGACATTCTACAAATAAATGCTAAAAATTAATACATAATATACAATATCTTATTAATGACAACACTATTAAGATGAAAACCACTATAAAGGAATCTAGACCACAAAATAATGGAAATCATAAAGTTGAAAATATTAAATGATCCATTTCTAAAGCATGATATGACATAGAATAAGGATACATCAATAGTAAATTATGCATACAATATGCATCCTCTACCTATGACATATCATCACCCAATAGATGTGATTATTGGTAAACTTATTTTCACTTTACCACAATGTCCTATGATCACATTTTATGATAGTGATATTTTTAATTATGATTCAAAGTATCATGAAATATTGATATGAGCCTATATTAATGAACAACCCATACACAATGACATAAATAATAGTTAAGGGATTCTATGGACCCCACCCAAAAAAGAACCCTACGACACATAGTGTTACCTATTTAGGTGGGATCTACCATACTAACCACTATATTGTACTAATACATAGTAAAAAGGCCTTTGACATGTTATTAGGATGCCCTTGGTTGAAAAAGATTTATGAAATACCATATACAATGCATATAAGTCTCAAGTACATACACTAAAATAAAGTATTCATAGTTACATGTGTATGATATGAGTGCCCTCTACATCCAATGGTATATCCTCCTCCACGTCCACCACCATAGTTGGTTGATACACCCATATAGGATAAATATATAGATCCAATGGATATACATATGTAATACCTATGTATACATATAGTTCATAGTAAATTAGATGGGTCTACTAGATAACCAAATATATAGTGCCCACTGTAGATGATTTAAAATTGTGCTTGATCTTAATCAATCAAAAATGGGAGGTTTCAAGCTGTGGGACATTGTGGCTTGAAACAACCTCCAAATTTTAGAGAAGCTGGTCTCTTCTTTTGTGTCAAGTGTTGGGGGAAAAGGGATAGGAGATTAAACAAAAATGCAAATGTAGGAACTCAAACCTAACTATGGCGATGCACCTGAGTGTAATCCTAATCTTAACCTGAGCACAGTGAAACTATTATAGGACTCAATTACATTTAAGAGTAGACAAGTGCATGATCAATGTAAGAGATTGAAATAACAGAAACGGAGGCTCACAATAGGGAAGTATTTTGCTGAGATACAGAGAATGTCAACAAAGGCGTAGTGTTCAATCTTCTTAATAGAATCTTTTAATCACATAAGAGGTGCAAAAATCACGTACAGTTATGTAGAACTTTTGATTCAAGAAAATGAGACAAAAGAAAATGACATTCCTAATCACAACTCTAGAGAATCTACAGTATAGACTACTTTGCAAATGACACAGATAACACCAACCAAGGCATGGAGCTCAAATCTTCTTAATTCATTCAGCCACATAAAAGGCACAAAAACATGCAGAGTTACATCAACTTTACAACTCAAGAAAATTGAGACAAGAGCAAATGATATTACTGGTTAAAACTCTAGAAAGTCTAAAACTATGGAAAAATCCCCCCTCTTTTCTCTTACAATTCTTCTTCTTTTATAGCCTCAGATCACTCCTTCCATCATCCCCTTTCCTGTGTAATTCTACTCCATCCTTAACTCATAGGGGACAAATAGATGATGCTTTCAATGCCTTGGGGGCTCCAAAAATCTACTCAGTGAACTGTTCCATCTACTCAAATTAACTCCAACTGATTTTGCTTCCATTTCACTTTTTGACAACAGATACATGGAACACTCTGTTATGTTGAAATAGGAGAGGACACTTAGTCAATTTTCTAAAAATCTTCTTATTACTTAGAAGGCACCAAAAAATGACACCTGGCACTTTCCACTTGATTCATTGAAGACATGTGGCTCTCTGGCTATGTTGTAGTATCATTCAGGACACATATCAGACTCTTATGGATGGTGACACTTGGCAGCTTTCACAGACTTTTGAAGTTACACCCAAGGCCCACCACAATATTTATTCAGAGATGAGGCTCAGAGATGGTCTCTCAGAAGTTGACACATGGTGACCTCTACTACTTCTAGGAAGGTACATGGCATATTTCACTTTTTCTAGGGATGGAGTAGAGAGGGGCTCAGAGAGTGTCACTTGGTGGCCTTTTCTGCTTTATGGCACTTAAGCAAAATAAAATGATGCCTTTCTACATTGAACCAAATTATTAAACCCAAGCATTAAACCAAAGTTTCTCAAGTGCCGACATGTGGTGACTTCTGCTTACTTCCAAAAAGTAGTCCAAAGCCTTCTGCAACTACCACTTGGCGCCTTTTGTTGCATCTTACTCCTTAGCCTTTTGAAAACCTTTGCCAAAAGAAAGAATGCGGGTACCGATATGAGACATGGATGCTGACACATGGAAGATTCTACTTAGCTGCTATTAGGTATGTGGCACAATTTGTGGTTCTCTAGAAAGTTATAAAAAGAGTCTCAGATGATGTCAGTTGGCTGGCCCCATGTTTTAGAAAGTGACACTTGGCAGTTTTTGCTTGAATTCAAACATTTAGGCAAAATGAAATGAAAGAAACAAAAGAAGAGAAAGAAGACTCGTGCTTGGATAGTGACACTTGGTGGCCTCTGATACACTTTAACACTTAGACAAAAAATGAAATCACTCTCTGCCCCAATTCTGCCGCTACGACCAAGGTATATGGGAACCAAAACTGCAATGCTTGACTGAAACTTTGAATGCAACGTAGAGTAAAAATTTACTCTATAGTTACTGGAGACCCTTAGGACTTTTGAGCCTGATCAAAAAGAAAACTCCACCTCTTGATAGATCAGAATTGTGAAAATTAAAACTTCAAAAGAGCCGTTGACACATGCTTAAAACACTTATTTAAAAGAAAAGCGGGAAAACAATAAAAAAACAATGCGAGAAATGAAATTATTTAACTATAATACATTAGAGATCCAATTTAATTGAAATGTTTCAAATAGATTCCATTTATAGGAATCTCTTTAGGTTCCCCTTCCATTGACTCTAGCTCAAAAGAATTCTTCTACTTGCACGTGCAAATTCTATACGAGCCAGTCCATAGTGCTTCAAATTTGGTATACTGACCTAGCTTAGCAGCCCGTGCATCCCATTTGAAAACAATCGAGCCCACCTCAAAATTAAGATTCAAAGTCCTTTTATCAAAATATTTCTTAACGATTCCTTGATGCTTGATTAATGAATCATAGGCCATTTCCCTCTTTTCTTGAACCTCCAAAAGTTCTGTGAGTCTGACTTGCATGGGGCCATTTTCTTTGATTTCAATCTGTTTGATCAGTTGGAGAGCAGGGATTTCCAAACTTAGGGGGATCATAACAGACTTTCCATATACCAATTCCTATGGGGACATTTTGATCACCTGCTTAGGCATGATTCTATTAGCCCATAATGCCAGATTAAGCACTTTATGCCACTCTTTGTGATGATCAGCCCCTGCTCTTTTGATGAGTCTTATTAGGTTCTTATTGGTTGATTTTGCTAGACCATTATCTTGAGGGTAATAGTTAGATGAAGTTTTTAGATATATTCCATGTCTCAAGGCAAATTTAGATACCTTATACCCCAAGAATGCTTTAGCATTATCTGAAATGATGGTGCGAGGAGCCCCAAAGCAAGTAGTGATACCCCCTAGAAAATCTAGGATCACATTCTATGTCACTTCTTTAAGTGGGATTGCTTTGGTCCATCTGGTGAAATAGTCTGTGGTAGTTAATATCCGTTTGTGACCCATGCTAGACACTAGATTTATCATTCCAATGAAGTTAAGACCCCATTGAGTGAAAGGTTCATCCACAACTATAGGACTAAGGGGCATGGCTGCATTCCTCCTCATCCTCATATAATACTGGCAGGATTGACATTTTCTAAATAGCTGATAATAATTTGCAAATAAAGTAGGCCAGAAATATCCTACCTCACTTATCTTTATGGCTGTGGTCTTTGCAGAAAAATGCCCCCTGATGTTCCATGATGCATTTCATGTAGTATCCTCTTAGCTTCAGCCTGTTCTACACATCTTAACAATTTTCCATCAAAATTTCTTCTGAAAAGGACTTGTTCAATTAAAACAAAATGAACTCCCTATATCTTATAATATCTCCTCTTATTTTAAGGGAGTTCTCTTAGATAAACCCCATTTTTCATAAATTGAATCCTGCTTGTGACCCAGGATTCCTGATCTACCTCTTGTAATTTTAGCACTGTCTCTGTCTCTCCTTCTAAATCTGCTCCCTCAGGTAACATCTTTTCCAACTCTTGGGTTATATATTGGCATAGCCCCCTACCTCTGACCAATTTGGTGGGTCTAACCTCTGCATCATATTCAAGGATCTTAGTGATCCAATTGGCCTTTTTATTAGTAATCTCCCCCTCCATGATGCATTCCTTGACACTTGGGTGAGCTACAAGTATCAAAATTTTGTTCCCTGATATCAAATGCCTAAATTTCTTGAGGGCTTTTACCATGACATAGGCTTATCTTTCCACAAAATTGTACCTAGTCTCATAATCTCTGAGAGTTCTTGAGAAAAAGGCTATTGGGTGCTCCCCCTCTAGCCTATCATTCTTTTGAGTCAAGACATCAACAATACTTGACTCCCCTCCATAGACATACATTATGAAGGGCATGGAAAAAACTGGGTTTTTGAGCACTGGGACTATTGAGATAGCCTTCTTGACCCCCTCAAAAGCTTGCCTTCTTTCTGTAGTCCACTTGAAGACTAGGTCCTTTTTTAGCAAGAGTGTCATTAGTCTAACCAAGCCTACAAAATTAGATATGAATTTACTAACAAAATTGATCTTCCCTAAAAAGGACTGGACTACCTTTTTATTTGTTGTAAGAGGTAGGTCCATTATAGCTACAATTCTCTTGAGATCTATAGAAACCCCTTCCTTAGATACTATGTGACCCAATAGTTTACCCTGAGGTATAATAAAAATACATTTCTTGGGATTCAATGATATCCCAAAATCTTGACATTTCTTGAAGACAGATTCCAAATGATCAAAATGATCATCAACATTTTTTGAGAAAATAGTGAGGTCATCCAGATAGACCAGGATGACCTTATTTATTAGCTCACCAAAGGCTATATGCATAGCTCATTGAAAGGTGGCTCCTACATTTGATAAGCTGAATGACATCTTCACATAGGCAAATGTCCCCCATTTGGTAGTGAAAGCAGTTTTGTACTGGTCTTCCTCAGCTAGCCAAATCTGATTATACCCAGAGAAACCATCAAGTAAAGAAAACATCTCTGATCTAGCCACAGTTTGTAGAATTTGTTCCATGGAGGGCAAGGGATAGTGGTCTTTCAGAGATGCTCTATTTAGATCTCTAAAATCTACACATAGTCTTACATCTCCATTCTTTTTTCTAACTAGGACTAGATTTGATACCCAGGTTGAGTGTTTGATTGGAAATATTATTTTTGAATCTAAAAGCTTCTACAACTCATCTACCATTAGAGGCTCAATCCTTGGATTCATTGGCCTCTATTTCTATCTGATGGGTTTGGACCCTTCAGTCAACTCTATTGTGTGTTGGATAATGTCTCTGTTGTATCCATGAAGGTCTTCATAGCTCTAAGCTATGACTCTATCATAATTTTGGCACAACTCGATTAATTTTTTCTTCTCTTCTTGAGTTGCAAAATTCCCAACTTTTAGCCTCTTCCTATCACTCACCTCTACCTCAAAATAGTCTACTTTATCTACCTGAAACCTTTTCTTTTCCAGGCTTACATCCTCTAGGTCAAACAAGTTTTCTAAGGTGATCAATCCCTTAGGGAGCTTATTAGTCCTTAATTGTATAATCTGATCACCATATGCCTCTTCAATTTTAGTTTACAACTGATCAGCAAACTCATCTGACTGTTGTAAGAAAGACACTACCTGAGCATCATTTTCAAACACTTTCCAATTTTCATCATTGTCTGGGATGGTCAGTTTCACTATAACTTTTACTAACTCATTGTTAACCAATAGGCCAGTTGCTAGGTTAAACTATGAGCCAATCTGAGCCATCCTATCAGCCTTAGAGTTTTGACTTCTAGGGATTATCTCAATATTAAAAGCTTCAAAATCTTCTATCAAATCCCAATTCCTATGCCTGTAGGATCTCATTCTCACATTCTTGGCTACTGCCTTTTCCTGTATTTGCTTCACTACTAATTCTGAATCTCCTTTTACTTTTAGGTTCTTTATTCCCTTTTTCTTGGCTAACAAGAGCCCATGTACTAAAGATTCATACTCTACATTATTATTAGTGCAAGCAAATTGGAATCGGATAGCCCTTAAAATTTTATCACCATTTGGAGCGGTAAGACAAATTCCTACTCCAGCACCATGTTTACTTCTAGCCCCATCAAAGTTCAAAGTCTAGAGCTCTAAATCTTGTGCAGTAGGTACCTCTTCCCTTATAACATTTGGGATCTCTTGATCTTCATCAAAAATGACATATGTGCCTAGACCAGTAGAGTCATAGTTCCCATATGGGTCGATATGCATCATAGCCAACAACTAGTTGTTTTCTTCTTCTTGATCATGCTCAGTCTAGTCGCCTAGTTCTTCAACAAAAATCCTTTCTTCTTTATTCATCATGGCATGATCTACTTCTAATCTTTTTGTTGGTTCATTGGTTATATGGTCCTTAGATAGTGGTTTAGATAGAATTTTCATTTTTGAACCATATCTGGTTCTCAGGATGAGGTGAGACCAGTCAAGGGACATATACCCTCCTATTTTTGCTATAAAGTCTCTGGATAAGCATAAACCAAAGACATGAGAGATATCTATGAAAACTATATCTTGGTTGACAATTATGTTGGGACATGTGTATAATTGTAATGGGAGCTGTTAAATTTTCCCTATGGTTTGTACTATTTTGCCATCTAGTTGCATAACTCCTTTTGCAAGGGGTTCATATTTTATTTTCAAAGCATCAGCTATTTGCTTGGGCATCATAGTTGTACTAGATCTTAAATCTATCAATGCATTATGTAGGAGTTTCTTTCCAACTATCAAAGTCAAATAGAAAGGCTTTGGCTTGGATTTACTTACTTGTGTTGCATTATTCACGAAGGCTGTTGTCGTTAGAGGAACCGTATCTTTGAATTTTTTCTTTCCAGTAGGTCCTTCCTTGGTAACACCATCTTTGGGCACTACTTGCCTTTGCAGAGCCTCTTGTAGTAGTGTCTTTTATTTAGGAATAGCCAAGATATCCCATATAGATACTTGCACTGGAGTCTTCTTTAATTGGTCCACTATATTGATTGGTCCCAAAGACTGAGTTTTTTTGTAATAAGGATACCTTGGTTTTTCTTGAACCTGGATAGGGATCCCTTGATCTTGTACTAGCTGAGGCACTTCTTGTTTAATGGTAGCATTCCTTTGCCCTTGAGATGGAGGATTATTCTTGACTTGACCACTTACAACCTCAGGCTGTTCCACCATCTTCCTTTTTTATCTGGTGTAATAATCAGATTGCACTACTGGCCTCTAGGAGGTAGATGCCTCGTTCAAGAAAACTGCTTCTTCATCCTCAATCCATGAGAACAAAGCATGTTCAGGGGTTATTTCTTCTTCTTGTTACAAGGACATTCCTTGCATTTGAGCCACTAGAACTGAATTTTGCATGTTGGGAGACTGGTAGGCTTGATTGTTACTGGTACTGGCAAACTGACCATCCATTCTTCTCTGCTCAGCCACCCTTTGTTGTAGATTACCTCTAGGATAATCTCTAGGTGTGTGAGCATCATTTCAAGGGAAACACCAAGCATTAATATCATCCACATAATTATTTTGACTTGGAACCATCTCCCTATTTGAGTTGGGAGGAATGGTCTGTGAGGGTGTGGGAACTGTAACTAATTGATTTGCTGGTTGATGGTTAGTTTGTCTTAGAGGGCCTTGATATTGGTTTGGTTGGGATGAAAACCTATTTCCTTGATAGCACTGATAAGGAGGCTTAGGGAAAGTATTCTATTGCCTCTTTATATTAATCAGCTCATTGGAGAACATCTTTAGCATACTCTTGATATCATCCATCTTAGATGACTGAGTAGGGACTGGTTGCTTCGCAGATGATGGAGGGTAAGTATACATAGACACAAGTGGGCTTACAGCTTTAGGGAGCTCTTGAGGTAGGGGCAAGGCAATTTCTAGGAATACAAGCATGGGAGGCCTTGGAGGTAACTTCCCAGCATCAATTAAATGATTCTCAGCTCTGACTACAAGGTCATAAGCTGTTGGCAAAGTGTGTCCTCCCTGTGACTAAATCATAACAGATATATCTGAATTCAAAGCTTTGAGGAAAAACACTATGGCCATACTAGGTGGTGGTTTAGCTGTAATAGGGATTCTCTCCCAAGTTTTTTAGAATCTGGTGTTGAAGTCAGTCATGTCCTCTTATGGTCCCCTTTGAATGGTGATCAACTACTATAATAAAGAAAACTTATCACCTTTCTCTACAAATCTTTCAAAGAATTGATCTCTGAGCTGGTCCCATGTGGATATGGTATTTGGGGTCAAAGATCGATACCATTCTAAGGCTTTCCCTTTGAATGAGGCTACTAACAACCTTAGGGCCACATTTTTCTCTATGACACCATGTATGACACAGACATCTGATACATCTTGAAGATATTCCATGGGTGTTTTTGAGTCTTGCCCACTAAATTTGGGCAGAGCTTTTAGAGCATTTACTGGGATAGGATCCCAAATGGCTGGTGGTGTTGGAAGGATTAAGGGGCTACCAGTGTTATATCTTGCATAATTTCTTGGGAGCATAAGGGCTCCCATGTTTGGTACTTGGTTAGCTCTTCTTCTTGGACTAATCACCAGAGGTGGCAAAAGAATACCTAGTTTTGTAGAAGATTGCGATCTGGTGACTGGTCCACAGCTCTGACTCCTCGTAGCTCTCTAGTTCATACGGTCTTGAAAGAAACTTCAAGACGGGTCCCACCGATCATGCTAAAAACTGTTGATGATTTAAAATTGCACTTGATCTTAATCAATCAACAATGGGAAGTTTCAAGCTGTGGGACATTATGGCTTGAAACAACCTCTAGATTTTAGAGATTCTGGTCTCTTATTTTGTGTCAAGTGTTGGGGGAAAAGGGATAGGAGATTAAACAAAAATGTAAATGCAAGAACTCAAACCTAACTATGGTGATGTGCCTGAGTGTAATCCTAATCCTAACTTGAGCATAGTGAAACTATTATAGGACTCAATTACATTTAAGAGCAGGCAAGTGCATGATCAATGTAAGAGATTGAAATAACAAAAAAAGAGGCTCACAACAGGGAAGTATTTTATTGAGATATAGAGAATGTCAACAAAGGCATAGTGTTGAATCTTCTTAATAGAATCTTTCAATCACATAAGAGGCATAGAAATCACGTACAATAATGTAGAACTTTTGATTCAAGAAAATGAGACAAAAGCAAATGACATTCCTATCACAACTCTAGAGAATCTATGGTATAGACTACTTTGCAAATGACACAAATAACACCAACCAAGGCATGGAGCTCAAATATTCTTAATTCATTTAGCCACATAAAAGGCACAGAAACATGCACAGTTATATCAACTTTACAACTCAAGAAAATTGAGACAAGAGCAAATGATATTACTGGTCAAAACTCTAGAAAGTCTAAAACTATGGAAAAATCCCCCCTCTCTTTTCTCTTACAATTCTTCTTCTTTTATAGCCTCAAATCACTCCTATAATCCCCTTTCCCACACAATTCTACTCCATCCTTAACTCATAGGGGACAAACAGATGGCACTTTCAATGCCTTGGGGGCTCCAAAAATCTACTCAGTGAACTGTTCCATCTACTCAAATTAACTCCAACTGATTTTCCCTCCATTTCACTTTTCGACAACAAATACACGAAACACTCTATTATGTTGAAAAGGGAGAGGACACTTAGTCAATTTTTTGAAAATCCTCTTATTACTTAGAAGGCACCAGAAAATGACACCTGACACTTTCTACCTGATTCATTAAAGACACGCAGCTCTCTGGCTGTGTTGTAGTATCATTTGGGACACATATCAGACTCTTACAGATGGTGACACTTGGTAGCTTCTATAGACTTTTGAAGTCACACCCAAGGCCCACCACAATCTTTATTCAATGATGAGGCTCAGAGATGGTCTCTCAAAAGTTGACATGTGGTGACGTCCACTACTTTTGGGAAGGTATGTGGCATCTTCCACTTTTTCTATGGATGGAGTAGAGAGGGGCTTGAAGAGTGACACTTGCAGCCTTCGCTGATTTATGGCACTTAAGAAAAATAAAATGATGCCTTTCTATGTTGAACCAAAGTTTATCGGGTGCCAACATGTGGTGACTTTTGCTTACTTCTGAAAAGTAGTCCAGATCCTTCCGCAACTGCCACTTGGCACCTTGTGTTGCATCCTGCTCCTTAGCCTTTTGAAAACCTTTGCCAAAAATAAGGAACATGGGTATTGATATGAGACATGGATGTTGACATGTGGAAGCTTCTGCTTAGCCACTATTAGGTATGTGGCACGATCTATGGTTCTTTGGAAAGTTATAAAAAGAGTCTCAGATGATGCTAGTTGGCTAGCCCCATGTTTCAAAAAGTGACACTTGGCAGTTTCCACTTGAATTCAAACATTTAGGCAAAATGAAATGAAAGAAACAAAAGAGGAGAAAGAAGACTCATGCTCAGACAGTAACACTTGGCAGCCTCTGCTGCACTTTGACACTTAGATGGAAAATGAACTCGCTCTCTGCCCCAATTCTACTATTACGACCAAGGTATACGGGAACCAAAACTGCAGTGCTCGACTAACATTTTGAATGCAACATAGAGTAAAAATTTACTCTACACCCACCACATCAAAGAGTTATGTAATAATCACATAGGCCATCATCTCCTATAACACATACTCAGTCAATATGATAAATAGTTCAATGTGTTCCACAATGAACATAGGGAGTGATATATTATCCTACTATATAATGAACCCCATAGAGTCCTTAGTGTTTTAGAATCACCCATAATATATAGGATTTTATGAGTGGTGTTCATGACAATTACATTATTTTATGTCAATTCTTATAAAATTCTAATACACCTAAATTTGGTACCTCTTGATCATGATAAATGACCCTTACACTATTCAATATAGACACTTCTCATGGTCCTCACATTGATGTTATAATTTCTTAACCATTTTTCAAATTTTAAATATTTCAAAAATAAATAAAATAAAATAATTCAAAAAAACAAAAGCATTCAAAATATTCAAAAAATCAAAATCAGGACTTGAACATGGCATGATTTCTAGATTACACTATTTACATATGTTATTTATCACATGTTTGGTATATGACATATTTTTTTCATACACACATGAATTTCATGGTATATGAGTATGATATAGGATATACAAGTTACAAATGGACATATAGATGTTATAATTTCCTCTACTCAATACCCATGTTGATACTGAGGGCATCTAATTTCAAAAGTTTCATTATTACAAGTTATATCTTTATATGCCCTCTTTAACATGTTGAGATACTTATATTATTTACACATATCCTTTTAGTCACTCATATCTTACACAATGCTACATGGATATGCTATTATATTATGATGTGACATTGATACCTATGGATGATGTAGACTAGTCTTTAGTTATTATATGCTCTATTAATGTTGTTATTTTTTAACATGATAGGATAGTTTGTGTTTGTATATTATGTGCAAACATTGACCTTATTAATTGGTTTCATATTTAATTCTCTTATTTGCAACATTTTTATGTCCCTTACATGTGTCCTGTTATCACATAGGATTGCACTTATCTTGATTATATATCTTGTTGTGAAAGTGCTTAATGATACAATGGAAAAACCTCCAAATCTATAGGACCTTGGAAATTTGAGGTTAATCTCTAGAGAAGGCCAACTTCCTCTCACGAAAATCTGATGCAAACTGATAAAATATTAGCTTTGTGAAAATCTCTCTCTTTAGTGCTTTTTAGATCATAAACTAGGGTTTTGATGGGGGAAAGGGTTCAATAAATTGTAATTTTCAAAAAATTGAAAGTATGGTGATTTCACCAAATATTGTATAGTGGATCTTGATGTTTAATTAGCAAACATGATAAAGCAAAAAATAAATTGAATTTATTTTTAAGCACAGACTTATGCAAATTTGGAAATTAGAGGTAGTATTTTAGTTATTATTCTAAAGAGGGAAAAGCATATTTACTCAAAACAATATTATTAGGAGTGAAAAATACCTTAGATGACTTTTCTTGAGACTGAAATAAAAGATAAAGCTTCCATAGAAAAATCAAATAAATTTACACAACATAGAGATTCCAAAGACAAGAAAGGCAAATTTTCAACTTTATTTCTCTCTAGAGGTTACAACTTGTATTAAATACATTAAAAATTCATAAAAATATAACTAATAGTAAAAAGATATATTGGGTCATGGGGTCTACCCATATTTATACAAAATATGTCTTAAAATACATGTAGTTGTTGAAACTTGAACACTTAGTTCAAAAAATCATACAGATCTAAAAATACTCATGTAAAAAGAGGCAAGCTCTTCTATTTTTGGCATCTTGGACTTGTGGAATAGTTGGAACATATCATTCATGAGTTGGGCATGATCTTGGGTGTAGCATGGCATGGCTGGAACTAAAGATCTTCATATAAGGATTCTCCATTTGATAGTGAATGAAAATAGCTCTCCATGCAAGAAGTGGCACCCAAAATAGAACTTGGCTTTTCTAAATAAAAGATAACATTGAAAATTAATTTCAATTTTATTTTCCATGCAAACCCTAGCATGAAAAATCTAAAGTGAGACTTTTACAACATCTAAGTATTTATCACTTTTTACCAAAAAAGAATTGTGCAATTTACACTTCATGACTTTTCACCTTTTTAAACAATTCATATTAATCAAAATATAAAGTGTAATTTGCACTTGTAATTTTTGCAACTTCCACATTCAAAAAATATAAAGTGTAAAAATATGTCTTTCTCTTTCTCACAAAAGTAAAAAAACACATGATGGTAACATTTAAAAATATTTAAAAGAGGGGAAATTAATTGATGTCCAAAATCTCCTCAGCTTTCTTATCATTCTCTACTCATAGCTTCTTTGTGTATGTATCAAAGGCCTTGAATATTTCCTATATTCATTCTACATCTGAATCATAAGGATAAATGTTGGAGGCTGCATAATCTACTTTTACATCAAACAATTCTCTTCTAAAGGTCCTTATGCCCTATATTTTAGTTCTCATCTGATCAATTGCCTTCTTGTATTTGATGAACCTATGAATTGAGCTTAAGACAAAGACCATGTATTTCACATACTCCTCAACTATTGCCTTAAAATGATTCTAAACCTATTCTTCTTGAAGGAGATTGTTGGCATCATCCATTGGTTAGCATGACATTAAATTCATCATGCCATCAATCTCATATAACACATCAATAGCCTTGTCATGAGCCTCCTTGGCTTGCTTTATAAACTCTATCAGTAATCTTATCCAAAATTGAGTGGCCTTATGTAGTTCCTTGTGCTCAACATCATCCTTTAATATTTTCTCAGCAACAAGGGTATTTATGTCAATTGATTTTATAACTATTAATTTGGTATAATAAATATTTAAGATCTAAATTTCTCCTTCATAGTTATTAATATGTTCCTTCAAAAAAATTCTCTCCATGATACTCCATCATGGTTGCAAGAATTTTATTACCTTTTGTGATTAGTTCCTCAGACCATTATTTCATAGCCCTTCCCATGTCAACAATATAACATATAGAATCAATTGTAGCTTGATCTAGACTGATTGGTTGCACTACCTATGGTTGTTATGATGTTTCACCAGGATTTATGAACTGGTTGAGTGGTTCATTCAACTAATCAAACTTATTTTTAAGCTCATCCTTGGTGGCCTTATCATGATAATTTCTCTAGAAGAGAGTTGATTCTTATTTGTAGATTGTAGTTGAGTTTGTCTCTTTTCTATTGACCAAGGTGTATGTGAGAAACTTGATAATCTGCCACCACAAGATCTTCTTTTAATTTATCTGGTGGGATAACTACAATCTCAACACATCTCACTCCCTTATCATCAATGAATATTCTTGAGAGGGTATTGGGAGTGGGTTTTGAATTCTTATTGAATTTTGACATGCTAAAGTCCAAAGTGTTGGGATCAATCATTATTTTCCTCTTTTTACTTACTGATTGGGTTAACCAACTAGGGGTAACCTTTTGTTGATCTGACATGGTCACCAAGGAATCTGTAGTTAATGTATCTACACTAACTAATACTATGACCAAGGGGGACTCCTAAGAAGATGATACTAGTGTCTACTTAGGAGGTGCCTATGAGGGTTCACCCTCACTAATAGTTTACAAACTAATATCTACACCATGTATTTTGGCTACTCTAACCTCAATTGATGGTATAAATGAAATGGTGGAAATGGGGGAAGTGGAAACAATGGAAGTAGTTGTGCTTGTTGGGGGAGTGGAGGATGGAACAAATATGAGGTTGTGAATTTAGGAACCAGTGGAAGAGTGGAAACCAAGACACTAAATGTGTTAATTAGGTGTGTAGGACCACTCAAGGTTGGTGATGTGAAAATAGTGGGTTGAGATGAAGGGCAAATAGTACTTACCCCAAGGGTTGAGGTGGCCTATGGAATCATAGTAAAGATGACTGACTCTGAGTCAATGTACTATTGGGTGGTGTTGGGAATTAATGGTGATGAAATGGAAGGAATTGTGAATGGAATGAAAAGTGAGAGTGGATCAAATGGGGAAGGTAAAGTGGGAGGAAGGGAAAGTGGAGTGAAAACTTGAAATTCCACTATAGGGGGACCTTGAGTGTCCACTTGAATTATTTATGTTTATTGCACTTGGCTTATTGAGGTGGTTAGAGTAGTAGATGAAGTGGAAACAAGTGGAGGGATTAAAACTAGAGGTGGAGGAGCTAAAACTTGTGGAGTAATGGGGACCTAAGAGACCTGAGGAACAATGGTGATATTTGGTGAAGGTGTTGAAACCTCTTATAAATTATGTGTAGGATAGGGGGGAGTAGTAGAAATGGGAGTCAAGGAAATGGGATTTAAATATGTAGATAGTTGTGCTTCTATTGTTATCTCTTCTGATGAAAGGTCGATAGGTTCATTTGTAGCTTCCCCTTGTCTACTAGATTCCCCCTTTCTTGCCTTTGTCTTTATCTTCTTCTTCCTCTTAGGTTCCTTTGAAGGTTCCCTAGGACCCTGATGAAGAAAGAACTTTTACCTTGAGCTTTAAAATCTTCTCCTTAACCCCTATGGTTTCTCTTATGATTTTCACTCCCTTACTCTTTAGCCAATTGATATATCTATTTATCACTAGGGATATTCTATCAAATAGTGAGAAAGATTCAAGAATTGACCACCTTATCAATGGCAAAGGCTTGGCAATGATCTATGTGAGGTAGATGGGATCTACTCTAGAGTTGTCATCCACCAAGTCATTAGGGATTGGTACCAGATCATAGTCCTTTATTTGTTTCAAGAACATCCTAGAATAGTCCCTCATTTTAACCATTTATTCTTTGTCATAGTCTTCCTATAAATACTCATTATATGGAACATGTTCATATGTTTCTAGCTCTAGTACAGTAGTGACCTTACCATATGGGTCAAAGTAAGGTCTGAATTCTAGGGTCCTCAATGTTACTTGGCACATATTTTCCTCCATAGTTATAGCATTCAAAAGAGATTGGCATATATAACAAATAATAAAAATAGCTAACCATATACCTACCTTATGTTTATTTAAAAGGATTTTATGTGTATCCATGAGTTGCCTAACTAACTCGAACAATACCCATTTGTCACTTACATACCTGGGAAGTATGTAAGGACAACCATTGAATCCAACTTCTCAGATGTAGGAATAGGTGGGGAACTATATGAAGAAGGACCCCCACTTGGTAATCTAATATTTTTGTATTTGGGAGAACCTTGTCTTCCCAATATCTTGACCAAACATGATGATGTTGTAAATGAAAGAATCATTAACTCTCCTGAATTGTTTTCTACTAGGCTGTAATGTGAGATCAGGGTACTAGTTATAGACTCTAGTTATCTCTTTAGGAAATAATCTTATTTTGGCCAAGATATAGATAATTTATGATGTCATATAAAATTTATTTGTCATTTGCACCTCCACCAACTAGTTATGGAGGGAATCACTTATTAACTGAGCCCAATGTATCTATAGTTTATTCTATCTGATGATCCAAATATACTAGTTTATTAAATCTTGATAACACTTGGCATCAAAGTTACCAGTGATTTTGTGTATCAGTGTTATAATGTCCCCCACTTCCTCTATAAAATTAGACCTATACATAGTCTTGGGAAATCTGGTGGAAGAATGCTTAGGGCTCTTGAGCCATTATTTGTTGATAATTTTTTGACATCCCTCTTTCTGTTCCTTATAAAACTTTGCATATGTTTATGGAGTTATATCCAAATAACTCTTAAACTCAGGGATGGAAAATAATGTGTTGATGAAGTCGAGATCAATATCTAGAACTTTTTCCCCTTTCTCAGTGAATACTTGTCTCCTATCAGGGTTAAAATGTTGAGCCATTGTGAGGATCAACTCAAGGCTTTGAATAGAAAGAGGAAAGCTTACAGCTTGTGGTAAATCAGAGTCATAGATACTCTGGATCTAGTCACTTTTGAAATTTGCACCTATCCTAGCCTTGAAATCTCCTAGGTCAATGTGACCTAAATTTGTATCTATTATTTTTGTCATATTAGACTCCAAATAAGATGTCACTCTAGGGCCCTTAGATTTAAACTTCATTTCCTTGGGAGGCATGGAAACTAAAGTTACTACTTTTGAGAAACTAATTGGAAGGTTGGTGGAACTTGTAGGTATTTGGAGCACTTGTGTCCTCCAGTGGAACTTGGAGGTACTCAGATCACATCAAGTGTCTATGGTGCTTGAGTGTTGTAAATATCTAATGGAGGTGGGGTGTAATTGGAGTAGGTCCACTCTTTGTGGTGCACTAGAATTTAGTGGGGTTTGAAGGTGTTTGGGGCACATGATATCTTTGGAAAAAGTGGGAGGTGCTCAGAGCACATCCACTCTCTATAGTGTTAAAAGTCTTGTAGGCTTATCAAGTGTTTAAGGTAGGTCTAGTGTGTCATGGGGATGCTTAAGAATCTTTAAGGAATATTCATTTATTTTTTAATATGAGATATATTCTTAGAATATTCACTTGGGGAATCCCTAATTTTGAATGTGAAATCTTTGAGGGGAAAATAAAGGTTTTTCTTCTAGAAATGATCTTTTGGGGATTGAATTTTTTAACCTTAGAAATAACCCTAAAGAACTAATTGTAAACTTCTTGATAAGCAACAAAATACCATAGGTAGTCTAAGAGAAACTCTATGAAAAAAGTAATGATAATTTTATGCAAGATTAAAACTTTTACATAAAAGGAAAACAATTCATAAAATGTATCAAACTCAAAAGAATCTATGAGTGAAACTCAAGTGAAATACCGTTAAAATGATTACACAATTGAAATGCAGGCATGGCTTGGCACTTGGTCATGGCGTGAATGGTTGGAGATCAAATATCACAATTAGTAGATAACAAAATGATAATAAAAACCCTAATACTTAGCTTTATAGTAAAAAATCTCTATAATTAATGTAGCTCAAAGTGGTTGGTGGTAGAGGTTAGACCTTATTAAAATAGGTCCACTATCCATGGAAAATTTATTATTGGTGGGAAGTAGGACTTGACATGCACTTTTCATGTTGATAATGTGTAATGTGCACTTCAGGTTCCACATTCCATGAGAAGGGATTTAGTGGGTTGGCAAAAGTTAGACCTACTTGAAGCAGATCCACTCTCTATGGATGAGATTGTAGACTTTGGTAGATGGTAGAACCCATGGGGCACTTTGCATGTTTATAATGTAAAAAGTGCACTCAAGGTTCCATGTCTCATGGTATATAAAGGTGAGTGTTGGAAAAATATAGAGACCATGGTAGAATTTGCATATTTGCAAATGTACAATGTGCACTTTAAGTTTCACATTCTATGGAAGGGGGTTGTTAAGGCTTGGTGGGATCCAGAGCCTATTATTGACACTGCATGTTGTGAAAATGTGCAAAGTGCATGCCAAGTTATGGATTCTACCAGATTGGGTGCATGGTAGGATCTAGATCCTACCATACATTTTTCATGTTTGAGAACATGCAAAGTGCATGGTGAGTTCTAGATTCTATAGTTTTGGATTTTGGTGCTTTACAGGACCCAGAACCCATGAAGTAATTTGTATAGGTAAAAATTGCATATAGAGTTTTGAATTCCACAAGGTAAAGAGAAAGATGGGTTTTTGAAAGATTCAAGGTTTTTCCTAAAAAATAAATAGGGTCTCCCTTAAGGTGTTAGAAGTAATGAGATTTTTGGGACATAAATCTCCACATTTTTAGAGACCTCTATGGTATGATTACCTACTAATCATTCTTAATGTAGTATAATTTTAAGACATTGGGCATGAAGTTAAATTTGGTTTGACAAAACTCTAACCTAGGAGGGAATAAACTAGGATTTGCCTAGACACAAACAAAATAAAAAAATAACCTAAAGAAATAATTCCTAATGAGTTTGACTTGTACATGAGCACTTACTAAAAACATGACTAACCCTATTATTTACAAAGTTTTAATCCTTTTTGGAACAAGTTCCTTACCTAAAAAATAAGATTTGAGGTATATCCCATTAACTGGGATTGGTAGTTCTACTCCATCAAGCTTGGACAACTAGAATGCATTGGCCCCTTTACATTGAGTGATGTTATATAGACCACTCCATATTGCATCAAATTTGGTGTGCCTACCTAGTTTTGCTTTATCTGCATCCTATTTGAGGACCATGTCTCCTTCATTGAAGATTTTTGTAGTTGCATTTTTATCAAAATTATTCTTGGTTTGTGTCTGATTCACTTCGAAGAATTTCATTGATTGATGCTTGATTTCTTCAAGCTCTATGAGTTCAGCCAATCTCACTATCATTTCATCATTGTCAATCAGGTCCAATTGGTGATTGAGTTCTAAACATGGAAGCTCAATTGATAGTGTTACTCATGTTTCTCTTCCATATACCATCATGAAAGGTGAATTACCAATGGCTCTCTTTGGTATCATTTTATCAGCCCACAATGTTGATTTCAGTTTTATATGCCATATTCTCTAGTTGTCTTCTTAAGTTATTTGATATTCTAATAAAGTTTTTGTTGGTTGACTCAGCTAGACCATTACCTTGGGGGTAATAATTTGAATTAGTGCTCAGGTACACATTATGCTTGATATCCCATTCACTAACTTGAGTGCCCACAAATGCCTTAGAATTATTTGATATTATGGCATGAGAAACACCATACCTTAACTATGTCATCCATGAATTCAAGAATAGATGTTTTAGTGGCATCCTTCAGTGAAACTACTTTAGTATATCATGTAAAATAATTATTTGCTATGAAAACCCATTTATGACCCACACTTGATGGTGGATTGATCATGCTAATGAAATCCAATCCCCATTGGGTGAATAGTTGATTTGCTTGAAATGCTCCAAGAGGAAGTGCAGCTAGTCTTTGCTTACCAGTAAAGTAAGCACACTTTTCACAATTTATTACCCATTTAATGGCATCCTTGAATAATTTAGGCCAATAGTAGCCTCCTCTCATTACCTTGGTGGTTATAGTCCTTGGAAAAAAATGTCTTCATGACAGTCCATCATGAAATTGTTCGAGCACTTTGAGAACTTACTTATGTTCAATACATCTTAACAAGACACAATTCATATCCTTCCAAAATAAAATTCTATCAATAAGGACATATGGAATTTATTGGAGTCAAAAATACCTTTTTTTATTGCTAAAAGTCATAGGGGTGTTTGCTAGTCCACATGCAATGAGTAATGTCTTGAATCTAGCTATTGAAAGAAGGTGGATTGTCTAGCTGAGGTGTATTTTGAGTTTACACTGCATTAGATACTAGTTTATCAGTCTTGATGTCAGTAACCATTCGTTCACATAATCCTTTTACCCTTACTAGTTTCATGATTGTGATATCTATTTCATACTTCATGACCTTAGTGATCCATCCTACTCTTTTCTTTTATCTCCCTAATTTATAGAAAAAAATTGACACTCTAATGACTCACCATTAGATGTACCTTATTGTTGGAGAGCACATTCTTTAATTTATTGAGTGATTTGATCATCACACATATACTTGATTTTCCACAAAACTATAATTCTCTTCATAACCTTTCAAATATTGGCTGAAGAAAGATATTGGCTACTCTAAATCTTCTTGATTATGTTAAGTTAGAATTGTTGGGATACTTCCCTCCCCTCCAAACACATAGAGGATAAAATCCTTCTCATTGTTTGGCTGAACTAGGGTAGGGGCTTGGGAGATAGCCTATTTGATAGATTTGAATCTTTCTTTTCCCTCCTACATCTAGATAAAAAGAGTTCCCTTCTTTAGCATTGTAGTAAGGGGCTTTGTCAAAAAGGCAAAATTTATTACAAATATTCTCATGAAGTTGATCTTCCCAAGAAAACTTTATAGGCCCTTTTTTTAACTTAGTAGTGTTAATGCAGATATGGATCTAACTCATTTAGGATCTATTGTAAGACCTTTAAACACTATGTATCTCAGTAGATTACCCTCATTTATAATGAACATGCACTTCCTTGGATTAAGGGAAACACTGAATTCTTTACACCTTTTGAAAATATTCCTCAGGTGGTCTAGATGTGCATCAACATGCTTTGAGTAGACTATAATATCATCTAGATATACATGGATTATATCATTTATTATACCCTTGAATGGAATATCCATGGATATCTGAAAAGTCATACCTATGTTTGTCAAACCAAATGGCATATTTTTGCATGCATACATGCCCCATTTAGTGGTGAAGGTAGTTTTAAATTGATCTTATTCTTGTACCAAAATTTGGTTATAATGCAAATAACCATCTAGAATAGAGAATCTTTTAGATCTAGATACTACCTATAGAATTTGTTCCATAGGGGGAAGGGGATAGTGATCTTTCAACAATGCTTTGTTCAAGTCTCTAAATTCCATGAATATCTAGATTTCACCATTTTTCTTTTTGATAGGGATCATATTTGATACCCAAGATAAGTGTTTGATAAAAAATAATATATTAGCTTCTATCAAATTAGAGACCTCATTTTTCATAAGGGTTCAATCTTTGGATTGATGGGTCTTTATTTTTGCCTGATAGGTTTCATATTTTGATTTTTTTTATAGTGTATTGTGTTAAAATTAGATCAAATCCTCTTAAATCATGATAACTTCAAGCAAATTTATCATCAAACTCTTGACATAATTGAACAAAATCATGCTTCTCCAATATATTGCATGCACTGCCTATCTTGAGAGACTTGCCCTTTAAGATGGTGATGGGTTCACAATCTTCTTCATTGATGTTAATGTTCTTCTCACCTTTTAGCTAGTAATCTAAGTTGAAGATGTTTTCTAGTGTAACAAGACTCATAAGTATCTTATTCATTTTGAGTTGAATAATATGATCACCATATTGGTCTTGTAGCCTTGGTTGGTTCCTATCTAAAAACTCAACCTCTTCTCTCAAAAATTTTACTATCTACTTGTTGTTGTTGAAGACTTACAAATTAGTTTCTTTATCAAGGATAGAAGGCCTTATAATCAACCTCACATGCTAGTTGTTCTTCTTATTTATTTTGATTGGTAGGTTATACTGGGGGCCTATTGAGGCCATATGGTCAACATCTTTATTTTATGCCTTTGGTACTATTTGAATATTTAAAGTAGTGAAATCTTATAACAAATCCTAGACCCTATGTTTGTAAGACCTTATCAAATTGTTTTTTGTTACACTTTTTGATCTAACTTGGTGAATGATGAGCTCACTATCACCAAATATCTACAAAATCATGATTCCTTTATCTTTGTCCAACTAGAGGCCTCGAGTTAGGGCTTTTTCTCTAGATACATTATTAGTACAACTAAATTGAAGTTTGAACGAGTATAAGTATCTCTCTTTCTATAGGGAAATCAATAAAATTCCTACACCTACAACATTTCTGCTTCTTGAGCCATCAAAATATAACTACCACATCCCTTGAAGATCTTCAATTGGTTTGACTAAATTTGGAATAATTGCATCTTTCTCATGAATGTAATATGTCCTTAACCCTATTTCCTATACATATTCATAAGGATTAAATTAAAATGCTAGTACCCACTCATCCAAATGAGTGTCTGGAATTTCTTCTATAGGTGTTGCATTTTCTTGGTCTATTTTTACCTCCTCTTGATCCTGCAATGTACAATTCATTTCTGTGGGAGGAATAAGATTGTATGGTTCTATATGATATTTTGCAATTGGCTCAGCTCTTATTGTTTCTCTAGTTCCATATCTCATTATGAGTAGAATGTGAGACCAATCTATAGATAGATACCCTCCCATCTTTGTAGTGAATTCTCTTGAAATAAAAATGGCAAAGTAGGGAGGAAGGTCTATGACTAAAATATATTGAGTAAGTGATAGGCTTGGGTAAGTATGAATAGTGAAGTTTGGTCATTTTATGGTTCCTATTATTTGAATAATAGTTACATCTAGTTGCACTACTCCATTATTAATAGGTGTGTATTTTATTCCTAAAGCATCAATGACTTTCTTGGGCATTACAGAACTACTAGCCATTAAATCCACCATGCAGTTGTGTACCAGATGCTTCCCTATTATAAGTGAAAGATAGAAGGGGGGAGGCTTACCATTTTTACCTATTTTACTATTAACTTGAGGCTGACATAAATTTAGTGCAGGTGTAGGCCCCTTGGTTGGAACCTTTTCTAATATCTAGAAATTCTTTAGAGCCTTCTATAGTAAGTCCCTTTGTGTTGGTATAGATAGTGCTTTCCACATGGTGGCATTCAAATTAGTCTTCTTCATTTGATCAACTATGCTAAAAAGGATATTACCAACCTTTGTTGGTGATTTTGTATGGGTTGCAACCTCTTTTATAAGATTTGGAGTGGGTACTTTTGATTGGGACTAGTACTTAGGTATAAAGGGTGGCCTTTGAACTTTGTTGCTTTTTGTTGGTTCTATTGAATCTTTAGAAGTTGAAGCTTGGTCTACCTTGGGGGGATGATCAAATTTTATTGCTCTTTTATTGGAATGTGTATTAGATTCTATAGGACCTCCACTATTAAAAAGTGATTCATCTTGGCTTATCCCATCAAAATCATCCTCTTACCAATTGAGAAAAGTTGCTTCACTTTGAGTAGTTTCTTGTGTGTCTTCTCATTAGGAAGTATATTCTTCCTATTATCTTGATGTATTTAATACACCTTGGACCATCAAGGCTTAATTTATTACACCATTGGGGCAAGTGTTCTAATTATGGGGTTGATTGTAAGGATAACACCACTCATACTCTTGGGAAAAATTATTTTGAATAGGGACAATGGCTTTGAAAGCTCCTAGCATTGATAAAGCATGGGTGTTTGGAGGTCTTGGCTATGAATTGTGTTCTTATTATTGGATGTTACCTTGATATGGCTACCTATTCCCTTGGTGTGTAGGGTTAGATGGTTAACAAGGTTTATAGTTTTGGGCTTACTACCTTTTCATCACCACTAACTCATTTTCAAAACTCTTGAGTAATGATTTGACCTCATATAGATCATCTATAGGTGTAGGAGTCAAATTAGGCACCTTTCTCATAGTGGGAATTAGAGCAAGTGTAGGTGGGGCATATGAGCTATTTTTAGAAATAGAGGCATTGACGGCCTTGGTGCAGTTTTCCTAGCTTGGATTAAACAATTTTTTGCCCTTATTGAAATATCATAAGCTGTAAGAAGTATGGTGCCACCCATTGAATAAATCATTATAGTGATATCATTATTAAGGGATTTTAGGTAATATAAAAAGGCATTATTTATAGTGGGATTAACCAAGTTTGGGATTCTATTTTAGGTCTTCTAGAAATGGTAATTGAAGTTATTCATTTGCTTATGAGGATCTCATTGAATAGTAGTTAAATATTCAACCAAGGAAGGTAGTCACTCTTGTCCTCAAAATGGGTGCACATCACAGCACCTAACTCATCCCAAATTGGGATTGAAGTAGAAACAAGGAATCTATACCATTGTAAAGTTTTCCCCTTGAAAGAGGAGACTAGAATTCTGATTGTAACATTATTTTAGACAACATTATGGATTGAATAGAGTTTAGAAATATCTTGTATGTGCTCTAAAGTAGTCATAGAGGTTTCACCAGTAAAATATGGTAGGCTTTTTAAGGCTGAGATTGGTATATCATCATGCTGGGCCAAAATGAGTGGACTACCTATATTGCAAGCTACAAATTTATGATTTCTATCCATTATGGGAGGTATAACATTGATAGGAGTTACCAAAGGGGATGGGAATTAAATTTTAGGATATACCTTAGGCTGAGGGGTAACTATTTTTGATCTCTTTTTAGATGGAAATGATAATTTTAAGAAATCAACCAATTTACGTTTAGTAGATGATCTTGTTTGTTTTCTTGGCATATACCACATTGAAATCATTAGTCTATAAACTAGTGGAGTCACCAGGTACTTTGATATTTTCATGAAACTTGTATGATGCTTGCTGAGAATAACACTGATTTCTATGTAATTTTTTGGTCCCATCAGGCATGCCAAGAACTATTATCACATAGGATTTCACTTGTCATGATTTTATAGCTTGTTGTTTAAGTGCCTAATGATATAATGGAAAAAATTCCAATGTTGTGGGACCTTGGTAATTTGAGGTTAATCTCTAGAGAAGGCCAGCTTCCTCTCACTAAAACATGATGCAAACTGATAAAATATTAGCTTTATGGAAATATCGCTCTTTAGTGCTTTTTAGATCTTAAACTAGGCTTTTGACATAAAAAGGGTTAAATAAATTGGACTTTGTAAAAAACTAAAAGTATGGTGATTTCACCAAATATTGTATAGTGGATCTAGATGCTTGCTTAACAAATATAATAGAGTAGAAAATAGATTGAGTTTATTTTTAAGCATGGACATATGCAAATTTGGAAATTAGAGGTAGTATTTTAGCTATTCTTCAGAAGAGAGAAAAGGATATTTATTCCAAACAATATTATTACGAGGGAAAAATACCATAGATGACTTTTCTAGAGACTAAAATAAAACACAAAGATTCCAGAGAAAAATCAAATAACTTTGCCCGACATAGAGATTCCAAAGATAGGAAAGGAAAATAGTCAACTTTATTTCTCTCCAAAGGTTATAGTTTGTGTTAAATACATTCAAAATGTATAAAAATATAACTAATAAAAAAAATATAGATTGGGCCATGGGGTTTTCCCATATTTATACAAAATATGTCATAGAAGACATGTACTTGTTGAAACTTGAACACTTAGTTTATAAAATCATGCAGATCTAAAAATACTCATGTAAAATGAGGTGAGCTCTTCTAGTTATATCATCTTGGACTATTGGAACAACTAGAACACAACATACACGAGCTGGGTATGATCTTGGGCATAGCATGGCATGGCTCAAATTGAAGATCCTCCTGCAAGGCTTCTTTATTTGATAGTCACTAAAAATATCTCTCCATGTAAGAAGTGGCACCCAAAATAGAACTTGGATTTTCTAAATAAAAGATAATATTGAAAATTAATTTCAAGTTTTTTTTCATGCAAACCCTAGCATGCAAAATCTAAAGTGAGACTTTTACAACATCTAAGTCTTTATCACTTTTTACCAAAAATGAATGGTGCAATTTACACTTCATGACTTTTCACATTTTTAAATAATTCATATTAATCAAAATAGAAAGTTCAATTTGCACTTGTGCTTTTTAAAACTTCCACATTCAAAAAATATAAAGTGTAAAAATATGTCTTTCTCTTTCTCAAAAGAGTCATAAAAAATAAAGATGCACTTGTGAAATTACAATTTTCAATGTCTTTGAAATGAAATAACACATGATAGTAACATTTGAAAATATTTAAAAGAGAGGGAAAATTAATTGATTCCTAAAATCTCCTTAGATTTCTTATCATTCTCTACCTATAACTTCTCTATGTATATGTCAAAGTCCTTGAATATTTTATTTATTCATTCTGAATCTGACATGTAAGAATAAATGTTAGAGGTTGTAAAATATACCTATAAATGAAATAAATCTCTTATAAAGGTACTTATGCTACGTATTTTAGTTCTCATTTGATCAACTACCTTCTCATATTTGATGAACCTATGAATTTAACTTAAGACAAAGACTGTGTCTTTCATAGACTCCTTCTCAACTATTGCCTTAAAATGATGCTAAACCTATTCTACTTGAAGGAGATTATTGGTATAGTCCATTGGTTGGTATGGCATTAAATTCATCATGCCATCAATCTCATATAGCACATCAATAGCCTTGTCATGAGCCTCCTTGGCTCGCTCTACAGACTCTATCAGTACTCTTATCTAAAATTAGATAGCCTTGTGTAGTTCCTTGTGCTCGGCATCATCCTTTAATATTTTCTCAGTAATGAGGGTATTCATTTCAATTTATTTTATAGCTATTAATTTTGGATATTAAATATTTAAGATATGAATTTATCCTTCATAACTGTTAATCTATTCCTTTAAAATTTATTTTCTCTCCATGATGACTCCATAATGCTCCATCATGGTTGCAAGAATTCTATTACCTTTTGTGATCAATTCCTCAAACCATTCTTTTTTATCCCTTCCTATGTGAACAATATCTTGTAAAAAATCAATTATATCTTGATCTAGACTAATTGGCTACACTACCTATGGTTGTTGTGATGTTTCACTGGGCTTTATGAACTAGTTGAGTGTTTTGGTCAACTGATCAACCTTCCTTTTAAACTCATCCTTGGTGGCCTTATCATGATAAATTATCTAAAGAGAGAGTTGATTCATGTCTACACATCATTCTTAAGTCCCTTTCTTATTTATCGACCAAGGTGTATGTGAGAAACCTAATAATCTTCTACCATAAGATCTTCTTTTGATTTGTCTAGTAGGAGAAATACAATCTCAACATATCTCTCTCCCTTATCATCGGCGAATGTTCTTAAGAGGGTCCTAGGAGTGGGTTTTGAATTATAACATGATGAAGTCTAAAGTGATGGGATAAATCATTATTTTATGCTTTTTACCACTGATTAGGCTAACCAACTAAGGGTAGCCTTTTGTTTATCTAACACAGTCACCAAAGAATCCATAGTTGATGTAGCTACACTAATTGATATTATGAAAAAGGGATACTCCTATGAAGATGATACCAGTGGATACTCAAGAGGTGACTATAAAGGTCCACCCTCATCAATAGTTTACAAACCAATATCTACACCAAGTGTCTAAGTTGTTCCAACCTCAACTAATGGTCTAGATGAAATTGTGGAAATAGGGGAAGTGGAAGCAATGGAAGCAATTGTGCTTGTTGGGGGAGTGGAGGATGGAATAGACAATAAGGTTGTGAATTTAGAAATTAGTGAAAGAGTGGAATCTAAGGCATTGAATGTGTCAATTAGGTGTGAAAGACCACTCAGGGTTGGTGATATGAAAATAGTGGGTTGAGCTGAAGGGGAAATAGTACTTACCCCAAGGATTGAGGTGGCATATAGAAATATAGTCAAGATGACTCACTCTGAGTTAATGTACTTGTTTATTTTAATTTCTACTCATTTCTTAATTTTGGAAGAAGATAAGAAACTAGTAATAAGGGTGTGGTAGAAATACTTAGTTATTGGTACATGTGTAATCTAGAAAAAGATGGAGAAATCCTCTTTAGCTTGGAAGGAATAACTTGTAGAAAATAAATAACTAACAAAATGGGTTGTTATCAAGATAGTTAGGTGGACTACCTAGTGTAAGCTATATCAAAGAAGCATGATCTTGCTAGGAGGTTGTCAATCCACTCTTTGATAACAATTAAGTTGAAAATGATAAAAAAATGCTTGCATTAAATAATAGAAAGTAACTAAAATGAAATACAAAAATTAGATGAATGCTTGATAGATAAAATGATTAAATATAGAAAAGTGGGTCAATACAAGTGTTAAAATGGATTAGGTTAGGTTCAAAAAATCAAGCAAGGGTTTGTGGATAGGTAGGAACATAGAAAGTCAAATTTGGTTAGGGGTAAGGGGTTAGAAATAACTTGTTATTCCATGCCATAATGATCATTAGTGGTTGGGATGACCATTTGTGGTTAACCTGACCATTGGTGGTTGGGTAACCATCAATGGTTTGAGGTGATCATCGACAATTATGGTAACCATAAGTGATTGCCTATAGATTTTTGAAGGTAGTTACAAAAGAGTTACAGAGTGGTTTGTTGATCAGGTAAGGGTATATTCAAGGGTCTGGTTAGAAATGGGAATTTCGAAGATAGGTAGAAAAATTTCTAATAGGGGATAGAGGTTAGAAACAAAAATAACAAAATTTAAGTATAAATATACATGTCACTTTCTAAGTGGTTGATGGTTGATGGTTGGAGCAATTTTGATAGAGTAATGGTACTTTACCTCAAGAGCAATTTTAGTAGAGGTTCAACTCTTTGTTGTTATTTCTAAATCACTAGAAGAAAACTAGATAGATGGAGAGATTGAATACATGTGATTTAGAATGCTTGTGATGATCCATTTCACCTCCTACTCCCCTCCTTTTATAGGCAAAGAGAGATGGAGGATAAAAGGTTCCCTAGTAGGTTGGATTACTAATTTTGATTCTTGAGAGTTTGTTATCCCCACATAAGGTGAACATATTTAATTTTGCCTCATTAGCTCACACATAGCTAGTGATTTGTTAGAAGGTTGAAGACTTGACCGTCGATGGTTAAGCTAATCATCAATGGTTAAGTTGACTATTGGCAGTCAAGTGTCTAGAGGTAAAGGGTCAAGGTGAGTTAAAAGGGGTAGTTTAACATTTGTTAGTAAGTTATTGAGTTTATTTATCTATGTATATAACTAAACCCATGGTTTGATAGGTTAGTCAGTGGGTCAAGAAGGGTTAGGTGGTACTTAAGGTATCTTGAGGCATTTTGACATCTAGTACAAATTTTTAGTGTCTATAGTACTATTGGGTGGTGCTGGGAATTAATGGTGATGAAATGGAAGGAATTGTAAATGGAATGGAAAGTAGGAGTGGATCCAATGGAGAATGTAAAGTGGGAGAAAGGGAAATTGAAGTGGAAACTTGAAATTCCACTGTAGGGGGACCTTGAGTGTCCACTTAACTTATTTGTATTGAACTTGGCTTAATGAGGTGAATAGATTAGTAGATGGAGTGGGAACAAGTGGAGGGGTTGACATTGGAGGTGGAGGAGCTAAAACTTGTGGAGTAATGGGGACTTGAGAGGCTTGAGGAATAAGGAGAGAAACTAGTGAAGGTGTTGAAACCTCTTGTACAATATGTTTAGGAGAAGGGGGAGTAGTGAAAATGGGAGTCAAGGATATGGGATTTGAAGTTATAGATCTATATGTTGTTACAGTTGTCTCTTTCACTAAAATGTCAATAGGTTCATTTGTATCTTCTCTTTATTTGTTGGATTCCCCTTTTCTTACCTTTGTCTTTATCTTCTTCTTTTTCTTAGGTTCCTCTGAAGGTTCCTCAAGACCCTCCTATGATGAAGCAAAACCTTCTGCCTTGATCTTTAAAAGCTTTTCCTTAATCCCTATGGTTTCTCTTACAATTTTCCCTCCCTTGCTCCTTAGAAAATTGATAGTTATGTTTATCACTAGGGTTACTCTATCAAATAGTGAGAAAGTCTTGGAAATGATCTGTGTAAGGTAAATGGGATCTAATCTAGAGTTGTCATCCACCAAGTCATCAAGGACTGGTGCTAGATCATAGTCCTTCATTTGTTGTAGGGACATCCTAGAATAGTCCCTCATTCTTACCATTTCTTCATCATCACAGTCTTCTCATAAATCCTCATAATATGGCACATGTTCATATGTTTCTAGCTCTAGTGTGATAGTGACCTTATCATATGGGTCAAAGTAAGGTTTGGATTCTAGGGTCCTCAATGTTACTTGGCAAATCTCTACCTCTATATTTCTAGCCTTCAAAAGAGAGTGGCATGTATAATGGCCAATATAAATAGGGAATTGTATCCCTATCTTATATCTATTCAAAAGGATTTTATGTGTATCCACCAACTACCTAACTAACTCCAACAATACCCATTTATCATTTACATACCATGGAAGTGTGTAAGGATAACCATTGAATACAACTACTTCAATGTAGGAATAGGTGGGGAACTGTATGAATAAGGACCCCCACTTGGTAATCTCATCTTTTTTCACTTGGGATAACCTTATCTTCCAAATCTCTTGATCAAACATCATGATGATGTTGTAAATGAAAGCATCATTAACTATCCTAAATTATTGTCTACTAGCTTGTGATGTAAGATCAAGGTAGTAATTATAGACTTTAGTTATCCTTCAAGAAGTGTATTTAGGCCTCGAAATAATATTCATTTAGCCAAGATATAGATAATATATGATGTCATATAAAATATATTGGTTGTTTAGACCTCTACCAACTGGTTATAAAGGGAATCACTTATTAGTTGAGCCCAATGTATCTGTTGTTTATTCTCTTTGATGATCTAGATATACTGGTACATCTAGTCTTGATAACACTTGGCATTAGGATTTTTAGTGACTCTTTGTATCAGTGTTATAATGTCCCCCCACATCTTCTATAAAATCAGACCTATACATAGTCTTGGGAAATCTAGTAGAGGAATGATTGGGGGTCTTGAGACATTACTTTTTGATAAATTTTTGGCATCACTCTTTATTCTCCTCATAAAACTATGTAGATGTTTGTGAATTTATATCCAAATAACTCTCAAACTTAGGGATGGAAAACACTGTCTCGATGAAGTCAGGATCAAGATCTAGAATTTTCTCTACTTTTTTAGTGAAGACTTATCTCCTATCAGGGTCATAATGTTGAACCATTATGAGGATTAACTCAGGGATTTAAATAGAAATAAGATAGGTTGTAGCTTGTGGTAAACCAGAGTCATAGATACTCTAGATCTAATCACTTTTGAAATCTTTACCTATCCTAGCCCAAAAATCTCCTCAGTTAATGTGACCTAAATCTGTATTTTTTATTTCCACCATATTGGACTCCAAAAAAGAAGTCACTTGAGGAACCTTAGATTTGAAATTCATTTCCTTGGGAGGCATGGAAACTAAAGTTACTACTTTTGATAAACCAACAAGAAGGTTGGTAGAACCTATAGGTGTCTGGAGCACTTGTGTCCTCTGATAGAACTTGGAGGTACTCAAAGCACATCTAGTGTCTGTATTACTTAAAAGTTATGAAATCTCAGATGGAGGTGGGACATGCTTGGAGCAGGTCCACTCACCATAGTACACTAGAAGTTAGCAATTTTTAAAGGTGCTTGGGGCATGGGAGATCTCTATTAGAAGTGGGAGTTGATCAGAGCATGTCCACTCTCTGTGGTGCTAAAATTATTATGGGTTTATCAAGTGTTTAAGGTAGGTCTAGTGTTTGGAGGGATGTTGGGGAATCTTTAAGGAATATTCACTAGTTTTTAAATATGAGGTATATGCTTGAAATATTCACTTGGGGAAGCCCTTATTTTGAATGAGAAATATCTGAGGGGAAAATGAAGGTTTTTCTTCTAGAAATGATCTTTTGGGGAATGAATTTGTTAACCCTAGAAAGACCCTAAAGAAATAATTGTAAACTTCTTGATAAGTAACAAAATACCACATGTAGTCTTAGAGCAATGCTATGAAAAAAGTAATGATAATTTTATGCAAGACTAAAATTTTTATGAAAAAGGAAATCAATTTAGAAAATGTTTCAAACTCAAAGGAATATATGTGTGAAACTCAAGTGAAATACCATGGAAATGATGTGGCAACTAGAACACAGACATGGCTTGACACTTGGTCACAATGTGAATGGCTAGAGCTCAAAGATCACAATTAGTAGATAAAAAATGATAATAAAAACCCTAATACCTAGATTTATAGGAAAAAATATCTATAATTAATATAACTCAAAGGGGTTGGTGGTTGAGGTTGGACCTGCTTGAATCAGGTCCACTCTCCATGGAAAGGTTACTCTTGGTGGGAAGTGGGACTCAATGTGCACTTTGAACATTAAGAATGTGCAATGTGCACTTTGAGTTCCAAATTTTGTGGGAAAGGATTTGGTGGGTTGGTAGAAGTAGGACCTACTTGAAGCAAGTCCACTCTTGATGGATGAGATGGTAGACTTTGGAGGATGATGGATCCCACTAGGCACTTTGCATGTTTGGAACATGCAAAGTGCACTCAAGTTATGCATTCCACAGTTTGTAAAGGTGAGTGTTGGTGGAATACAAAGACCATGGTGCACTTTTCATGTTTTCAAACATGCAATGTGTACTTCAAGTCTTTTATTTCATGGAAGGGGGTTATTTAGGCTTGGTGGGATCTAAATCCTATCGTGCACATTGCACATCATGAAAATGTGTAAAGTGCATGCCAAGTTTTAGATTTTGTCAGATTGGGTGCATGGTGAGATCTGGAGCCTGATATGCATTTTGCACATTTGGTAACGTTCAAAGTACATGATGAGTTCTAGATTCTATATTTTTGGATTTTGGTTCTTTATGAGACCCAAAACTTGTGAAGCAATTTACACAGGTGAAAATTGCATCTAGTGTTCTGGATTCTGCAAGGCAAAGGAAAAGATGGGTTTCTAGAAGATTTATGGTTTTTTCTAAAAAATAAAGGGGGTATCCCTTAGGGTGTTAGATATAATGAGATTTTTGGGACAAAAATATCAACATGTCCCACGGCCTTTTTTATTACAACATATTTATGTTCATTGTATGTAGCCCTAGATGTTATGTGTGACATTAACACTTTATATTTTTGCCATTGTTAAACTTGCTGACATTTAGTGATGCCATAATCTATATATTTCACTTTTATTGTGTAGTCTTATTAAATTATCCTTCCACTATGTGTTTCACTGATACATTTATCTCAACATGACACTTATATGTCATGCATTACATATGCTATTATATATTCTTAAATATGGATTTTAATCTTATACAATTGAAAAATATATCTCAGTGATCTATCCTTCAATTTGGCCTTCCTCAGCCAAAAGTCTCACACTTACCACCTCACTAGGTGTAATTACTTACTCCTTAGTCCAATCATGATTATTTCAATTATGTAAATTAAACATAACCAAAAAATGCTTAAAATCTTATATATATCCTTCAAAGTCAGTTATAGAAATTCCATAACTTTCCTTCATCCTAGACAATTACATTCAAGGCAAGAAAATAGTGTTGACACTATTGTCCCTACTCTAATGCCAGTGTCCTTACCTTAAAAACACTCAAATTTGAAAATATTTCAAAGTGTACAAGTTAGCTTAAGAATGCAATTAAGCCCTCTATACAGATTATTTCAAAAGAGATAGTATAAATAAAATTCAAATATAATTCTTTTGTACATCTAACAATTACCAAACAATTTTGTAGTTTAATTGGGCTTTCAATTCATTTACTCTATCAAGCACTTATCTAATTATTCCAAGTTAGTTATTGGCTTATTATAACTAGGTGCAAACAAGGTAAGTTCTCATAGTGCTCAACATTTGTCACTCAAATACATTGGCATCAATTCACATAAGGTGCAAGCCTTATGCATTTACGTGAAGCACAGTAGAAAAAGAACTAGGGCACGAATTGGGCTAGTTGTGCCTTAGTGAAACTCATTCTTCATAGGATTTACATTGTTAGGTTCATTAACACAAGCCATTTCTAGGCTAGGCTAATGGTTTATAGGCACAAAGCCTATTTGGGTGGTTCTATTATCTCAAGGGTGTAGAGCTTTGTTTCACTGGGCTTACCACCATTCGGTGTTAAGATGGGTCAATAAATGGCCTTAGACCAAGTTCATACTAGGTCTGTGCTTTATACAAAAGTAACATCCTTAGGTGTAAGTTTTTATCTATACTTTGGCCATTTATAGAAAGTAGGTTGATATCATCTTTTACATAGGGATGTCATTAATGATTTAGACTAGAGCTTAGTTGCAACTTAGCATTCATATATTGAAATTACACTATTACAACTATTACATTCAATCTACATTGAAATAACATTAATCAATGACTTAACCAGATAGATCTCAAATAGGTAAAACCCATTATTCATTAATTAAGATTCAAATACAAGGAATAGTCCATAATAGGTAAAATAGAGTAAGTGCATAACTGAAAATGCTTAAAATCTTAGTGGCTCACGGGTAAGCATGGGTATGTATAAATGATCTTAAAAGTCATCTAAGCTAAACATAAGCTATAATGGTGGTTAAACATGTAGAACCAATTTTTGTAGCATTTCCTTTCCTTTTTCCATGAATGTAGAGCTTCACTACACTAATTCACATCTCATTCTCTTTGGATCGAGTTTGACTTTATAGCAGATAGGAGCATCTTCATGCCAGGGTAGAGGGCACATGTTAGGTGATGAGCTGGAGCTTTAGTTGATCATTATACCCACTCCATCACCTTATAACTTTTATGTTTTGGTCACCACATGTAGCCACTCAAGAAGATACCCTAATAAAATGTGTGCCAAGTAATCACCTACCACTTGATGTTAGGTTTGTGATAGTTCCTCTAGTTGACACAAAATATACCAAAACAATAATCATATCAAGTGATTGCCTTACATCGAGATGTTTGTTGAATTGGCATAGAACCATACTTATATAAAAAAGGGGGCCCAACATTAACCCATATAAAATTACTAATTTGCCCCTAGACTAATATTTCAATGCTTTTGTCATGTAGAACTTAGGTACAATCTCCTTCAGATCAGCATTGAAGTCTTAAAAGCCCTTGATAGCGAGCTTTAGTTCCTTAGTAGCACTATCTATCTCCATGGAGGTGGCACTAAGCATGCACATCTATTTTATCTAATTACTTTTAAAAGGCCTCAAGGTTTACCTTAGCTTTTACCACTCTTTCATCTAGGACTTCCCATTATTTATAGGCCTTGGTTTGAAAGACATGGAAGAGAGCTTTTAGACATTATTCCTAGTCTTTGATCTAGGTGCTTAAGGCATTGACCTTCCCCATTATTTGGATACACTTTGACTTGATTGTAGTGTTACCTATACCATCAACTCCTCCTTCCCCCTTTAGCCTACTTGAGGCATACATCTATGACTGATGCCTAGTTGGATAAGTTACATAAGATGGCATTGATTGCATCTACACCCTCTTGAAGTTGTGTGAAAAGGTCTTCCACCTCTTTGAATTTAAAATTAGTTCTTGTTTTAGAATAGTATATGGTTCCTCCTCTTCCTCTAACATTAGATCTATATTTAAGCTTAGGAGCATCTGCTCCACTTGCATGCATACCTTATCAACCTTTGAGAGGTTTGAAGTATCAATGTCATCCAAGAGGGATGGCTCAGCTACCTTGATGCACTCATCCATTTGTTATAGCTTAAAATTCATGGCCTTTGCTTCCTCTTCTACATCCAACTTGATCTTATTCCATTTTAAATCCCTCACATCATTGATGATGTTCTTTTATGTTACTTTAGAGGCCACCTGGATGAGTGCATTTACTGACCTAACTACGTTCATGGTCTAAGGATTTATGAGAAAGGAATCATGCCCTTCATTTGGTTAATCTTCACCTAGTATGGCCTTCTATAGCACCTCAAAATGAGGCTCATCCATATAAATATAAAAAAAAATGATAGTTATTGTCACATCTTAGTTGTGGTAGTTTAATGGGGCATGTACTCAAACATGTAGTAATCTTCATTTGTGTACCCCTTGTGTACCTTTTCTCTTAGGTTTAACTTAATGACTTCTTCTTCAGTGACAACTAGCTCTATCTACTCTTCTTCCTCTTCATTGGCACTAGTGCTCAATTTAGTGCTTTCCTTTGAGTTTTATTCTTCTTGCTCCTTTAGGGGTTCTTCTTTGGACTTGGCCCCTTTGTCCTCTTCTTCTTATTCCTCAGTGCCAACTTCACCCTCCTATTTTTACTAGGTTTATTAATCACTCTTTGTTTTCTCTTTTAAGGTACCAGTGTCACCTTCCTTATCTTTAGGAACCCATTTGCTACTTGGGCACACCTATAGTGTAGATTGATCTACTATACTAGTGGGGTGCTAGGTACCTTTACTGCTATTTTCTTAATTGGTTTTGTACTTGTGGTAACCTTTTTCTCTTCCTTCTCTTTCTTGGTCTTTTTATCTTGGGCCACTTTCTTTCTCTCAACCTTATTTTTCCTTCTCCATTGCCAAGGCCTTTTCTTCCTTGACATTCATTTCTTATGCTTCAATCTTCTCAATATCCTCCTAGGTCATGCCTTTTTCTTTCATGGCATAGATTTTATTCTCTAGTACTATCACCTTTAAAATTTCTACCTCACTCATCCCCAGTTTCCTCCATGCCTCTCTCTATTCCTCCTTAGTTTTTAGAGGTTGTGTGGTAGGTTTTTATGGTGAGGCACTTACTGGCTTCTTTGCTTCTCTAAGCACAATAGTAGTGCCACCTTGGAGGGCCTCCTAAAATTATTTATCATTGAGATATTTTTTTGTTACTTATTCTATAATGTAGAGCTTCATTCCTACTTATTCCTCCTCCTCCATCTCTTTATATGCCTTTTTCACCTCCATTTCCTCATGTGCCTCTTGCACCTCCATCTTTGTCAAGGTTATTGTGAGAATTGCAATGGGGCCCTTTGACTTATTCTTCTTATTATCCTTATTTCTAGGAGAAATAATCCCTTACGTGAAGGTCAAAAAATTGTTCTTTGGTAGTGATGGGGTAGATTCATTATTGGAGTAAATCTTCAACCTTATACACTCTTGAATTTCTTCAAGTGTTTCTCCCTAGTTTTTCTAGGGAGATTTCTTCTGTGATACTAGCACCAGCTTCCCTTTAGCACCAATATAAAGGGCAAGATCATCCTTTTTAGGGTGTACACCCTTATTTCTTAGTTTCATCTCATAATACACCATGTGTATGTGTCTGATTATTACTTAATTTTTGAGGGGATGGATGTCAGTGCAGTCTAAGTCATCCTCCTTATCTTTGGTAGTTTTCCCTCCTAGGTACATGTATTAGTGTCACAACCTTCTTCTTTCCAAATCCATATCATTCACTAGGATGTCTATATATTACACACTAGGAACTCTCCTTAGTGCATCCCTAAAGTACTTTGTGGAAAATACATAAGGGAGTTTCAGCCAGCCTGATCAGTTATCATATGTGAGCACCAAACACATTACATAGAAGTGTTGCATAATAGTGAATCTCACAATTCCAAACATGTTATAAGGGATATCCTTATGGATTTGAAATTATATACCAAATACCTCTATGTATTGGGTACACCACCCCATCACTCAAGTTTTGTACTTCTTGGAGAAGGTTAGTGGCTAGGTGAAGTCCTGGTACTTCAACATTAGGGAGTCTTTATGCATTAGGAAGACCCAAAGGTTATATTCATCACCATCAAGTACATAGATATCCTCCATAATAATTAAAATCAACATCAACCCCCACATAAATGTCTCTTACATCGTATGACACTCAAGTGCATTCTTTATCATTTTCTTTATAATAAATTTAAAAGTGTTGAATTTGACCCCCTCTACCATATGGTGAGTGATGCATAAGTAGGCCTTGGTGATGTCCATCCACTAACCATCAAGGAAAATATTTAAACTTATAAGGCATGTATTTTCCCTCATACTAGGGTCTTTGATATCTTTTATTGGGAATGTGAATCCTCCCTTTTATTATCCAAGGAGTTTCATAACCCTTTCAACTTCAACATCATTTGGTGGATGTTTGTGCCAGAGTCTGAGAGACTGATGATTACACCAATGAGGCTTGATGATAAATATATGTGCCTCCCTAAAAATTAGAAATAGTCTCCATAAATTCATGAAAGGATAAACTACATGAGTTCTTCCAACTTCTTAAAACACAACTTGTATAACTAAGTTGTGTTGGTGGTTGCAAACTTGTCTCAAATGGAGACATCAATAATGCCATGCCCAATTCAATATTAGACCCCATATCAACCACCTAGTATTGTTCATTGATTGAGTTATGATGGTTGTATTATTTGAGTCAGTATGTATGCATGAAAGATGTCCAATTTTCTCCTACCAAGACCTCTATAGAAAATTACATTTCCTAGTAGGACATCTTTGCAAGCACCTCAAGATTAACCTCAATGATGATAACTCCATCCACTGCCTATAATTTATTCTTTTTATTGTTAGTATATTCCATTATCCATGCCCTCTTGGAATCTTTCTATTCCTAGTGTGGACTAAAACTCATTTATTTCTTCCCCATCCTAAACTGACTAGTGTTGAAGTACAATCTATTTAACTTGCTAAAGCCTGTAATGTTTGTTGGTGATCCTCATAGTTATGAAGTTTGAAATTATAAATTTATCTCTTGAGATTCACATATTGTTAATGATGACCTTGAAATTACTCAACTTTTCTATTGTTTGGTTTCCATACAATTCATGCCCCACACTTCTCTATTCCAATCTTAAAGGGAAAGCAATTCCTCTCTTTATTCAACCATTCTATTTTTTCATCTATGGGTGCTCAAGGTTTTACTTTGGTAGAAATTTTTTTATTTGTCTCTGGTTTGGCTTTGGTTCTATGATCTATGTTTTGGGTGCAAATTAACTTGAGTTTTGTAACCTAAACTAGTTGGCCTTTTATTTTTATATACCCCTAATTCAACTACCTTCTTAATTATAGGTGATTAATGATGTGATGATGCCTAGATTTTTTAGAATTTGATAAAATCCATGAAATTCATGAAAATTTTACCACTTCAAAATTTAATGTGGACCTTTGTACCTCCACCATCACCTCAATAAATTCTCTTAACTATATTTTTGGTGAAGTGAAACATAGTTTAAATGGTCACTTCCCACCTAAATTTGGATGGATGTCAGCTTATCTTGATGATATTCCTCCTATGATTTATTAAATAGATACAACATTCACCCTCCTTATGGAAACCTAGGTGCAACACATCACATGCATGTGATTCAGCCTCCACAGTTCCCTTTTGTTTTCCTGTTATGCTTATATTTCAAGTGCATTTTCCTATCTTGGTCAATTTATCTATGATCTCATCTCTTTCCTTCACCTATCCTACCCCATACAATCCCATTACACTAGTCCTCTAGTGCTTCATGCTTTAGGTGTCTTGCACACTTATCATCTTGTGCACCTCTCTTGCATCTTATGTGCACTAGCATCCGGTGCACCTCTCTTCATCACTTGGTACTCATATTTCTAAAGTCTAGTGAGTTCCATGCACTTACAAACTTAGGTGTTTGACCTCAGACACTTTTTATAAATAATCTATGCTCAACTTACCTAATTGGATTTATGCTTGAAAGCACCATAAAAAATTATCAGTGGGCCTCAAAGTGCCACTTATCCACTCTATAAGAACAATAACACAAAATATAATAAAATGTTTGGTTTGCACTAAAAGTCATTTAGGTTATCACAACACAATCAACTTATGATCAAAAAGTTGATGTCTGATGGTGCAAGTGCCATCTTATTGACTATAAGGCTTCAATTAGTTACCATTGAAATTCTTAGGGAGCATTTCACCTGACAACATGCACAACTTGCATGTACTAGTTTCTAATATGTTTTGGATGACATATAGACCCATCCACCTAATTCATAGATTTCTTAGGTGCTTGAGGTACTTGGAGTCATAGAGAAAGATCAATGCTCCTTGAGTCAGTACCTTGTGTTCAATATGATTTTCATGCCACAACTTTTAGTACACCTTTTATATCTATTGGATCCACCTTAATTGGGTGTGAACCTCTTCTAAGGCCTTTAGCCTCACACTTAATTATTCTTGGTCATACAAAATATAAATACATACAATGCACAATGATGGCACCAAAAACTTTATTGGTAGAATTGTATCTATGCCAAACACTAGTTGTAATGGTATATATTTGTTCAGGCACTTATAGGTTATGTGGTAGGCCCATAATATTATTGACACTCGATCATCCCAATATTTACAACCAATGTCACATATCTTCATGAGGAATGTCCTTAGGATCTTAGTGAATGCCTCAGTGATGTTATTCATTGTGGATAATAAGGGGTGGTCTTATGATGCACCACCATGTATTCTATTAGTAGGATCTACATAGTTTCATTGATGAAGTGTGTGTCTCTATCGCTAGTCAAAATGAGTGGGTACCCATAGAAACTTATAATGTTCTCCCATATGAAACTTTTGGATATGATAGTTGTGTAGTCTTTGGTTGGCATTGCCTCTGCCCACTTAGTGAAATAATCTATGACCACTAGAATATATCTTGTGCTTGTGAGCCTTATTATAGGAGTGATCAATCCAACAAAATCAATGACCTATTTTTCAAATGGCACTTGAGAAAGAATGGAGATGAGAGGCATCTCATCTTGGTGGTTGGGATTCCCTATGCATTGGCATATATCACATGTCTTGGTGTATTATTTTTCATCTTGGAATAGACTTGGACATGACAAGCCTAATTGTAACACCTTGCACACTGTTATGTCTCCATTGTAATGGATATCTACTATCCCCTCATGTGCCTTGCATAAAATGGATTCCCTTTCATGTTCTAAGACACATCAACACAAGACTTCATTTTAGTCTAGTTTGTAAAGTTCCCTACTGATGAGCTAAAAAGGGGTGGCATGAACTTTGAGCTATTTATTTTCTTTAGTTGTCATAGTTTGGGGCACATACCTAGACATTAGAAAAGTGTCTATCTTCACCAAGTCTTCAGGGACACATTGGACTCTATATAGTTGTGCATCCAACATGTCATACTCAATAGATGTTGTTGCATCATCAGAGTCAATGCAAGATAAATGGTCTAGGCTTATGTTCTATTTTTTAGGCTTGATGACAATTGAGAATTGGAATTATTGAAATAAAATTATCCATATACAAATACACCCATGGAGAATAGGATTATTCATGAGGTACCTAAGCACCTCATGGTCTGTGAAGAAGATGAATAGGGTCACCAATAAGTATTTCTTAAATTTTTGTAGGGTGTAGATCATGGTTAGTGCCTCATGCTTAGTTTTTGTATAATTATTATCTACTTGGGTCAATTTTTTGCTTATGAAGGAGATGGGATGATCTAGTTTACCTTCACCAGGTTATGATAAAATAGTGTTAATTACAGATTGAGATACATTGACATGGATGTGTAAGGGGGTTGTCTAGTCAAGAAATTGTAGAATAAGCATGCTAGCCAAATTAAGATTCAAATTTTTAAAAGCATCCTCTTGCAATACACCCAAATAAAATAGGCCATCCTTGTGCAAGATATCCTCTAGCAGTGTCATAATATTTGCATAAATCCTTATGAATTTCCTATAGTAGCCATAATAGCCTAGAAAGGTATGAACATCTGTCTGTGTTGAAGGGGTCTGGAGCTAAATGATTATTGAAATATTCATTAGATTAATGAGAAGACCATCTTTATAGATAATGTGCATGAGTAAGGTTCTAAATGGTGTTGCAAAGATGCACTTATTTAGGTTCAAATATATCTATAGCTACTTGCACCTTTTAAACATCAGGCGTAGGTTATCATAATGATCCTTTATCAGCCCATAGATAGTCCAGTCATCTAGATACACTTGGAGGAACTTGTGGATGAAGTAATTAAATGAAATGATCACCACTTTAGATAACATGGTTGGTGCATTATTGAGTCTAAATGGCATCACATTATAATCAAAACAACCCCATTTAGTCATAAATGTTATTTTGGGCTTGTCTTCCTCTTCAATCTAGACTTGATGGTATCTAGAGAACCCATTAGTGAAAGTGTAAATATCATAGCCTACGATGCCATCCAAGACTTCATTGGTAAATGGAGTTAGGAAGGGGTCAGTGATGTAGATGACATTTAACATTCAACATTCTATAATCGATGTAAATGCAAATGCACCCATCCTTCTTGATTTTAATCATCGTGGGACTCACCCATCTAGATTCTTATACCAGGTAGATAACTCCTATGTGTAGTATACCATCAATATTCATTTTGACCTTGGAATGAAGGTTGGGGTTAATTCTGTAGGCATACTTATTGATAGGTTTTGTACCATCCATTAGCTTTATGATTATTTTTATAAAGGATGGGTGGGTACCCTTCATGTCTCAATAATTTTGAGGGAAAAAATCTTGAAATTATTTTAGGAGATCCATAATTTGTAGTAGCTCTATGTCAAACCAATACACACCCAAAGTAACCACCTTTAATTCCCCCTCCAAGATGATGTTTACTTGGGTGGTTTTGATCATTGTTAATTAGGGCTCATTCCTCTCTTGATGTGTGTCCTCAACTTGCCTAATCCACTCAATTGTTTCAATGTGGAGATGAGTAAGATCTTCCTCATCAGGGGTGTTATCATCCACTTGGCACATGAGCTTCCACTTTCCTATCAAAGACATTCAATTGCACACTTTTTAGATATATGTAACTTCATCACTCGAGTAATTATTGAGTGCTTATTCCTCAAATAAATTTAGGAATGATAATCCTTTCTCCCTAAACATATCTAATAGGCTCTCCTATAAGATTATAGTGTCCTCAAACACTACCCTTTAAATTACTTGTAATGGCTCGATCAATTCCATGTTATGTGAGGAAAAAGAGGTGTGCATAAAATTCTCCTTCAAGACATCCTAATTGGTTATCTCATGGAGCATTTTGTTAAACACATACCAAGATCATGCCCACAAATTCAAGGTTATATAGAAAGCATGCACCCACAAGTTATTTGGGGTATTTGTGCCATAGTCAATCCATGTTTCTTCACATAAGTGTATGTGTGTTATTGGGTCTAAATCACCAGAGTATGCACAAATGTCTAGGTTCTCATTGCTTTTTCTAAATTTGGTGTAGATGGCTACTTTTACAATTTGCCAAGTTGATAAGATAGGCCTCTACGCTACCCACCAATGAGTGACAATGATTCTCAAAGTATACACCAGTGTACCCATCTTATCTACCTCCTTTGGGATGCACTACTCAAGGTCACAAACATATTATTACATAGGATTGTTCCCCTTATATCTTGGGAAAGTGATAATTTTACGTTTGCTTAAGCAAAATTCTTTCTTTCCCTTCTTTTTGTTATAAGATACCCATCTCTTCAAAGTGTGATCAATCTGGACCCATCTGATCCTCATAGGTTTTTTTGCCTTCATGCTCACTAAATAACACCTCCAATCAATCATCTCATAAAGCTTCTTTGACCCATTAGTCACAAGAACCATCGATGGTGTCTAAGTCAAACTATCCATCTTCCCACAAAATCACTCATTGGTCATTGGGATTGAGAATCTCAGCACCTTACACTGTGATTTTATAGATATGATTGATCTCATCCTCTAGATCAACACTTTATACATAGGGGGTCCTTGGTCACTTGAGAGGGGAATCACTACCCTCTCCTTAACATTTTAAAAGGTCATATAACTCTTATTAAAGTTCATATCGACATTATTTTCATAGTACCATGGTCCTTAGGAGCATTGGATAATTATCTTATTCAACCAACTCGGTTACCTTGAAGTCAACACAAAAACTAACACCCATGATATCTATAATGGTGCTTTTTAAAATCTTGATTGGTTACATCTTGGATTTGTTGGCCATGAAAAGTACATGAAAGGAAGTCCTCAAGGATAACCTACCCATATTGTCCCATGCATTCTTTCTCAAGATATAGACCTTGGTACCTATGTCCATAAAACCTTGCATATAAACCATCCATTAATGGTGGAATTCACCAGGATTTCTTGATCATACTCTATATTATCGATATGCTTGACTTCTCATGCCCTTTCCATGCATGGCACAACTTCAACTGGCTTTTAAACTGCATGCTCTTAAATCAAGTTCTTCAATAGGGGTAACATCCCTTCTATCTGGAGGAGGCACATGATCTCTATTAGCTCTTGTACTTCAACCTCTTGACCATCTTATTTCTTGAGAGAGGTGGTAGCTTGCACTTCTAGGTCTTGTGCTAGTTGGATCTCTCCTTGTAGGTTTTAAATCACACTCATAGCCTATTATAATACATATTTCTAGTGTGTAGGGTCTAAGTAAGGCATAAATTTGGGTTCATGCCACTTTATGCACTTAGTGTAGATCTATTTACCATAATATAGGTGTAACTAGTGGTTGAGTAGTGAATCCACCACAAATAGTTTTTTGTCATTTGATTGGCTCCACGCAGGTTGGTTTTGCCTTCAGAGTCCACTTCTCTACTTTAGGCTCACACCTGATCACTCCTTTAGCCTTGTCTATGTTAGGCCTACCCTAGGTCAATTTTTTGTACAAGTTAAGGCATTCTTTAACCTTATGTGTTCCTTGACAATATTCACATATTAGATGTGTAGGGCATTCATGATAATAGTGCTCAATTGAATTGCACTTACAACATAATCATAGTGGGAATATTCCTCCATTACACCCTCCACCTCACCCTCTCATACTTCTTTACATCCCATAGCCTACATTTTATTGGTCATAAACTTCATTGCCTTGATTAGTTTGCCCCCATAATTACTGTTGTGGCCTACTATGCACCTATTTCCATGTTCTTGTGCATCTCATCAATCACTCAATAGTTAGTTGTGGTATGAGTGTAAGCATTAAAAATTTGATAATAGATGGTTATGTTAACTTGGCTGGCACATTACAGCAAAGGGTAGTTATAAACATCATGCACCTTGTGACAAACCTCATAGCATTGAAGTAATGTATGCACATTATTTCAAGGGTAGTCATTCCTATTATGGCCTTACATTTCACAATCAGTACACCATAACCCACTTTGAGTATCTTGTGATGAACTAGTAATAAGATTTTAGAGTTGGCTATCCATGGATGAAATCTTTACCTCCATGAATGGGTTGATTCTAGTGTCAGTGCTTTTGACTATATTAGTTCTAATCATGGCCTCAAACACTTCATAAGGGTATGTGAATATTTTCATAGAAGCACTATTTTGAATGGTACAAGAAATCCCCCAACAAACCATTATGCATGTTGGGAGGGGTGAATATCATAAGGAGGAAAGAAGAGTTTTGAATTTGACATCGTATAAGCACATGCTCGTTTATAGTCCTTGGTTAATTTCCTTGAGCATGGTAATGCTCTATTTTTAAAAGTTAGGTTTATCAAATTCTTTCAAGAATTCTTCCTTCAAGGTGTAGTAATCAACCATATCCTAGTTAGGATCAAATTTCCTATACCAAGTATGGGTGAAATCAAGTAGAGTTATCACAAACTAGGCTGCCTTGCACTTAGGTTGAGTTATACCTTAAGTGTGTCATTGTAGTTCACATTTTAGCACATGCTATGAGGAATTTTCCATTCTATGATATTATAGCAAGTTCATGTACATTTCATAGTAAATTTTATATGGGGATGCACTGGCATTTGAGGCACTTGCCCTCTTGGTACTTGTCTTGGCAATGGTCTTCTAATGCCTTCATCTATTGGGTTAGGCATCAACCTTATTATTATTTCTAGTGTTGAAGATGATGAAAGCATTGTACTACTAGTTTTTGGCACCAAGCCACTTCTCATGGGCTATTGCCTAATCTGCAAGGCTAACATGAGATAAACTAGAATGTTTGTGCTTATGTTCTATGTAGTTGAGCTAACGCCCAAATGTCTAGAGGTATCCTCACTTAACTCTTCATAAGGAATAAATTGTTCATCACAAAATTATAGTCTAAGTATACAAAATGGTCAGAGTTGATGTGGACAAAAAGGTCAGTTATCACTCTTCTTTCTTCACTTGGGGGATCTAGTGTATAATCTAGTGATGTAGGTTTAAAGTGGGTAGGTGCTTAAAACACACCTTTAATGGTCAAATTATGTAGGCACCCAACACATTATTCACCCATCAATAGTTAAGCTCAATCTATGGATTCATTGTTCCTCTCCTCATGTTACTATAATTTAATATATCCTTCTCCATGCCCTTCCCACTCGCTATGAGTTCTCTTCACACTTCTAGGTTTTAGATCTTCCATCAACCTATGCCTCTTTTTATTATAAGTCTATCTCCTAAGTTCTCAGGTGTCAATCTACTTGTCTCCTTCCATTGCGCTTCACATATACATCCCCTTCTTCCTCATTATACTACTCATATGTGAAAGGACTTAGCCTTCCATTCTCATGGTTTTAAAACTATAATCCACCATCAATTTCTTAAGATTTATACAAAACTCTTTAAAAAACATGCCTTTAGGTTCATGTAAAAAGTAATACTCTAATTTTTTAGGGTAGGAGTATGTCAGCACAAAAAAATAAAGTATATAGTTGTTTATTACTCCTTTCCACCATTTATCTACTACTCTAGTCCAAGTAGCATCTATTTTTTCAAGACTCTCTAGGTGTTCTTTCATCCACTCAAGGCACTATCCATATTTTAAACTTTTATAGGTCACATAAGCATCTAACCATCAATACATATGCTCAGGTAGTTTGTAAATGAAGATTTCATATAGAGCATCATATAGGTTATTCTAAACCCACTTCTTTAGCTTTTATCCTTTACAAGATGGATGCTTTAGTGCAAATTTGTCTTTCACCTATTATAGCCAGTAGTTGATGTTCTCAAGGGAGATTTGAAGCATTATTTTATAGCACCATTACAGTAATAAAATTCAATAGGGTCCTAGAAATGAAACTAAAATGTTGTAGTTTAATTGGGTTTTCAATTCATTTACTCAATTAGGCACTTATCTAGTTGTTCTAAGTTAGTTCTTGGCTTATTACAACTTGGAAAAAATAAGGTAAATTCCCATAGCACTCAACATTTATCACTCGATTGCACTAGCATCAATCCACATAAGGTGTAAGCCTTATGCACTCACCCAAAGCAAAGCAGATAAAGAACCAGGGCCCACATTAGGCTAGTTTTACCTTGGTGTAACTCATTCTTTATAAGAATTGGTAATTGCAACAATGGCATTGGTAGGTTTATTAGTGCAAACCATTTCTAGGCTAGGTTGATGGTCTATAGGCATAAAGCCTAGTTGGGTAGTTCTATTGTATCAAGGCTATAAATCTTTATTTCACTGTGCTTAGTGCCATTAGGTGCTAAGATGGGTCAATGAAAGGCCTTAGATCAAATTCATACTAGGTCTATGCTTTATACAAAAGTAACATCCCTAAGCATGGGTTATTATCTATACTTTGGCCATTTATATAAAGTAGGTGGATGTCATCTTTGACATAGGGACATCATTAATGACTTAGACCAGAGCTTCATTGAAACTTAACATTCATATATTAAAATTATACTATTATAACTATTGTATTCACTTTGCATTTAAATAAGATTAATCAATGAAATAACCAAATAGATCTCAAATAGGTACAACCCCATTCTTTATTAATCAATATTCAAATATAGGGCATATTCCAAAATACATAAAATAGAATAAGTGAATAATTAAAAATGCTTAAAAGCTTAGTGTCTCATAGGAAAGCATGGGCATATAAAAATAGAGCCTAAAAGGTATTCAAGCTAAACATAAGTTCTAATGACAATTAAACATGTAGAACCAATTTTTACAAAGCTTCACTACACCAATTTGCATCTCATGCTCTTTACATCAAGTTTAGATTTATATAAAATAGGATCATATTTATGTCAAGGTGGAGGGTACATGTTAGGTGTTGAGTTGGATCCTTGGTTGATCATTACACTAGCTCCATCACCTTACACCATTCATGATATGGTCACCACGTGCAACCACTCAAGAAGATGCCCTGAAAAACTAGGTGCCAAATAACTACTTACCAGATGGTGCTAGGTCTATGATGATTCCTCTATCTAGTGTAAAAGATACCAAAACAATAATCATACCAAGTGATTGCCTTGCACCAAGATGTCTGTTGAGTTGGCACAGATCCATACTTAGCCAAAAAAGGGGCCCAAGAAGAAAACACCTACCAAATCTAAATAAATCAATCACACAACTAATATATTCTTCCCTATTCAGACCTATTTTCATATCAAGCATAGGAGCAGTCATACTACACGTCTAAAGCATTCAAAAGATAGCCCATGAGCCATATTTGTCAAGTTACATGCTAGATTTCTACATGCATTATCATATAATACATTTCACCCTTGTACACACATAGGGGAGAAATAAATAAGTTTGATGCCCTATTTGGAGTATTGGATAATGCAGACAACACTCATTGGCATAGATGTTTTTGGGTTTTGCTAGACACTATGGGCCCACTAATCCATTTTTGGTAAGGTAACTTAACCTAAGGTGGAAAACTAGGGTTTTTATCTACAAAAAATCATCAAAAACCTATGTGTGAGATCTAGATACATCAAATGAAAGGCAAAAAATAACTCAGAAATACCCAAGTGATCACATACATGAATATTTTGTATATGATAGTTGTATCAAGATTTAGATAATAACATCAATGCAATTGTCCACAAGGTGACTTAAGTGTCCAGGTAAATAGAAATAAAATTTATAGAATCTGATGACTATTTATTGAACATTAGATGATATGTTTCTAAACCTATACATCTTAGATCTATCGACACATCATTACATAAGCTAATTATTATTTATCCTTTGTGACTGCACAATCAAAATAATGTTTACTATATTTAGTATTTTTGTATTTTGGTAATGAAATTGAATATCATAAACTAAATTATTTAATTGACATGATTTTAGGAATAGGCTATCTCACTCTTGAATAGCCTATTCCTCTTAACCCTTAATTTCCAAAAAGGGTTAAACAATTACATACATGCCTTGATTGACATATACATTACTATGATGAAATAACCTCCACATGTTCACATGATTATAGAGGATATTAGCTTTATACATGAAATGATATAATTAACTCTTCTTTTGAGATCAATGACTTAAAATACACATCCATGATCTCAAAATAGGGCCATTATAGTGGGCTTGTCATAGATACATAAGCCTCCACGAGTATAAATTTAGATCACAATATATATTTCAAAGATTCATAATGGTTCATACATTAGATGGTTTAGTTACATGACATATATTAACACATCATTACATATTATGGTGGAATATGTCATCCACATTCACTCAATTTACATAGACTTGAGCACATATTTATACACACTTGGATACATATACATGGGAATATGTACACAACTTAAAAGAATAGTAATTATAGGTTTTGCATACACTTATATTTGACATATAAATTGTAATAAAATTAATTATATGTTCATATAATAACATATTATCACCTAAATAAGAGCATAAGATACATATCTACAGCAATAATTGATAGAAGAGAAGAATGCTTGATAAATATAACTGAGCCACTTCAATGGGGAAACCTCTAAAATAATGTAATAAGATCAAAATTCACAATATGATGATCAAATACTAACCAATACTTCCTATATATATAATTTACTTATCCATGTTTACTCTATAGGCTAACCTTATAAGAACATCTAGAAATGTGACAAGATAATATAAGAGGTATGTAAGCCAAACTTCGGCCACACATATCCCTAGACATGCCACATGTTAAGGGTGTAGCATGCCCCTTACCTTTAGAACAACATTGTCCAAAATGTTTAATCAACCCCATATGTTGATATATGAATGCATCCTCCCATGTTGTATCTTTATAGTGCAAATTCTTCCATTTGATTAGATAGTCCTTAATCACTTTAGTTCATAGTTACTTAGTGTGCGTTTGAAGTATCTCTTTAGGATCAAAAATAACACTACCTTCCTCATAAAATTTAGGTAACTCATTTTGAGTATAAATTTTATGTCCAATTATCTTATTTAAGAAAGATACATGGAATATCATATGTATGCAAGTGGATTGGGAGAATTCTAGCATATAGGCCACACTATTGATTTTTTATAAGATCTAATAAGGGCCATAATACATAGGAAATAGATTGTTATCATTTTTATATTTATTTAGATACATCTAATTATATGGTTTTAATCATAAAAGACCCAATAACCTATGTCAAAATGTTACTTACTATAGTGTTGATCTACTTATTTCTTTATTTGATTCCCCTCCATGGATAAATTTTATCAAAAAATGGCTAATACCTCCTTTTGATGGTGGATGTGTTCCTTAACAACTTGAACCTTGGGATATAACTTCAAGGTTGAATCGATGGATGGGGGTGATATCCATACAAGGCCAAAAAGGGAGACATTTTGGATGAACCATGAACATAATTATTATACCACCATTCAACAAGTGGCAACTAACGAACCCATTTATCCTATTTATCATAAAAAAATAATGAAGATACCCTTTTATATAGTTTTTGACTAATTCTATTTATCCATCATATTAAGGATGATAAGATGAGCTATGAGCCAACTAGGTTCCTAAATATGCAAATAGTTCAGTCCAAAAATTACTAGTAAATATGGGATCTCGATCACTTACAATTATCTTTGAAGTACCAATTAATTTTTTAATTGTATTGCGAAAATTAGCTACTATACTAGAAATATATGACTATGATAAGGAAAAAAATGATAATTTTTGGTGAGTTGATACACAAATATTACGATAATGTTTTTACCTTTAGACCATGATAACCCAGTAATTAAATCCACTGAAACCTCCTTCCAATGCTTTTTGGGGATAGATAAAGGATGAAAAATACTCAGGGTCTTAATGGTTTCACCTTTGATTTTTTGACATACCATGCATCCAAAAACACATTTATAGACATCCCTCTTAAGTCTTTCCCAAAATAAATCTTACTTGATTCTATGATATGTTTTCAAAAATTATGAGTGAACTCCTATTGGAGATGCATGAAGTTCCTAAAAGATTTTATGTTGGAGATAATGATTATAGAGTTATAATATATCTTTATATCATAATGTGTTCCCCCTCCACGTAAAATTTTCAAATACCCAAGAACCCTACTAAATATTTTGATTTAAATCATGGGTAACTTGACAACACTATCATTCTCCCATTTTGATCTTATTTCCTCTAGGCAATTTGCTTACCAAATGGTCATTATGCATAAAAATGCCTCAACTGATTCATCCCTCTAGGGTAGTGTATTTTCCACCACATTATAATTTCATTTATTAAACACTATTTAAAAATCATATCCTAAAATTTTAATCACCCATTTTCATTATTTTTTAGAAGACAATCATTATTCTAAAAAATATTTAAGGCTACCATGATCAGTCTTTACCTAGAAGTGATGAACCATTAGATAAGGTATCCATTACTTAACTTCATGAAAAATAGCCATAATATATTTATCATAGATTGGATTTATCCTATTTTTTCCATTCAATTGGAGACTCTAAACTTCAATTGGTCTACCTTCTTGCATGAGTATAACTCCCATGTCATATCTTGATGCATCACGTTTTATAATAAAAGATTTAGAAAATTTAGGAGTAGCCAAAAATGGAGTGGTGAACATAACCATTTTCAACTATTCAAATTCCTTGGTAGTTGTATTATTCCATTAGAAAGAGTCTTTATTTAGTAAATACGTGAGTGGGGCTATAATGGTACCATATTTTTGTACAAACCTGTGATGGTAACTATTTAACCACATAAATCCTTGAAGGTTCTTGATGGTCTTGGGAACCTACCACTCCATCATTGCTTGGATATTTTTAGATCAAATTTTAATCCTTCATGTGAAAAAATATGACTAAGTACTTCACTTATTAGATGCCAAAAGCACATTTTGAAGGTTTGGCATAAAGTTGACATTGCTCTAGAATCGAGAGTATCTATTTTACATGCTTCAAATGGTATTCCATTTTTTGTTATAAATGAGGATGTCATAAAAAAACACCAACACAATCTTTCTCAAAAATGGTCTAAAAATAATATTCATCAAACTCTAAAATGTAGATGGTGCATTTGTGAGGCCAAAATGTATGACCATAAACTCATAATGGCCTTAATGAGTTATGAAAGTTGTTTTATATACATCCTCTTCACAGATTCTAATTTGATGATATCCATAACAAAGATATAACTTGGTAAAATAAAAAATACCATTAAATTAATCTATAAAATCATCAATTATTCAAATATGAAACTTATATTTGATGGTGTACTTGTTTAGTTATTTGTAGTCTAGCCACATCCTCCAAGTGTCATCCTTCTTTTGCATCATGATCACTAGAGAGGAATATTCACTTTGGTTGTATCAGATGATTCCTACCTCCAACATCTCCTAAAACATTTTTTAAATTGCACTCTTCTAGCCATAGGGATACCTATAGGATATGATGTTGGGTGGTCTACTTTTGGGAAGTAATCAAATGACATGATCATGCATTCGCCTTGTTGTGAGTCATTTTGGTATGTCATCAAAAATAATGGAATGGTCATCCATTTCCATTTATAAATTAATATGGTTATAATCTTTGGTTGGTTGAACCTATATGGAAAATAATCACACCATAAATCCTTTGACACCTTTTCTAATAATCTTCATCATTTGATGCGAACTAACTAGTTGTAGATATTTAGCTCATAATCCATACAGTTCAAATGTCTTGCCTTCTAAATGGAATCACATGAATAGTACCTAGAAATTCATCTCAATGGTTCCAAAAGTGGTGATACATTTCACTCTTAGAATAGTGTCATCCCCTCCCATGGGAGTAGAAAACACTAGATAATCTAATAGGTAGTCTCCCATAACAAGCTTAATACTATGGATTTATATAGAGTAATTTACAATACCACCATCTACAATCATAACCTAAAATTATAGAAATGGGTAAATGAAATAGTTGAAATGGGTATCCAAATTACTATTTATGAAGTTGTGTATACTCCATAATAAATCAACACACTATTTATTGAGAAAGCCCACCACCTTAATAATTTAAGGATTAATAATACCTAAAAGTGCATGACATGAAATAGTAGGTTGAGAATATTTGGATCCATCCAAACTTGCATCTGAGGCATCACCATATTCATCATCCTCATTAGTGCCTTTAATGTAAAAAAAGTATTTTCATCACAATGATGTCCTTTACTCCATTTTCTATCACAACCAAAACACAAACCTTTTGCATGCCTCTCCTCAATTTATTGTGGGTTCAATCTGATAGGCTGAGGAAGTGATGGTGGTGGGAAAGTGCACTAATAGACATTAGTGAAAGGTATTCATTTGATTAACTATTTTTACCCTACCAATCATGCCCTTGGGATGGATTCAAATACTAAACTAGGACTAAACATGCAAATTTCCAATTGGATGTTATCTTTGAGGCCATCCAAAAATAGTTTAGTTAGAGTTTCATCAGTGATGTCCAACATATGTAAGGAGAGTATCTAAAATTGATGAATATAATACTTTATAGTCCAGGTTTGGTGTAGTTTGGAAAGCTAGATAAATTAGTTTTCTAAGACATTATTACGATAGTAAAACTACAACTCCTCAAAAAATATGAACTAGGAAATTGAGAGACCCTTATTTTTATTTTGAGCACACCAAATGAATTACTTAGGTTATAAATATAGAGAGGCAATAACTATATTTTGTGAACATGGAGTTTAATTTATATCAAATAAATTTTCATTTTAAGTGATCCATGAGAGTGGATCATTACCATCAAACTTACACATGTCCACTTTTGGCAACATCAAATTTAGACCTAGATTGGTTGTGTGATTGTTTGAAAGAGGAGAACCAAACTAGAGTGATGGAGGGTTATTTTAAAAATATTAAGTTTTAAAGTTGGAAAGTTTCCTAGTTGGTTGTTGTAATTACTCCCACAAGCCATTCAATTCCCCTCTCATACTCATGATGCCCCATTTGACCACAAAAAAATCATATTTCCATACCATGTCATGTAACTCTGATTGAAGTTAATGAAACACCTCCAACATACATGGATCAAAATTTCCAAAATCCATGTGATCCTTGTGAAGAGTTTTATGAGTTTCTTTCCATTTCACACACCTAAGAATTTTAGGACCAGCCAAGTACAAACCCTAGGGGGTTTCAACCTCAAAAAAATTGTATTATAAGATGATACCTATTAATCCCTTAACTTATAATGCATTTAGGGATACGTGTTGTCAACTTGTGGCTTACACACATTCATATTATCTTATTGTATTTCTTGATGTTTTTATTATGGTCCACCTATGACATAACCTTGGATAAGTAGAGTGTATATAAGAGGTAGTGGTTAGTATTTTAGAATCATATTATGAATTATGTTCTTATTTCACTGTTGTGAAGATGGCCCCCTTGAAGTGGCCCAGTCTTAATATTCAAGTATTATGGTCTTTCACCAATTATTGATGTGGATATACTTATTATGTTCTTAAGTTTGTGATGTATAATTCTATTATTTTGAAACATCTAATTAATTTCATTACAAGTGGTATCATAAATTCAATTTGGGAAAGTTTTTATAGCATATTTTTTTTGGATCTAGCGTCTGAGTACTAGAAGGTCAAAAAAACATAACTTGTGATTCGAGAAGAATTGAGTTTTTTTATCACCTCAATTTTGTTCATGATATTGGTTTACAAAAAATTAAAAAATACCAATGGTAAAAAAAGTCTATATTTTTTTTACCTTGTGAAAATTAGCAGTTATTAGATTTATTTCTATGAGACGATCTGAATGGTATCTTCTATTGGTACACTTTTTTTAGGCCAAAAAATTTCATCCTTGAACACATTAAAAATTATTGTATTTTTCTTAGTGAGGTGATCACAATGGTATCATTTATTGATACACTTTTTTGGGGGGTTATAACCCTCTTAGGGCTTGTACATGGCTGGGCGTAATACTCGTAGATGCGAGAAAGGGCAAGATATGTCCAAAACTCCTCGCCAAGATGACATGAAGTCTAAAACTTTGGATTCAAGTTTTTAGTGGTAGTTAAACACCATCAATCAAATTTATTTGACATGGTGTGAAAATATGATCTCCATGCAGTTCAATGGGATGTCATAGGGATGTGAGGGGAGATGAATGGCTTACAAGATTGATTGTAATAAATAACTAGGTAATTGGCCAATCTGGTAGCTTAACTTTTGTAAAATAACTCTTTACCACTCCATTTTGGGTCTCCCAATCCAAATAATTATAGTAATAATCTAGACCTAAATTAGATGTTGCCAAAAGTAGAATTGTGCAAATTTGATGGTAAGGATATGCTCACATGACTTACTCAAATTGAAAATTTATTTGATCTACATCTGATTTCCTATTTATAAAATGTGGTCATGGCTTCTCTATGTCTTGAACATAATCAATTCATTTGGTTTCATTAATTATGTGCTAAAAAAAAGGTGTCCTAGTTTCATGGTCTATATTTTCAGAGTTATAACTTCATTATCGCAGTAATATCTCTAAAAACTACTTCAAATAGCTAGTCAAGTTGCATCAAAATGGGACTATAAAGGATAACATTCATCAATTTTATAATCCCTCTTTACATGTTATGGACATCACTATGAAAAAATTTATTAACCTATTTTTGGGTGGCCTCAAAGATAGCATCCAATTTGAGGTTTACATGTTTCATCCTAGTAATGTATATGGAGCCATACCGAGGGCACACATTGCTAAGGAAAAAGAGTTGGTATAATGAAGAACTTTCACTATTATCTATGAATGCACTTTCCTAGCACCATTTCTATAACCTACCAAATTTATCCCTTAATAAGTTAAAAAAAACTTGCAAAAGGTTTGTGTTTTGGCTATAATAGAAAATGGAGCAATGGACATCATTGTGCTGAAAAAAGCTATTTTACATTAAAGGTGCCATGAGGAGGAAGAAGATGATGAGTATTTAGGTGTAGGTTTGGAATAACCTATTGACCATTTTTTGGTCATCATGGAAGTACAAATTTTAGTTCAAATCTTGGGTTTATCAGGGAAGGTTCTTCAATTTCCACTTGGATTTCAAGACAAAATAGCTAAGTATTTGGACTTGTCATCTTCTCAAAGAAGTTGGTATTTGGGGAAAATGTTGTAAAATAGAGTTAGAACTTTTGTTACAAGCATAAATGTTGAACACCAAAAGGGGACTTAACATATTTTTTAACTTAGCCTTTGCAATTTAAGTCTTCAAAGAAAGTGTTCAGGTATTTTGCAAAGAGGAGTTTGAACTTTAGTTCTGAATAAAAATGCTAAAGACCAAATGCCTTTAAAAGAATTTTTCCAAGTTATTACTCTTTAGAAAAAGTGTTTTGTGTTGGTCAAAGCTTTTACTCAGATTTTTTTTTTTGAAATTTTAGGTCTTTAGAATAATTATTCTAACAAAGTTTGTGAATAAAGGCTATTGGTATTCAAAGAAAGTGTTTGATAAAATGTTACATAGCTTGTGTTATAAACATAAGTACCAAACAAAAATGTCAAATACCAAGCCTTTATAGGTATTTTTGGGTCTTTTGTCCAAGAGAAAGGTGTTGTAGAGATGTTAAAAGCTAAATCCTGAGTAGAAGTTATGAAGATAAAAAGGCTTTGACACTTAGTCAATTATTTAGATTTGCCTGATGCCATATGTTGACCTCTCAACAGTCTTGAACCTTTTGAGTGTTTTCCAACCCTTATCCAATTCTTCAAACTTTTCATGGTGCCATGCATCTATCTCATAAAGCACAAATCCATTTGAAAATAAGAACATTGAGGTTTTAAACTTCAAGCCAAAGTCCAAACCCTCTGAGGCTCTGATTCCCTAAGATGATGACAAGTGGAAGTTAAGTAGAACATAGAAGAATTAAGGTTTAAGCTTGGGCCAAATGTTTATTTCTTTGTGGTCCTGAGTCCTCAATAATATTCCATGTGGCAAATTCATAGAAGCCCATATTTTTAGAGGATTCAAAAATTTAAATGCTCATGGGAATGGAAGAAGGCCATGTGGTATCCATGTGGTTAGTGCAATCCACATTAATAATCTACATCAGTAGAGCTAATAGAGAAGTAATGGAAATGGAGAAGGTTACCAATAAAAAAATCATGGTAGTGATGATGTAAAAAATATACTAGTTTAATTTTGATGACATGTCTAACTATTAAAACTATCAAAAAATGAGGACCAACTACGTAACTGAATTGATTCATAGAATCAAGGTAGCTTGATGTGCAAATCATGGCACAACTTGACTCTAACTATAAAAATGATGAGAGGGCAATGGAATCTAGTCAAATTCATAATGGGAAAAAATGCATCCATAATTAGATAAAGGATAATTTACAAGCTAAGGGGACATGGTAGGCAATTGCATAGGCATGATTTGGCATTCCTAAGAAGATATTCTCACTTCCTTGACTAACTTCTCTAGTCATAACTTGAATTTGTAACTACCCCATTAGTGGGTAAGGCCAAATCAAGACTGAGTCCTAGATATTTTTCCTGTATAAGTAGTCAAATATGTTAGGATTGTGGAGCTAAAAGCTTCACTGATGCAAACAGGAGAGGAGGTTGCTGAAGGTTGCTGAGTTGCAGGAGAAGTTGGGGTCAGTCTGATCAGCCGACGTCGGCGGGATAGCATAGAGAAGCAACTGACGTCGGTCATATATCGGCCGACGTCGGTCACCTCCAGGCGGACAGGGACTGGCGTCGGTCGCCTGTGTGGTTCGACTGCGAGCTATTTACGGGCAGTTAGCTAACGAACCAAGTGTTTGCATGATGAGCGCTAATTTTAGACTCATAGCTGCGGATCTAATTATGGTAATTAGATGTCTAATCATTGTTTGGATGAGATCTATATAATAGACTCATGGTTGTATTGGAAAAGTGTGATAGGGAGTAAGAGAGCATAATTATAAGCTCCTTCTATGTGTGAGGTAGAGCTATGGTGCGTTCCTCCTAGTGCCACAGTACCAGGTGTGTTGGTGCTGGATTGGAGAGCCAGCTGGGTTCTTCAAGAGTGTAGGATCTTGGTCACAGTTGCATGGCCTATATAGGAGATCTACATGGTAAGTAAGATCGTTGATCTGCAGGTGTATGTGTGTGCAAGGTCGAGGTTCACAGGTGAATAGAACCATTGATTGATTTGCAGGTGTGCAAGGTCATACAGACAGCAACACAACAGGGAGCAGTATCAGGCAGGATCTACTTGGAGTACAGGTGTGTACTCGGATAGAGCAAGAGGAAGGCAAGGGAGTTCCTTCCATAAGTATGGTCTGTTGAATTGCAGGTTGTTGCAGATTCATGGGAGATCTACTTGAAGTACCTTGAGTACTTGTGGAGCACGTGGAGTGCTTGTGGAGCACGGGAGGTGAACACCAACTCTGTATTTGAGTTGGGTGTTGGGACCTGTGAGAGGGAGAGCTTTGGGGAGAAGAATTACTGTTCACTTGAGGCGTGGGAAACCTCTGTAAGGTGGTGGAGAAGAAGTGGCATCTTCTTTATTGTATTCTTTTCTGTATAAAGTGTTAATACAATTTGGTATTGTCTCTCATATGCTGTGTTATTCTGAATTCTAGTTACTTGGTGAATCTGGTTAATTTCCGCATATTAAGTTGCTTGGTATTGGTAATCAAATTGTGTGCTTCCGGTTTACACCTCCTCCTCCCAACAAGTGGTATCAGAGCCTTGGTTGTAGGTTCTTGAGCTTGATACCAACAAGTGGTATCAGAGCTGAGGTTGGAGGAAGCAGGTTTTGTGTTTGGTTACAGGGCACTCTCAGGGGTTTCTGATCGAGTGGGAGTAGAGCAACAGCAGATCGAAGTAAGCTAAGAATGGAGGAGTTGAAAAGCACAGATGGTCACTCACGGTCCTATGGAAAGAAAGAGCAGGTAAAAGATTATTGTTGGTTGGTAGCAGATCAGCATGAAGAAACTGAAGATACAGATGTAGCAGGTATTGTTGCACAGGATGTGTTTGCAGGTTTCTTGGATAAAGTGGAATCTTGGATAAAAGATTCGGTTGCCTCTTTCCATGCAGTTCCAGGTAGAGGAGCTGGTGAGCCTTGCCAAAGAATTGGCAAAGGGGAAGTGAAGCTGAAATTGCAGGCGGCCAACACACAGGTGTTGATGAAAGTCATGCAGGTCCCAGGTTTGGAGATATGGCTAATTTCTTCAGAAAGATTGGGTGATGAGAGATGCACAAGAACTCTCACAGCGGATGCACTTGAATTAGCTGGTGGTAAGAAAATAGGTATCCTTTATCTACTTGTTTATATTACTGATTCTTCTTTTGTTGCGGAGACGTGGCTTCGTAGGCTTGGTCACATGAGTAGGAAGGAGATGCATGTTCTTAAGCGAAAGACAGATATATTTGACAGGCTTAAGAACTGGAAAGCCTTGGTGTTTATGGAGGAGATGGCGGACAGAACCTAGTGGATGTGGCTGGATACTTCTGAGCAGGGCAGTTTGGACATGGATATTGATTCAAAGAAGCTCGCGGGTAAAAAGTCATCACTCACAGGCGAACACAGGTACCGATGTCGGTCAGAAGGAACTGGCGTCGAACAGACAGGTGCCGATGTCGGTCATGTGCAGACCGAAGCCGGTGATGTCAGGCAGAGTAAGACCGACGTCGGTCAGGAGACTGACGTTGGCAGTATGTAAGACCGATGTCGGTCAGAGGACTGACATCGGCAGCAGGGACACCAGCGCAGGCAGGTTGGTAGTCAGGTACAGACGCATGGAACCGACGTCGGTCGGATGCAGACTGTGGAGTGACCGAGGTCGGTCACTGTAAACAGATTTTGGGTGGACAGCAAGCTGTCAAGGAGTCTCAAACACCCATACGGAGGACTGAAGGCGTAATTAAGCCCTCAAATTCGTTGTTCCTCTTCTTTATACATGTTGCTGATTGTAGAGCAGGAAGGATCCAGGAAACAGGTGTGAGCTTGGCATGGATGAGGATGTGATTCCTTGGAGGAGAACCAGACAGGTGTGTTTTGGTAGAGTTGCCAGCAGGTATGAAAGCACAGAGACGAACGGATACCTTAGTAGAAGAATAGAGAGAACAGATACGTGAGACAGAAGACCAGGTTATATGGTCTTGTGGAGCTGCAGGATAGTGGTACAGGTTTTGACAGGTGGAGGACAGAGCATGGCTTCAGTCAATGTCAGGGTAACTACTGTGGTTTGACTTACCAGGGGGATGGTGATTGCAACATCATTCTGTTGCTGTATGTGGATGGTATATTTGCTAGCTAGCAGGGGTGTACATACAGGGTTTTGCTGAGCTAAGGGTAAGATTAGTTTAGTGGCATGTCATGAGGAGTTTGGAGCAGCGAAATTCTTTGACATGGGAGGCATGGAGATCACAGGTTGATTTTGTCTCGAGTGGGAGCTGATGTGAATCAGGTGTTGGCGAGGTTCAGGATGCAGAGCCGGAGCACACTAAGGGCTGGACAGGTACAGTGTCCGAAATCACATGAGGTCTGGTATAGACCTGAGTATTCCCATGCAGTGGGAGCTGTTAGAGAGTTAGGAGCCAATTCGGGGAAGTGGGTTCTCAGGTTTTCTGAGAGGGACCGGTAGCAGGTGTTGCTATGCAGGGTCAAGACTTCACTACAGGTGTTGTAGGTTCGGATGTGGCAGGTTACTCGGATGACAGGTGGTACACCATGGGATGTGTGGTGGGTTGTCTTCAGGTGGGAGCTTGAAGAGGGATACAAACTAGGAAACAAATTAGACGGAGTACAGGTACAGGTACAGTGCAGCTGTTTATCTCCAAGTGGGAGATTGTTAGGATTATGGAGCTAAAAGCTTCACTGATGCAAACAGGAGAGGAGGTTGCTGAAGGTTGCTGAGTTGCAGGAGAAGTTGGGGTCGGTCTGATCAGCCGACGTCGGCGAGATAGCATAGAGAAGCAACCGACGTCGGTCATATATCGGCCGACGTCGGTCACCTCCAGGCGGACAGGGACTGGCGTCGGTCGCCTGTGTGGTTCGACTGTGAGCTATTTACGGGCAATTAGCTAACGAACCAAGTGTTTGCATGATGAGCGCTAATTTTAGACTCATAGCTGCGGATCTAATTATGGTAATTAGATGTCTAATCATTGTTTGGATGAGATCTATATAATAGACTCATGGTTGTATTGGAAAAGTGTGCTAGGGAGTAAGAGAGCATAATTATAAGCTCCTTCTGTGTGTGAGGTAGAGCTATGGTGTGTTCCTCCTAGTGCCACAGTACCAGGTGTGTTGGTGCTGGATTGGAGAGCCAGCTGGGTTCTTCAAGAGTGTAGGATCTTGGTCACAGTTGCATGGCCTATATAGGAGATCTACATGGTAAGTAAGATCATTGATCTGCAGGTGTATGTGTGTGCAAGATCGAGGTTCACAGGTGAATAGAACCATTGATTGATTTGCAGGTGTGCAAGGTCATACAGACAGCAACACAACAGGGAGCAGTATCAGGCAGGATCTACTTGGAGTACAGGTGTGTACTCGGATAGAGCAAGAGGAAGGCAAGGGAGTTCCTTCCATAAGTATGGTCTGTTGAATTGCAGGTTGTTGCAGATTCATGGGAGATCTACTTGAAGTACCTTGAGTACTTGTGGAGCACGTGGAGTGCTTGTGGAGTGCGTGGAGCACTTGTGTTGTGCGTGGAGCACGGGAGGTGAACACCAACTCTGTATTTGAGTTGGGTGTTGGGACCTGTGAGAGGGAGAGCTTTGGGGAGAAGAATTACTGTTCACTTGAGGCGTGGGAAACCTCTGTAAGGTGGTGGAGAAGAAGTGGCATCTTCTTTATTGTATTCTTTTCTATATAAAGTGTTAATACAATTTGGTATTGTCTCTCATATGCTGTGTTATTCTGAATTCTAGTTACTTGGTGAATCTGGTTAATTTCCGCATATTAAGTTGCTTGGTATTGGTAATCAAATTGTGTGCTTCCGGTTTACACCTCCTCCTCCCAACAAAATATATCATTAAAAACATCATCAATTTAGGTATGGTGAAGCCCTACCCTGATAAACACTTACATTTTGCTTCTAAAATGAATATATGCTAATTTTTTGTATTCTCAATACTATAACTAGTGTATGTACATGATAGTTTTATGAATGTTTGTGATAGTCTCTACAACTTCCCTTCATTTGTCCTATTTTCTTACCTCTTTACAAGTTTTTGGTCATATTAGTAGGTCATACGAAGTGTATTACATGGTCTTACAATGACTAATTGTGGAAAATGTTTAATAGTGTCTCCTATGAGATATCTCATTCATCCCTCTTAGCCAATGTCTTGACCATAACCTTCATATCAAAACACTAATGCTTGGAGATTCATGTTGAGTTGTGCAATAAGATTTAGTCTTAGTTCATTTTTTTAGTATAGTATAGGCAAGTGGGGGATACTAAGCTTGGTGTATCACCTCCTATTTTCTTGTTTTTAGTTATCTCTCTCCTTTTTCCTTTACAAATAGTAGGTTTAACAGCAATATAAGGTAATAAATCAAGGGATATAGCAATATATCAAGATTTACCTCAATAATTAGGCCACTAACAACCTAGAGGTGTCTCCATTTTATCACCCGAATGAGGAAGGCATGAACAACCTTCCCATGGGTGAAATTTTGGGTGATAATAGTTTCTGGCATGCCTGATTGGACATATTATCATCTACTGAGGGATTTTTTGTGTTTTCCTTAAATACATCAACATTTAGAGTCATGACCTCAAATATCAATGGCAACTCCAAGTTTCAACCAGTTGGTTCTAGTAGCCCAAGTGCATTTTTTAAGGTATTATTAATAGCTCTCTTACTTATGTTTGTCTCATGAGTTTGATGGCTAGTATGGAGAGGGGTTATATTTTACACCTCCTTACCAATAGTATAATGACCTATACCATCCCTGCATTGAGCCATATCAGTCCTATAATAACCTTATGTTTCCTCCATATGACTCTAGTTATTAGTATGAGTAGCCTTATTATCAATAATGTTACCCTTCCTTCCCTCCCACCCTTGCTCATGTTTCCAATCAACTATGTCAAATATATGATACTCCTACTCAATCCTCTTCAAGACACAAATAAACCCTTTTAGACAATGAAATGTAAATGAAAGAGCTTGATATAAAAATAGAGTTTGATCTAATTATCCATATGCCTTTTAATCAAAGTGAAATCATCTAGACAATGAGGTAATTAATGAATTTGAATAAGTATGATTGGGTAGATATCGAGAGAAATAACTAATAAATTCCAATATATGATGTTCTAGAAATAAGATTCTTGATTTAGTGTATGGAGGATAGGTTAGTGCTTGAAGAGAGGTAGTAGATTCAGTATCATCACTCTTATGTGCTCCTTCCCATTCCAAGTTAGTATTATTTTAGCCCAACCTATCCCAAGTTTCAACATGCCATCAAGAGCAATCTCGTAGACCTGAATTCCCAAGTTGGAGACAAGAGGAACCCTTTAAACCTCTAAGAGAGCCTTCTAGGTTCAAATTTATAGGTTGGAAGCAAGTGGTAAAGTCATCGTGGAAACAAAAGGGAGAATGCCTAGACGGGTAAATATAAGTTATAGAAGAACCTTTAACTATACAAGCTCCACACATCCCTCCCCTAGAACCCCAAACCATTCCATCATGGAGGCCTTCTTTGACTATGACTCATGATTACATCATGCCAAATATTGAGAAAGAACCTTCTCCCATGCCCATCAAAAATTAGAAAAGGGATAAGGTAGTAGAGGTCAAACCAAAAGAGTTTTCAAGTTATTTAGGTCCTTCACCCACCTCTCAAGTTAGATCTATCCATGAAGACCAAATTATATCATAATTTGAGAGGTTAATTACTGCTTCAAAGGAGAATAATGAGGAAGTTCTAACACAAAATTCTTTTCCCCCTCTACAAGAGCTCCAAAAGAGGTCATTCAAGTTTCCCAACTAGAAGGACACCCTTTCAAGCTTTAAGTGTATGGAATATGAGATTTCTTTCCCTCCCACCATCTCCATTTTTGAATAAGAGCTTATTGTATGGAAGATAAATGAAAAATAGTCAACTTTAGGTGAGCCTCAAGAACACTATGACGAGAGTGGTTCAAGTGTGTATGATGAAAATATACTCATCGGTAGTCCCCTTTGTCAAGGAGAAAGCAAATTAGTCTTTAGAGATGAGGAGAAAGATGATCTTGAAGAAGGAGTACAAGGTAACATAGTGGCATCCTCTCTTCAAGGTGGTAACCTTGAAGAGTATGAAAGAAAAGATTTTGATCATACATGAAAATAATTGTACCATAATTTTTTGGAATAGATTGAGTTGTTTGGCAAGCACATGACCCATCTAGAGCATGAATTTGAACTCCAATGTGAAGTTACATAGGTTGATAGACCCCAATAAGAAGATCAAGTTATATTAGAGTATGTGGATGAACTTAATGAAGGAGACACCACTCATCATGAGGTTGTTGCATAAGTGTATAATGGCATAAAAGAAAAAAGGATAAGTTTACAGTAGACATTGACAAATTTTCCCTCTTTTCAAGAGAGAAAGGAGACCCCAAGGAGGAGTGGCATTAGTATCTTGAACTCCTTCAATATGTTGAGTATATTTACAAGTCTACCTCTACTAATGAATAAATTGATAGAGTGATTGATCAAATTTGATAACATGCTCAAGAAGAAGCTAATTACACTCTCCCTCAATAAGACCCTAATAAATCTTGTAAGCAAAATTTGGAGCTATTTGAGGATCTTAAACAACTTGTAATAGTAGGTGAATAGAGTGGCATCTCTTAAGATGCCATGGAAGACCAAGAGCAAAGTATCAAGGATGCATTAAAGGCTAAATTTTATGCTACCCCTATAAGTCAAAATTAAATCATAGTTGAAGGCATCTTAAAGGTTGAGAGGCACCATGCGGTAAGCATTGAACATCAAGAAGATTTTGTCTACGTTGGAGATATGTTTGCTTCATTTGGTTCACTTGGAGACAAACCAAAGAGGTTGGAAAGTAAAAAGGAAGCTGATCCAATCAAGATTATACTCAAGCATCAACTTGTCCACCACCTCTATCATCCACATGGACAAGAACTAAGAGGCTTTTATTTTGATCTGGGTGGTTTAAGGCCCTTATTTTTAGTTTATACATAGTAGTTTTAACTATTTTTTAAATTTCTTCTAAGTGATATTGCACGTTAGTTTAGATGTTTTACTTTCCTCTTGTGCCTTTGGCATGGTTCATTTATTTGTTTATTTTTGTTCTCTATTTTTTGGAGGTGTTTTCAATTTGTTCAAAGGTGGTACAAGTATGAGACACTGAATCTTCATAGATTTGGTAAAATGTCTTCTTAGTTTTCCAACATTCAGGCCAAGGAGAAGTTACAGGGTTGTGTTTTTAGATGTGAAAGGGTTAGATGCTTCTATGAATCCATGCCCAATAGATTAATGCAAGACTATTGGATTCATGATTATAGGAAAACATACCACAAACATCACTAAGAATGTTGACCATTTTTTGGTCACCATAAAAGTGTAACTTTATGTTCAAAGCTTGGGTTTATTAGGGACTGTTCTTAAATATCCACTTTGAGTTCAAGACAAAATAGATAAGTCTTTGGAATTATCATATTCTAAAAGAAGTTGATCTTTAGGGGAAATGTTACAAAAAAGAGTTGTAACTTTTGTTTTAAACATAAATGTTGAAGATCAAGATAGGAATTAGCATATTTTTTAGGTTGGCCTTCATATTTTAAGTCTTTAGATAAAGTGTTTGGGTATTTTTCAAAGAGGAGTTTGAACAAAAATGCCAAATACCAAATGCATTTAGAATAATTTATCCAGGTTTTTAATCTTAATAAAATTATGTTGAGTTGGTCAATGCTTTTGTTTGGAAAAAAGTTCCAAAGGTTTAGGTATTCATAATAACTATTCCAACAAAGTTTGTGAAGAAAGGATCTTGATCTTCAGAGAAAGTATTTGAAAAATTTTGTACATCTCATGTTTTAAACATAAGTGCCAAATAAAAATGCCAAAGACTAAGCCTCTATAAGGATTGTATGGTATTTTTTCTAAGATAAAGGTGATATAGAGATGACAAAATCTAAATATTGAGAATAATTTGTAAAGAGAAAAAGGCTTCAAAACTTAGTCAATTCTTTATATTTTATTGATGCCATGTGTCAACCTCTTGACAGTCCTGAGCCTTTTGATTATTTTCCAACACTTAGATGATTATTCAAACTTTGCCTAGTGACACATGTTGATATCATAGAGGATAGATTCCTTTATAAATTAAAAAAAAAGGTTTTAAAATTAAATCCAAAGTCTAAACCCTCTGAAACCTTGAGTCCCCAAGATGATGATAAGTGATATCTAAGTGAAGCACAAAAGCATTAAGGTTAAAGCTTAGGCCAAATGTTTTAGTCCTCTACAATCTTGAGTCCCTAATAATTCACCACATGATGACTTCTTAGGAGTCCATATTTTTAGAGGTGAAGTCAAAAGCTCAAGTGCCCATGCTAATGGAATAATGCCACATGGCTACTAGGTGGTTAGTTTAATCCACATCATCAGAGTCAAGAATGAAGCAATGGAGAAGGGGAAGGTTTTTGATAGAAAGATGCATGGAAATGATTATGTCAATAATATACTAGTTTAGTTTTCATGGCCAATCTAGTCATTAAAATATTCAAAAGTACAGGTTCAACTATGTAACTGAATTGATTTGTATAATATAGGTAGATCAACATGCAAATCATGACAAAACTTGACTCTAACTAGAAAAATTATGAGAGGGAAATGGAATTTGGTCAAATTCATCACAGGAATAAATGAATCCATAAGCAAATAAAGGATAAGTTACAAGATAAGGGGATGTGGTAAGAAATTGCATATACATGCTTGGGATTCCTGAGAAGATACTCTCACTTCCTCAACTACCTTTCCCAGTCATAATTTGAATTTATAACCACTCTGTTAATGGGTAAGGCCAAATTAGGACCAAGCTCTAGATATTTGTCCTATATAAGTAGGTAGATATATCATTGAAAACATCCTTAATGTGTTTATGATAAAGACCTACCTTGATAAACACTTGTGCTTTACCTCTGAAATGAATGTATGTTGATTTTTGGACTTCTCAATACTAAAACTAGTATATGTCCATGATAGTTTGATGAATGTTTGTAATAGTGTCTATAAATTCCATTCATTCATCCTATTTTATTACCTCTTTGTAGGTTGTTGGTCATTCTAGCATGCCATATGAAGTGTATTACATGGTCTTAAAGTGACTAAATATGGAAAACATTCACTAGTGTCTCCTATGAGACCTCTTGTTCATCCCTCTTAGCCAATGTCTTGACCATAACCTTCATATTGAAACATTGATTCTTGGAGACTCATGTTGAGTTATGCAATAAGATTTAATCTTAGTTCATGTTCTTAGTGCAATATAGGCAAGTGGGGGATACTAAGTTTTGGTGTATCACCTCCTATTTTCTTGTTTTTATTTATTTTTATCCCTTTTCCTTTGTAAGTAGTAGGTTTAGTGGTAGTTGTTAACTATCCAGATAGCACCCAAATAGAGGTTAGATTCATTCAAGTCTGACTCATACCTAGACTAGCATGGAAATGATCTAAGGCTATGGGATTTCTATATCTAGACCAGACCTCTAGGGTTTTTAATGAGGCTAGTTCTTTAGATATGATAGTTTGGACCTCTCTTTGTAATATCTTAATGATTTGGGGTGAAAAGAGTGACGATATTGCATAAAATGAAACCTATTCTAACATGTGGTGATGCACCATGAATTTATCATATACACTCTTAGGCTCAGACTCTTTAACACACTAATGGACTATTAAATAAGCTAATTTAATGCTTATTATAGTTTATATGCAATAGTATTAGTTCAATTCACTAAGACTAGGAAGCAATGAAAATAAGTTCTGGTTGAAGATACTTACATTTGATAGTCCACTATATCCTTGAGAGATCAATTCTAAGACACATTAAATGACCTTAAAATAAAGTTTCTATCATTCAGTTTAAACTTGGACCTATAAAGGGAAGATGACAACCACTTTTACATATATAAAAAATACACAACACTAAGCCTAGATTAGTAAACAACTGTAAAATGTTCTATTCATTACTCCAAGAGGTGAAAAATTCAATTTTTGGTAGAGTCTAGTCATACTAGCTTGAGGGATGCTTAACAATAGTTCAAAGGCTATATTTATAGAAAAGGAGAGCAAGAGAAAGGGGGTTTTGGTGCTTAAAAAGGAATCAAATGAGCACAAATTCATTTAAATCATATTTACAAATGCCTCTTCAAATTATGCTCATTCAAGCTTCTTGATTAATCTAAGTCATTACATTATTCCTTCATTGATGATTCTTTTTGGTTGCAACTATGGGATCAAGTTATTTTGAGATAAGTTCCATCATCAATGTAGTTACAACAATCGAATCAATCTATTAGGGTTTTGTCATGGCACTAACTGATCTTTACTAGTTTGTCATGGTATGTAAGAATGGAGAAAAGGATCATTCATACAACTGGCTCTGGTGATGAAGCTATTGAAGTCTACGTGTCCACCTTAGTGGCATCCTTAGAAATTTTGGCTCTGGTTCAAACTAGACCCTATTCAAAGTTAGTTTCATGCTTTTTATTACCTTACCCTGTCAAAAATTGCTTTGTTACCTTCATCTAAGTGTCCCAAGCTCAATTCATTTGATTGGCCATAAAAAACTAACTTAAGTCATTAACCTTTTAACTCATATCACTCTATTAATCTTGATTTGCATGATAAGATGTGGTTCATCGATATTCTACTAGCTTGAATGTGTTTATGCCACTTGTCAACTACATGTCCATTCTTAGGATCCACTGACTCTTTGACTTACTTACATGTCATTGATCTTGAATACATGATTGAACTTGAGCCATTGATCTACTTGGTCCTCTTAACTTTTCAGTCACTACTCATGATTGGATCTTCTGTATGATTGAATGTCGATCATTGATCCTACTTTTCTGAATCCAAATGACTATTCCATGAGACATAAATTTAACATTTGTGCACTTGTCAATTGATGTCCATGGGAATGTCAATGATGTCTACATGACCATCAATATTTGAACCTTAATGGGTGATTACTGAGATTTGTGTTTATGTTTATGCAAACTTTAATGATGTCTATGTACCTATCACTGTATATTAAAATTTCAATAATTACTTGGTGTGGCCTGAATTTGACACTTACGCAAACGTCCCCATATGTTAGATCATCTTTGCCAAAAAAATTTGGTCAATGTAATTATGTCTTTAGGGAAAAATTTTCATAATAATTTCCTTGAAATAATTATCTTGTTCATAACTTTTGCATTGAATAATTTCCTCGAAAGAATTTAGCCATGTACCTTTTTTTGTTTTGGGCACTTTGTCTTTGGGCTTTTAGCAAAGACATTTCCTTTGGGATTTTACTCAAGACACTTTCCAAGGACAAAATTTACAGAAGAAATAGGTCTTCAAAAAAAAATTCTTAGAGAACTTTATCAACACAAATGCACTTAGTTTCTTTTCCTGTGAATAAATGTTTAAAAGAATTTACTCTTCATGATTTTTGCTTAGCCACTTTCCCCAAAAGAATTAAGTCTGTGGCTTTTGTTGTTTCAAACAAAATGTCTAAAAATTTTGTACTTAGACTTTTACCTTTGAGATAATTTATTTTAAATAAATCCAACACTTATCTAAATTATAAAAGTCTACAAGAATTTAACTTAGCCAAAATAGAAGCCCAAAACAATATGCCAAGTGTAAACTAGGATTTTAAGCTTGTAGGCTCTTCCAAACTTGTTCATGAAAATATTGTTGGATTTTTGAAGGCTTGGATTAACTATTGAGGCATATTAAAAAAAATTCCCATGACCTATATAACATGGAATTCCCTCCAAAAAAAAATTATGTGGGCCAAACTTGGCCAACATTTTTGGTGACTCAACTGGCAAGCTTGTTCAAGATGACTAAACAAATAAAATGTTACTTACAAAAAGACTCCACTTGATTTTTGGAAAAAATTTGGGAGAATTTGGGAAACAAAAAATAAAAAATAAATTAATAAAATGGACATAAACTAACTAAACAACAAACAAATCAATGTGCAAAAGCATTTGGAGGAAAAAATAGACATATCTACCTATATACAAAGAGCATGAAATAAAACTAGTATCAAAACTTGAAATACCTCCCATTGATATGGATGTGAAGGATATATCTATTCAATCTATCAATCTCAAAGGCATTACTTTCCTTGAAATTTGTGATGACATAAGGTCCACCCCAAAGGTTATCAAACTTAGAGTGTTTTCTTAGATGGTCCTCATCCCAATTGAGGACTATGTCACCTTGTTGGAATGTCCTTAATGAATATCTTTTATTAAAATATTTCTTGACTTGTTTTTCGTTAAACCACATTGTATGTATGAAATCATATTTTATCTCCTCCAATTCTCTCAATTTGTTCATCCTAACCTCCATTGCATCACTTTTTTGAAGCTCTAGCTTGTGTGTAATCTCCAAAGCTGGAAGTTACAATGAGATGGGAAGACTTGATTCTTTTCCATAAAATAAGAGATAAGGTGAATGAAAAATGTATTTCTTAGGGGTGATCATATCAAACCATAAATTAGCCTTCATATTTATATGCCAAGATCTCTTATTATCTTCTAGTGTTCTTTTGATGATTTGAATCAGGTTCTTGTTAGTAAACTCAGCTAGTCCATCACCTTGTGGATAGTAATTTGATGAAGATGTCAAATAAATACCTTGATCAAGATCCCATTAACATACCTTTTCAATATTTAATTCTAAGTAATTGTCTAATATTATAGTAGAAGGTACTCCAAAATGGGTGACAAGACTATCATAGAGCTCAAGAACAGAGTTCTCATTTGCCACCTTCAAAGGTACTGCTTCCACCCACCTAATGAAATAGTATATATATCAATACCCATTTATGACTAGAAATGTATGGAGGATGTATTATGCCAATGAAGTCTAAACACCATTTCATGAAAGGTTTCTAAACCCGAATAGGCTTCAATGGCATAGCATCTAGTCTCTGTTTACTTGTAAACATTACACACTTTACACATTTCCTAACCCAATTTATGTGAATCCTTAAATAAATTAGGCAAAAATTAATCAACTATAATAATCTTTGCATTTATGGTCTTGGATACAAAATGGACTTCATAAAGACTATCATAAAATTCTTCAAAAATCTTGTCAAATTGGTTAGCTTCAACACACCTTAAAAGCATACCTCCAATGTCCTTTTTGAAAAAAATTCCATCAATCAAATGTATGGTAATGATTTTAGCCTAAAATTTCTTTTCCTTGATGCATCTAAACCCATTTGACACTTTCTTATTTGAAGGAATCTAGCAATGTCTTGTGTCTAACTAGATGGAGAAGTAGTTTTAGCTTCTTGTTGGAGGTCTAAATTTAAACCTAGCTGGAAGAAGTGTTCAAGTCCTAATTTCAAATCTATCTCAACATGGGACTAACCCCAAATTGTGGGTATCCTATAATGGGGTCAAACCTCTAGGATTTTTAATGACGCTAGCTCCTCTGATACATCATTTTAGCTCATTTCCATTACTAAGATCTATTAATGACCAAGGAAAAGCGAGAGAGATATAACATGAAAAGGAAACCTAAGATAAAAAATGGTGATTCACCTAAATGATGGTTGATCCACTCTATTTGATCTATTATTAAACACTAATGAGACAAGCAAAAGACTATATCCAAGACTCTAAATAACTATCATACATCAATATTTCATGCATAGGTTTACCAAATGATCAAAATCTAAGGGAAGTGATGGAGAAGTATAATATAAGACACTAACTAGTCAAAGTATCCACATGTGAGCTCCAATTAAAAGATATAGAACACTAAACATGACTTGCATAACAAGATCAACTATTAACTAGGTGAGATTAGGACTTGACAAGGGAGATATTTCTACCATAGATTCAAATCAAAATAACATGTACACATTATACTAGAACAATGAAAATTGAAAATAGCCTTGTATTCATCTCAAGAGGCTACAACCTCAATCTTGGCAAATTCTAGTCATGCCCAAGAGAGGGGTTAGCAAGATCAATTTTTAGGCTCCAAAACCTCTATATATAGCAAAAAGGGAGAAAGAGAGATGGTGAAAATCATAGGAGAGTAGAGAAAGGATCCTAGTCATGTGGTAGCAACTCATTGACTAATTTCTATGTACATGTCTTATTTCAACTAACTAACCTTTTCTTGCTCCAATAAATTCCAAGATCCTCTCATTGGCTAAGAATCCCACTAAAAGACAAGGGTTTTTTTTACATGATTAAAAAGTCATTTTGAATGGAATTAATTCCCTTAACCCACTTGACCTATTTATGAGGATCAAATCCTTTAATCTTGAAATTGACAGTGCCATGCCATGAATGGAAGTTTAGTACCTACTTTGTTGAGGATGTAGCCACATCAATAGATGAGACCCTTTTCAATAATCACATATCTAATCCATTTCCATATCTAGATCATAGGTCCATTCTATAGGCAAAAAAACAATCTATGATTATTAGTGTTCCTATAGTTGTCATATTGATAGAGACCTATAGACTGCATAACCCCTTAGTTTATATTAGGTCAAAAAGACCTATTTTACCTCCATGGAGTTCTCCTAGTAATGTTTGGTCTTGGTGTCCCCACTTTGGTTCAACCTAGATCCATCTTGGATCACATTTAAGCTCAGTTCCTTCATATTTACCTTGTTTGGGTCAAAGAACGTTGTATTGACTTTCATCAAAAAGTCTTGGGCTTGATCCTTTGCATATTAGTTATTAACAACTGACTTAGATCATTAATCTATTGACCAATCTCACATCATTGATCATGATTTTCATGATAATATGTGGTTCATCAATCTTTTACAAGCTTGAACATGCTCATGACATTTATCAACCACATGTTTGTTCTCAGGATCTATTGACTCTTTGACTTACTCACATGTCATTAATCTTAAATCCATGATTGAACATGATCCATTGATCTTCCTAGGCCCATTAACTTGTCTGTCATCACTTTCCATTAGAACTTCTATATGATTGAACATCAATCATTGATCCTACTTTTTTGAATCCAAATAGCTATTCCATGAGACTTAAATTTGACATTTATGCACCAATAAATTAGCGTCTATGGGAACATCAATGATGTCTATGTGAATGCCAATATTTTGACCCCAATGGGTGACTACTTAGATTAATTTTAACATTTATGAAAATGTCAATGACCTCTACATGTCCATCACTACATATTTAAATTTCAATGGTTACTTGATGTGGCCTAAATTTGACACTTGTGAAAATGTCCCCATCTATTAGATCATATTTTTCAAAATAATTTGGTTGATGTAATTATGTCTTTAGGGAAATTGTTTTAGAATAATTTTTGCAAAAGAATTTGCTTGTTTGAAACTTTTGCATCAAATAATTTCCCTTAAATAATTTAGCCTTGAACATTTTTTTGTTTTGGGCACTTTGTCTTTGGGCACTTTGTCTTTGGGCTTTTTGTAAAGACATTTCCTTCAATTTTTTGCTCAAGACACTTTTCACAGATAAAATGTCTGAAAGAAATAGGTCTTCAGGAAAATTATCCTAGACAATTTTCTTGACACAAATGCACTTAACTCCTTTTCCCATGGAAAAAATGTCTAAAAGAATTTACTCTTCAGGATTTTTTCTCGGCCACTTTCCTTAAAGGAATTAAGTCTACAACTTTTTTTAATTCAGACAAAACATCCAAAACAATTTGTACTTAGCCTTTTGCCTTTAGGATAATTTTTTTGAAATAAATCCAACACTTATCTAAATTAGAAAAGTATACAAGAATTTAACTTAGCCAAAAAATAATCCCAAAACAATATGCCAAGTGTAAACTAGGATTTTAAGCTTGCAAGCTCTTCCAAACTTGTTCATGAAATTATTGTTGGATTTTTTAAGGCTCAGATGAACTGCTAAGGCATATGCAAACTCATCCCATGACATTTAAAACATGGCATTACCTCTAGATAATTTTTATATGTGGGTCAAACTTGTCCAAATTTTTTTTAACTCACAAGGAAGCATGCCTGCTATGCTTGAGAACCTAGAACATTAGTTGCCTTGAATAGTCCATTAGGCATAGAGTCCCTCCTTTGGTTAAATATATTGACCTAGACCTAAAAATAGATACCAATCTTGCTCTAACAGCTCTTGAAATAAACAAAGGACCAAGAAAATAATAAAACAAGATAAAGTGCCCAAGGTACTTATTGAAGGGAAATTAACCTAGAACAAAATAGGGACAACAAACAATTATGTCATACAACACTTAAAGAAATTTTAACAAAACTACCCTAGTATATATAGCTTAAAACTATTTATACCTTCCCTTCTAGATCAAAAGTAAAGTTTGACAACCTTCTTGCATCATGGGATGAGGAATTGAATGAGGCATGCAACTCTTTGACACTTGGCCTTGATGCTTGCTTCTTATTTGTTGCATCTATCAACTTCTTTAGCATGATGTTCAATGAGAACCAAACAACTCCAAATAGGTCAACTATGTGCATCCAGATAGTCTCTAATTTTTCATATGGCTTCTCAACTACAACCTCCAATGTTAATTTATAAGGGCATACCTTATTTATTTCCATAGTGTCCTCAATAAGACTAGGCTTCTTCCTTGTTATAAGTTCTTCTAGCTCATCTAGGAGATTTACATATTCTACCCAACCTTAGTCATTGTCCTCCATGGGAAATTTTTTTCCACCTTCTCAAGTAATTGATCCTTTTCAATAAGAGATATCTCAATCTCATCCATGCCCTCCATTTTTACTAATCTCTCATCAGGACTAGCCTTCTCATCCTACTTGGGCATCCTCAGAGTAGCATTGTCTTCCTAAAGCTCCAAAACATTAACAAAATCCTTAAAGGATTCAACCTGATGTACCATATCATCATCCAAGTCTACCATCTTAAGTTCAACAATCTCACTCATGAAATCATGGTATAGTTGCTACCAATGGACTTCTTCTAACTCTTATTTTATACATCTGATACATGATCGATAGGTTCTTTGGAACAACCTCTTGATGCACATCTGAGACTCTTTCTTATTTGATATCATCTCCAACTTACACTTGCTATTGAAACTCATCTTATTTGACATTATGGAAGAATTAACAATGCTCACTCTTGACAAGTGGTATTATGATAACGATATCCTCTTCTAACTCTGACAATCCATCATTATCAGTTATGAGCTCAAGATGGAGTTCACTGCTTACCTCTTCAAGGAGTGGCATGGGATATTCTTGGGATGACTTTAAGAGAGATGAGATATATGTGACATCTCCTTAGTCCAAATGTTTATCTTTGATATTCATGTCCTCTTTTTGCATACTTCTCTGAATGGATTTCCAATATGGAAATGACCTAGATTCTTAAGGAGAGAGGGATGAGGGTTAAGTGGCTTTGGGTTTGCTTGGCTACATGACTTGGTTCCAAGATGGAAAAGATAGATGTTCCTTTTGATTCTGGTTCTCCTCCTCTTTGTTTTTATTCAACTCTAACTCTTTGGTTTGCCTTGATATATTCTCTTGGAATAGCTTCACTTTAAGTTGGTCAGTGGTTTCATTAAGATAAGGAACACAATAAGACTCTTGAGGAGAGATGAGAGAGATTTTCATAAGTTTAGATCCTCCTTTAAATTATGTTTTAAAAAATATATTTGTCTCACTTTGCCCACCCCATGACTTCACCACACTTGATTCCATCTTGGAACCTTGAAGGACTTCATAAGGGGTTCTTGAGGAAGGATGAATCCTTGGATCTCAATATCAAGTTATTCCACAACAATCCCCTTCTTTCATTGACAACTCCCTTGGATTGACTTCCAAGAAGGGAAGGTCCAAGAAACATATGAAGAGCTTGGAATACTCAAAGGGTCACTAGGAATGGTCTTTTAGGGAGGAATGGGTAGCACATAAGAAGGCTAAGGTGGTATATATGAAAGCACATAAGATTGGAAAGGTTAGACCTGCTAATATTCAAAGCCTTTTAGCTTATCCTCAATGTTTTGAATGTAATCACTTACATCCATCATCTCACATATGAGATTTTTGTAATTTTGTCTCTCAACAGGTGCCCATTCTTCTTTTACTTGTTGCAATGACTCCCTCACATAACAGATCCAATGAGTAGGCACACTTTGGCCATAGTATTTCTATGAACACAATTCTAAATCATACTTATAAAGGCACACTAAGGTTTGCTTGAGTTCTAGTATGGATAGCTCATGATAGGGTTGATGAGGAGCAATATTATGATGGATTAAAATTCATATGGAGTATTAGGATAATATTCTTGTATTTATGACTGATATAGATCCTCATATTATTGGTAAGGACCATGAGGAAGGTAAGAGCCATTCCCTTGATAATAAGGATCATGAGAAACTTGACAAGGCTCTTCATAGCTTTGATAAAAATCTTGGTAGGGTAGATAGGCATTATATGGATCATGAGGACCAAATTGGGGATATTGATAAGGTGATGGATAATAGGTATATTCACCATAGTTTTCCATGTTAACCTCACATATCAAATGAGATACAATAACTAATTAAAATATTCAATGAGACATACTTGTTCTACTCATAACCAAAAGCTTTGATTCAGAGTCATCATTGGTGCTAACCTGCTTGCTTCCAAAAGTTGATCAGAGGAAAGACGTATCAAGATCTTCCCACTCTTTTAGACCTTACTCCCACTAGGCATGCCAAAAATGTTGGAGGTCTAGATTTCACCCTAGTTAGAAGTATAAGTGATCAAGTCCTACTTACAAATCTATCTCAATATGGGAGTGACCCCAAGTTATGGGTATCCTATAATGGGGTCAGACCTCTAGGATTTTTAACAAGGTTAGATCCTCTGATGCATCATTTTAGCTCATTTTCACTACTAAGATCTACTAATTACTAGGGAAAAGGGAGAGAGAAATAACATGAAAAGGAAACCTAAGCTAAAAAATGGTGATGTGTCTAAATGATGGTTGATCTACTTTATTTGAGATCCTATTAAACACTAATGAGACAAGTAAAAGACTAGATCTAGGACTCCAAATATCTGTCATACATTAGTATTTCATGCAGAGGTTCACCAAATGATCAGAAGCTTAGGGAAGTGATGGAGAGGTCTAATTCAAGACACTAACATGTCAAAGTATCCACACACAGGATCCATTTAAAAGATATAGAACACTAAACATGACCTACATAATAAGATCAACTAGTAACTAGGTGAGATCAAGACTTGATAAGGGAGATATTTATACCACATATGCAGATCAAACTGATATGTACACACTATACCATAATAATGAAAACTAAAAATAGTCTTGTATTCATCTCAAGAGGTTGCAAGCTCAATCTTGGTAAAGTCTAGTCATGCCCAAGAGAGGGAATGATGGGATCATTTTTTAGGCTCCAAAGCCTCTATATATAGCAAAAAGGGAGAAAGAGAGATGGGAACAATCATAGGAGAGTGGAGAAATGATCCTAGTCATGTAGAAGTATCTCATTGATGCTTTTATACGTATGTGTCTTTTTTCAACCAACTAGCCTTTTCTTGCTCCAATAACTTTTGATATCCTCTCATTGGCTGAGAGATCCCACTATAAGACAAGGGTTTGTTCTGCATGATGAAAAATTATTTTTAAATATAATTATTGCCCTTAATTGATTTTCCAAATACCAGTGCACCATCTTGAGACCCTAATCCCAATTGACATGTTTATGAGGATCAAATCCTCAAATCCTAAAGCTGATAGTTCTATGTCATGAATGGTGGTTTAGTACCTACTTTGTTAAGGATGGATCCATGATAATAAATGAGACCCTTTGCATTAATCATGTATCTACTCCATTTCCATATCCAAATCATATGTCCATTTTATAGGTGAAAAACCAATCTAAGATTATTAGTTTTCCTATAGTTGTCATATTGATGGGGACCTATAGACTACATATCCATTTGGTCTATATTAGGTCAAAAAAACCTATTTTACCTCCATAGAGCTATATTGGTAATGTTTGGTCTTGGTGTCCCTTCTCTGGTTCAACTTGGATCCATCCCTGATCATATTTGAGCTCAATTCCTTCATATTTACCTTACCTAGGTCAAAGAACATCATATCGACTTTCATTGAAAAGTCTTGGGCTCAATACTTTACTTATTAGTTGTTGAAAACTAACTCAGATCATTAATATATTGACCAATCTTGCATCATTGATGGTAATTTGGATGATAAGATGTGGTTTATTGATCTTCTACTAGCTTGAACATACTCATGTCACTTGTCAACCATGCATATATTCTTAGGATCCGATGTCTTTCTAACTTGCTCACATGTCATTGATCTACAAGGCCCATTAAACTGTTAGTCATCACTAATCATTTTATCTTATATATGATTGAACATAGATCATTGATCATGTTTTTTTGAATCTAAAACACTATTCCATGGGACTTAAATTTGACTTCTATGCACCTATCAATTATCATCTATGGGAACATCAATGATGTCTACATGACTATCAATATTTGGACCCGAATGGATGACTATTGAGATTTATTTTGATGTTTTCACAAATTTCAATGATGTCTATGTGTTCATCACTTCATATTCAAATTTCAATGGTTACTTGATGTGACCTAAATTTGACACTTTCACAAACATCCCCATCTATACAATCATATTTTCCAAAACAATTTGGCCGATGTAATTATGTCTTTAGGTAAATTATTGTAGAATAATTTCCCCAAAATAATTATCTTGTTCAAAAAAATTTCATTAGATAATTTCCCTAAAATAATTTAGCCTTGTACCTTTTTTTGTAATGGTCACTTTGTCTTCAGATTTTTTGCTAAGACATTTCCTTCAGGATTTTACTCAGGACATTTTCCATGGACAAAATGTTTGAAATAACTAGGTCTTCAATAAATTATCCTAGATAATTTTCTTGACACAAATGCACTTAGATCTATTTCCCATGGATAAAATATCCAAAATAAATTACTCTTTGAGATTTTTTCTTGGCCACTTTCCCTGAAAGAATTAAGTCTGTGGCTTTTTTTTATTTTGGATAAAATGTCTGAAATAATTTTTACTTATCCTTTTGCCTTCAAGATAATTTATATAAAATAAATCCAACACTTAGACACATTATAAAAGTCTACAAGAATTGAACTTAGCCCAAATATAAGCCCGAAATAATATGTCAAGTGTAAACTAGGCTTTTAAGCTTGCAGGCTCTTCCAAACTTGTTCATGAAACTATTGTTGGATTTTTGAAGGCTCAGATGAAATATTAAGGCATATGAAAAATCATCCCATGAACTTTAAAACATGGCATTTCCTCCAAAAAAAATTTATGTGGGCCAAACCTGGCCAATAGTAGTATAAGGTGATATATCCCTTTCTATAGATTCACCTCAATAATTAGGCCACCCACAACCTAAAGGTGTCTCCATTTTTTCAACCAAATGAGGAAGGCCTGAGAAACCTTCTTAAGGGTGAAATTTTGGGTGATAATAGAACTCAAGGATGAATCTAAAGATTCTCAACCTACTATTTATTGTCATGCACTTTTAGGTATTAGTACTCCACAAACTTTTAAGGTGGTCAGTTTCTTGAAGAAATAGAGGGTGACTATGTTGATTGTCTCTAGGAGTACATATAAGTTCATCAATAGTAATTTGCCTACTCATTTAAACTATTTCATTTACCTAGATCCTAAATTTTAGGTCATGGTTATAGATGGTGGTACTATTAATTATTTAAGAAAATATCATAGCATTAAGCTTATTATGGGAGACTACTTGTTAGATTCTCTTATTTTTGTTATTCCCATGGGAGGAGCTAACATTATTTTTGAAGTGCAATGGCTTACCTATTAGGTTGTGGAGCTAAAAGCTTCACCAGGATGCAAATTGGAAGAGGTTGCTGAGTTACAAGAAACTAACGTTGGTCATATTTAGTGTTCACAGTAACCGACTTCAGTTATGGGTCAGCCGACATCGGTTAGATAGGAACTGACATCGACAACCTGTGTGTGCATGTGTTTGCATGTGTCTCCAAAACTGGTCTAATTTTAGATAGACAGTTAGTTTACATGTGAAAGACTAATTTTAGTCTTAGAGCTGTAGTTTTAATTATTGTAATTAGAAGTCTAATTATTGTTTATATGGGATCTATTTAAGAGACCCATGGGTTGTATTATAAGATTGTAGACTCTCAAGGATTCTTGTAGAATCAGTTCTATAGAATCAAAGTTCTATCCTTGGAGAATCATAAGGACTTGGTGAGGCAAGGACAAGGGTTCTTCATATGTGTATGATCTAGGTTGGTAAGTGTGCAAGGCCAAGTTGATCTGCGGTGTAGCAAGATCAAGTTAGATCTACATGGTAAGGTCGGTTGATCTACAGGTGTGTGTGTGTGTGTGAGATCTAAGTTTGCAGGTGTGCAAAACTAGGTTGATCAATAGGTGTGCAAGATCAAGGAGATCAGCAACACAACAGGTAGCAAGATCAGGTGAGATCTACTTGGAGTACGTGGTGTACTCAGACTTGGAGTATGTTGAGTACTTGGTGGACTGGCAGTATTGTTATTGACTGGTGGAGGTGAACAACAACTCTATGTTTGAGTTGTTTGTTGTGACTGTAATTGTGAGAGAGAACTCTTGAGGGAGATTATTATATGCCCTAGAGGTGTGGGAGCCCTAGAGGTGTGGGAAGAAGAGTGTGGCATCTTCTTTATTGTATATTTACTTCTAGAAGAGTATTAATACAATTGGGTATTGTCTCTCATATTCTGTGCTATTTCTGATTTCTAGTTACTTGTTACTTCTGGTTAAATTTCATGTTTAGTTGCTTATACAAGGTAATCAATTGTGCTCCTAATCGTGACAAAGTGGTATCAGAGCTATTTGTTGTTCTAGATTCCTGACAAAGTGGTATTTGAGCTGGGTTGCTAGTTCACCAAGTGATACCACTGACAAAGTGGTATCAGAGCTAAGGTTGCAGGTTCAAAGAGCTTGGTTTGGAGCAGGTTTGTGTTTGATTACAGGTCACTCTCAGGGGTTTCTGATTGAGTGGGAGTATAGCAATGGTAGAAGAAAGTACACTAAGAATGGAGGAATTCAAGAGCAAGAATGATCAATTATGGAGTTATGGAAAGAAAGAGCAGGTAAAGAAAGATTGTTGGTCGCTAAAAGATCAACATGAAGGAAATGAAGAAGCAGGTGTTGCAAGTATTGTTGCATGGGTTGTTCTTGTATGTTCCTTGGATAAAGTAGAATCTTAGATTATAGATTCTATTGCCTCTTTCCATGCAGCCCCAAATAGAGTATTTTTCCATGTTAATGTCCTTAGAGACTTTGGAAAGATTTATTTAGGGGTTGGTGAGCCTTGTCAAAGTATTGGCAAAGGGGAAGTGCGGCTGAAATTGTAGATGGCCAACACATGGGTGTTGAAGAAGGTCATGCAGGGCCCAATCTTAAAGATGAGGCTAATTTATTTAGGAAAGTTGGGTGATGAGAGATGCATAGTAACTCTCACAGTGGATGCACTTGAATTAGCATGTGGTAAGAAAGTAGGTACTCTTTATCTACCTACTTGTATTACTGATTCTCCTTCTGTTGTGAAGATGTGGCTTTGTAGGCTTGGTCACATGAGTAAGAAGTAGATGCATGTTCTTAAGAGGAAGTTAGATGTGTTTGACAAACTTAAAAATTGGAAAGCCTTGGTTTTCTTGGAGGAGATGATGGACAGAGATCAGTTAAGGAGGCTGAATATTTATGAGTAAGGTAGTTTAGATAGGGGTTTGATCCAAAGTGAGCTCACCGGTAAAAAGTCATCACTCACAAAAAAACATAGTTACTGGTGTCGGTCAGGTGGAACTGATGTCGAACAGGTAGGTACCAATGTTAGTCATGTGCAAACTAGAGTCAGTGGTGTCAGGCAGATGGCTACCAGTGTCAGTCAGGGAACCGATGTTGGTGACTAGGTGGACACTGACATCGGTTAGGGAACTGGCGTCAATGATCAAGTGGATTCAACATCAGTTGGGTGCAGACCAAGGTTGACCAAGGAATGGATTTTGGGCAGACAGCAAGCTGTCAAGGAGTCTCAAATGCCCATATGGAGGATTAAAAGGGTAAGTAAGCCTCAAATTCATTATTCCCCTTCTTTATACTTGTTGCTCACTGAAGATTAGGTAGGATCTAAGAAACAGTGGGAGCATGGCATGAATGAGGAATTTGATTCCTTGGATGAGAACCAAATGAGAGATGTGGTAGAGTTTCTAGCCAGGATAAAAGCACTAAAAGATGAATGTATTCCTTGGTTAAAGAAGAGAGAGAATGGACACATGAGATAGAAGGCCAGGTCATATAGTCTTGAGCAAGCTCTAGGGTAGTGGTACAGGTTTGATGGGTGTATGACAAAGCATGGCTTTAGTCAATGTCATTGTAACCATTGTGTTTGTTTTACTAGGTTGGACAATGGTTGTGACATTATCCTATTACTGTATGTGGATGATGTGCTTGTTACAGGTTCATACATACAGGGTTTTTTTGAGCTAAGGGTAAAATTAGTTTAGTGGTATGCCATGAAGGATTTACGAGGAGCGAAATTCTTTGGCATGAGTATTCCTAGAGACAGGGAAGATCACAGGTTGATGTTATCTTAGGATGATTATGTGAATAAGGTAGTGGTGTGGTTCAACATGTAGGATGTAGAACCGGTTAGCACACCTATGGATGGACAGTTCATAGAACAGTGTCCCAATTCACATGATGAGGTTAAGTACATGTGTAATAGACCTTTTTTTGCCCCAGTAGTGGGTGTTGTCAGCAAGTTTGTAGCCAATCTAGGAAAGAAGCACTGGAGAGTAGTTTAGTGGATTCTTAGGTATCTGAGAGGGACCAGTAGCAGGGATTCATGCTATGTAGGGTCAGGGACTTCTCTACATGGGTATGTAGATTTGGATGTGGCAGGTTACTTAGATGACATGCAGAGCACCACAAGATGTGTGGTGGTTGGTCTTCAAGATTGAGATTGAAGAGGGATACAAGCCAAGAAAAAAATTAGATGATGTACAGGTATAGGTATAGGTGCAACTATTTATCTCCAAGTGGGAGATTGTTAGGTTGTGGAGATAAAAGCTTCAACAGGATGCAAATTGGAGGAGGTTGCTGAGTTGTAGGCAATTGACGTTGGTCTGATCAATTGACATCAGTCATCTTTAGTGTTTGCAGTAACTGACATCAGTTATGGGTCGGCCAACATTGGTCAGATAGGAACCAAGTCAGTAGCTTGTGTGTGCATGCATTTGCATGCGTCTCTAGAACTAGTCTAATTTTAGACGGACAGTTAGTTTTCATGTGAAAGACTAATTGTAGTCTTGGAGCTGTGGTTCTAATTATTGTAAATATAAGTCTAATTATTGTTTATATGGTATCTATTTAAGAGACCCATGGGCTATATTGTAAGATTGTAGACTCTCAAGGATTCTTGTAGAATCGGTTCTGTAGAATCAGAGTTCTATTCATGGAGAATCATAAGGACTTGGTGAGGTAAGGACAAGGGTTCTTCATGTGTGTATGATCTAGGTTGGCAAGTGTGCAAGGCCAGGTTGATCTGCGGTGTAGCAAGATCAGGTTAGATCTACATGGTAAGTAAGGTTGGTTGATCTACAGGTGTGTGTGTGTGTGTGTGTGTGTGTGTGTGTGTGTGTGTGTGTGTGTGTGTGTGTGTGTGTGTGTGTGTGTGTGTGTGCGAGATCTAGGTTTGTAGGTGTGTAAAACTAGGTTGATCAGTAGGTGTGGAAGATTAGGGAGATCAGCAACACAATAGGTTGCAAGATCAGGTGAGATCTACTTGGAGTATGTGGTGTACTCAGACTTGGAGTACATTGAGTACTTGGTGGATTGGTAGTATTGTTACTGACTGGTGGAGGTGAATAACAACTCTGTGTTTGAGTTGTTTGTTGTGACCATAATTGAGAGAGAGAACTCTTGAGGGAGATTATTGTATGCCCTAGAGGTGTGGGAGCCCTAGAGGTGTGGGAAGAAGAGTGTGGCATCTTCTTTATTGTATATTTCCTTCTGGAAGAGTATTAATACAATTGGGTATTGTCTCTCATATTTTGTGTTGTTTTTGATTTCTAGTTACTTGTTACTTTTGGTTAAATTTTGTGTTTAGTTTCTTATATAAGGTAATCAATTGTGCTCCTAATCCTGACAAAGTGGTATCAGAGTTGTTTGTTGTTCTAGATCCTGACATTACCACCTTAGGCACTATTGAGATAAATTTCTAAGAATTATTTATGAGGTTCCATTTAGATAGTATGACCTTTAAACTACATGGATTATGGGATAAATCTCCACAACTTATTAGTTCCCATCAAATGGTGAAGATTCTTCAAAAAAGAGTTGAGGGATTTATGAAACACCTATTTTACATAGAGGTTAAACCAACCAAGGAATCTACACATCCTAATTTGAAAAGAGTGTTGGATGACAATTCTATTATTTTTGGTGACATGTCTAAATGACTTCTTGTAATCTATGCACATGATCATGCCATCATGCTCATTCTAGGAAGTACACCACCCAACATTAGACCCTACAGGTATCCCTATGCCTAAAAGATTGAAATTAAAAAGATGGTAGAGGAGAGGTTGAAGGCTATAATCATATGATACAGTCAAATTAAATATTCCTCCCCAATGGTCATGTTTTGGAAGAATGATGAGACTTGGAAGATGTGCCTAGCTACAAAGAACTCAACAACTACACTAACAAAGATAAGTTTCCTATTACAGTAGTTGATGATTTACTAGATAAATTTAATGGTGATGTTTATTTTACCAAGTTAGATCTTCATTCAAGGTATCATTATATTTTAATCTGATGAAGAAATACTTAAAACAACTTTTGAAACTCATGAAGGCCACTATGAATTTATGTCCATGCCTTTTGGCCTCACAATTGCACCATCTATATTTTAGAGTTTGATGAATACTATTTTTAGGACCTTTTTGAGAAAATTTGTATTGGTGTTTTTAGATGATATCCTCATTTATATCAAAAATTGGGAAGACCATTTGAATAATGTGAAATAAGTACTTTCAGTTCTAGAATAACATTAGATTTATGTTAAACCTTCCAAATATGATTTTGGTGTCTAAGAGGTGGAGTGATTGGGTCATATTATTTCACATGAAGGAGTAAAATATGATCCTAAAAAAAATCCAAGTGATGATGGAGTGATAGGTTCCCAAGACACTCAAGAACCTCCAAGGATTTCAGGGGATAACGGCTTACTATCATAGGTTTGTCAAAATTTATGGTAGCATTACAGCTCCACTCACCTCTTTATTAAATAATGACTCCTTCTAGTGGACTAATTTAGCTACCAAGGCATTTTAATAGTTGAAAATGGCTATGTGAAAAACTCTAGGTTTATCTACTCCTAAGTTTTCAAAAACTTTTGTTGTGGAGTGTGATGCATAAGGATATGGTATGGGCAATGTACTCATGCAATAAGACAAACCAATGTCATTTGAAAGTCTCCAACTAAAGGGAAAAGATAGGCTCAAACTAATTTATGAAGAAGAGATGATGGCTATTTTACATGCAATCAAGTAATGGAGACCTTATCTGATGGGTCTTCACTTTAGGGTAAAGACTGTTGATGATAGCCTCAAATAATTTTAGTACAATGATTTTTATCTAAAAAATAAAAAAAATGTGTAAATAAAATGTTAGTCTATGATTTTTAAATATTCTATAAGAAAGGAAAAGATAATGTGGTGGAAGATTCACTATCCCAGAGGGATGAATTAGTTGAGGCATTATTATGTGCAATGACTATTTGGCAGGTAGATTAACTAGAGGAAGCAAGATTAAAATGGGATAATGATAGTGCTACCCATAATTTTATTCAAAATCTTTAATAGAGTTTTGGGGGAGTTGAAAAATTTACATGGAATGAGAATGCATTATGGTATAAATATATATTATACATTTATAAGCATTCTCTCCTCAAACATAAAATAATTTAGAAACTTCATGCATCTCCACTGGGAGGTCACTTAGGAGTTTTAAAAACATATCATAGAATCAATCAATATTTTTTGGGAATAACTCAAGGGGGATGTCCATAAATCTATGGTTGAATGCATGGTATGTCAATAGAATAAAGGTGAAACCATTAAGATCTTAGGTCTTTTACAAACTTTATCCATTCCCAACTAAAATTAGGAGGATTTTTCCAGGGATTTCATTACTAGATTACCATGGTCTAAGGTGAAAATGTTATCATGGTTGTTGTGGACTAATTCACCAAATATGCTCATTTTGTTATATATCACAGTGATTTATTGTCATTATATTAGCTTCGACTTTTTTCAATATAATTCATAAATTGAATGGTACTCCAAAGATCATTATAATCAATCAAGATCCCTTATTTACTAGTAATTTATGGATTAAATTATTTTCATGTTTGGGCACCCAATTAGCTCATAACCCATCCTATCATCCTCAATCTGATGGAAAAATAGAGGTAGTCAACAAATGTCTAAAAGGGTATATTCATTGTTTTGTTTCTAAAAAATAATAAAAATGGGTTCATTGGCTACCACTTGTTGAATGGTGGTATAACACTTCTTTTCACACTTATTCTAATATGTCTCCCTATGTGGAATTGTATGGGTATCACCCCACATTCATCACTTCAGCTTTAATAGTGCATCCTAAGGTTCAATTTGTTGATGAACATAGAATGAAGTAATGAGGAAGTGTTGACCTTGCTGACTAGATATATTTGGTAAGTCTTACAAAAGAGTCCATGAAATCTAGCAAGGATTTTATAGAGCCCCCTCTTTTTTAGGGAAGTTTTTATTCTAAGACAAAGTCTAATAATAAATTATTCATGGAATAATAATAAGATACATATGAAACAAACATTAGAGGAATTAAATGTCCATTTTTTTAAGACACACAACTTACTACATCAAGGACTCCCAAATGTGAAGTGAGAGGGAGTAGTATAGAAAGGGAACTTGATGGTGAACAAGATAGTGTGTGGATCCCTAAAAAAGGAAGATTCAAACATGGGAATGTTTTTGACAATATTAAGAGGGTAGAGGAACATCTAACACATACATTAATAAGGATTAAAATCATATTCCAAGAGCAAATTCAAAATTATCTCGTACCCATATCCACAGTTACCCCATAACTCCATCTCGAGAAAATTAGAAGTTTCCAAAGTTTATTGGGAATGGATCAAAAGATCTGGTGTGACATTCCAAGCCATGTATTTCCATGTGGATAATAAATGAGAACACATTTGAGTGTATTTGGTTATGGTTCTTTTCGACCACACTTCGATAATAGGAGAAACTCAAGAAGGAATTCAAGAAGGATTTCATGCTAATGAGAGACAAAAAATATTATCACAAAGATTTTTAATATCCATAAGGGGGCAAGCACGATAATGTAATAGGATACAATAGTAGACTAAAGGATTTATTGGGAAAACATGAAAATGAACTAAAAAGAGATGGCTCATCATAGGGTTGTTACCCTCATTACAAGTAAAATGAAGGTGTTCCAACTTCTATCTTACAAGAATGCATAAAAATGTGCAGGATGGATATTGAAAGTAAGAATAAGACATCCTCATGTTTGAGGAGTGAAAATCATGACTATAAATCTAATGAAAATTTACAAAGATTGGTTTTGTGTCTTCATAGGCACATGCTCCAGATGATGAAGGAATTCAAAAAGGATACCAGTGAGGAAGGAAAGAACCTTTGATAGATGGACTAAAAAATGGAAGGTTATACAATGAATAGTTATATGAGGAAAATATTGATCCTGATAATGACTAGGGACTATTACATAAGAGTAATGTTTTAGTTTTAAAAGACTATAATTATCTAGAAATTCTCTAATCTAACCAATGGACTATGGAAATACTATTTCACTAAGTAAAAAAATCTATTTTTTTGTGAAATTTCAACATAAGCATAAATGAAAATTTCAAAAGCATTAATAGCATTTTTAGAGTTCCTAGTGTCTTGGCACCAAGCGTTAGTTGGGTTTATAGGAAGGTATTATAATATAAAATTAAATAATGCCCATAAAGTTATACCATATAGGGTGGTCCAACCTGACCTAGCTATTATTTAAATTCTTCTAGTAGTATATCTCTTATTCATAGGAGTTGTCCTATTCACATGCATGTACTTGTTGAAAGGATATTATTAGTTTTATTTAGTTTTAAATAAAACTCCCTTTGGTATGAACATTTATGTTGAGTAGATGTTATTAGCCTTAGTTATATTAAAAACCATATATTTATTAGTTTTTTTTAGCTATAAGATAAGGGTTTACCCTGCTGTAATTTAGTCTAGACAACTGATATCTCTTCCACAATGATTTATTTATTTTTAGAAACTCTCTTATTATCTTGAAATAAGTATTTATTGATTAGTCTAGTAAATTTATGTCAATTTAGTATAGAAGAGTTGGATTTATTATAACAATCTAATCCATAATAGTTGGTGTGTTGTCCCTAGATTGACTCAATCCAATTTAGTAGTATTAGAGCATTTTAGATCCTACATTTCCCATCGAACAAGGTTATAATATCATATCTTTGGATTGGAAATGGGAGATTCGCAAGTGACTACAAATGAATGTAGGTGGAACAAATTCTTCATACCTAGGAAAGGAAATGCTTGAATAAGCTTTGAGAAAGCAAAGGGATAAAATGATAAGCCAATTTGTGGAGATTATCTAACAAATGTTGAGAAATAAGTTAAGGTACCAGTAATTTTTGATATTCTAATGTTTGATGTTAAAATAAAAGTAGATGCCCTTGAAAATTATATCAACTAATTAGAGTAGTATTTTCTTTATACACTTTCTCAAGTTTAGAGAAAATAACATTTGCTCTCCTAAAAGATAAACACAAAGTTTAACAATTATGCGAAGCTTACCTTGAGAAATCTAATGAAAATTTTGAGGAAGATCATATGGTCATTAAAAATACTTATTGGAGTGACTTTGTTGATATTGTTAAATGTGAGTATATTCTAGAAGATAACTATCAACAAAAGTACACACAATGGAAATTTATACTATAGAAGGAGCAATTTGTGTAGAACTACACAAATACTTGAACCATACTCTATCATTGAAACTCAACATCAAGGATTTTGAAAGGCATAGAGTGATTAAATATAAGAGTGGTTTGAATCTATATATCTAAATAAATATGGGGTTTGTAACCATTAAAATGATGGGAATAACCCATTGGTATGTAATAGAGATTAAGGAAAAGTTCAAATAAAAAGGGAAATTACTTATAGGAAAGTAGGCATAATCAATTGATAGAGGAAAATCCAAGTATGGAAATAAATAATAGACTAGAGAATCCTCACTATAGAGGAAAAAATCAAATTTCTTAGCCTTAAGGTTTTATTAAAAAAATACCATAAATAAGCTCCCATAGAAAGAGATTGGAAAATATTGTGAGAAGAATACAATTTGAATGCCCCATTTATCGAGACATGTGTCTGATCCAATTTAGTATGTTATGTACCTAGGGATATGATATATTAATGTATATGGGTTGATGGAGATGCTGACATGTGGCACACATCCCCCTTAGTTAGTTGTATATATCAACTATTATTCCACCAATATGTCTTGTGTTGTGTTGATCTACATTATAAGCTGCATAATTCAAAATTACAAGTGTGGATCATAACAAGTGGTATCAAAGCTTTGATTTAGAAAAAATTTGTGGGTAAAACCCCAATTTTATAGAATAGATTATATATTAAAATCTATTGTGATTTTCAATGTAATTTTTTATTGGGGTTGGAGAATAATTAAAGGACATCATAATATAAATATTAAGGTTTTTTGATATTTTAGGAGTGAGATATTACTATTTTAAATTTTGTCACCAATTCATCATATCAAATCTAATGTAAATAATTTTTTACTAAAAAATTATCATCATATAGGGAAGCTAAAATAATTGTTTGATACATTTTGTGTGAATCATTATGATTTTATTATTTTTCATAGATTCGATCTACAATCTAAACTTTTTGAAAAATTTATAATTTTTTCACCTAACATTCTATGATCATACAAGTAAGCTACAATAAAAAAATTGGCATTTTTTATTAGTTGGGAGTGAATTATTGTGATTTAAGTGTTTTTTTCATTAACCCTATTTTTTTGAATGATGGAGTTCAAAAAAAAATAGGAGAGGATGATATTGATGCTAAATAATGGTGGCTCTTTTTTAAGGACAGATATTTTAATCAGATGTCTTAGAAATTGCATTGATATCTTTATTTTATAGGCCCTATATTGTGTTAGTTTAATCAATTGAGTGTAGAACAAAGTAATTATTCATGGGAATATCTATAACATATCTTCTTAGATTAATGGGACTATGTACACCTAAATAAAAAATGCTAAACTATGCACTCAATTCCCTGATGTTAGGCTAAGGTAGCTAATATAATGGATGGGTTATGGATTAGGTTGGTTATTAGGTTGAATGGAATTTGGAATGGGTGGTAGCAAGGGGTTCTATGATGGAATTATAACACCTTTTTAGTGTCAAAATGATCATTAATATCACATATCTATGTTAAAATAGAGCTCTAATTTCCTTTGGTCTCTAAGATTATAAGGAGGCAAAGCTCCTGATCAATGCTAGGACTAGGGAAATATGGAAAATTAGGTTGAATGACTCAAAATATGAGATCAACTCTATTTGGTTGGCTATCCCCATTAAATTTCATACAAAAATGTGAATGATATAGGATGAGGTTAGACCCAAGGAGAATAAGGAAGGAGGTGAATGCGAGGATCTAGGTTTGGATCACATTATATTGTTGACCTCTATTCTAAGGGAGGACAATGATTGGTGGATCAAGAACATTTTCTTATTCTTCGAAGGCACTAAGTGAATCAATAATGAGGTGTGGAATTGAGGTGGAATGTAAAATCTATCTCTTAAGGTTGGTATTGATAGCAGACTGTATACTAATGGTGGGACCAAGTACCCTAACCCTAGGGAAAATACCTCTAACAAGATCAGGTGTTTCAAAAAGTGTAATCTACAAGAAATTAGGAAATGTGTAAACATATGAGCTTGTCTGAATAGATTATGTGAGGAATTTTTATGTTGTTAAAAGTAAGGTTTTGTTTGGATTTTATGATTGGACAAGGATTTTAGCAATGTTTTTTTTTGTTTTAGGAATATTTGACTAAAATGGAAACTAATTACTTGCTGAAATGAAAAAATTCAAAGTAGAGATCAATAATCAAACTAAAATTAAATGAATTAACACTTCTTTTATTTTTAAATTTTTTTTAATGCATGAAGAGAGAGAGAGAGAGAGAGAGAGAGAGAGAGAGAGAGAGAGAGAGAGAGAGAGAGAGAGAGAGAGAGAGAGAGAGAGAGAGAGAGAGAGAGAGAGAGAGAGAGAGAGAGAGAGAGAGAGAGAGAGAGAGAGAGAGAGAGAGAGAACTACTCTAGCTATGTTAATGCTAATTTTTAAATTTTCTAGATGCAATCTATATGAAGTTATTTTTGTGTTTTTTGATGAATATGTGAGTGGATATACTATTAAAACAATTTTTTCTTAGAATTTAAGTTATTAAAAAAAAATCTAAACTCTAAACAATAATACTATGAGGTTTTTAGAGTTAGATTTCACCCAAACAAGCCAAGAATAAGTTTTAACCTTTTCAGGTATTGCACACTATCTATGAACGATATATTTGAAATGGAAATGAATGATTTAAATTATGATTTATTTGATTAAATGAATTAAAAACAATTTTATAAATTCATATAAATAATGAAAATTATAAACACAAAATCACCACTTATTCACTTAGGTTTGTCTAGGGTTTTGTTGGGTGAATATTTTGTCTTCAACTAACTGAAGGCAAAATGGTTATATCAGCCACAATGTAATGAGATAAATCTCTCCTCTCAACAAGGGGAGGTTACCTATAAATTATCACAAACTAATCTAAACCAAATATTAATTTAGGGGTGAGACCATATCATCCATTTCTCTTTTTTCAAAAATGATGTTTACAAAATAAAAGCACACTTTCTTGATATTAACTGAAAAACCAAGAAACCCACGAGATCACAAAGTCTATCATTGCTTATTTTGCTGATTTATAACTTAGAACATAGTAGAATGAGGTGCAACCCAAATTATTCATTGAAAAATACAAAAAAATATATGATCGCAAAAGATAATAGTAGTTCAAAGCCTTTCCAATATCCTTTACTTTAAAACATTAAAACACAAACTAAAGATAATTGTCATAGCGCAAAGTCTCTGCAATAAAATTTAGAACATCTCCTAGATTATTTTCACTCAAAATACTTATTTAATTAAATAGATAAGATTGTATTAGGAAAAGTACATAAGAACAATTTCCAGTACAACACAAGTTATTTCAACACAAATTTTGAAAGATCACTTGCTTTCTTATTCACTTGATAAAATTTGATTTACAATTTGAGTTCAAAGTCTCAAATTGCCTTTCAATTTTGGTAGAGTTTCATTTCAATAACTAAAATATGATCCTTATTAAAATATAGGCCCTTTTTATTTATAGGGAGAGGCCTTGAGAAAAATTAGGAAAAACCTAACTACTTTGACCTATTCAAAAATAGGAGTCCTTATTGACTTAGGACTTCCTATGTTTTTAAATGCAATTACATATGAAAAAAGTACATGTAAAAATGTCCAAAGTTGTTTCAAAAGTACATCTAAAAAATAGAAAATAAACTAAGGGGAAAATTTTCTTCAATTTGTATCACCATCTTTCTTCATGTGAGCATCATACATAGTGAAATTAGCTTGCATTTAGATACTATCTAGACTAAAAGTGTTCTTAAAACTCATCTTGGCTCTAATTATGGCATCTCTTACTATGGTGACTAATTTTGTATGACTGGTTAACTTGGTTTTCAAATTATCCAGAGTCAACTGATTGTCTAGGATATTGTCCATAGAGGCTATAGAAAATGTTTTATCTTCAAATTCTTTTTGGAACATATCTTCAAATTCTCAAATCATTTATTCTTTAGAGAGAAATTGATTATCTTGTGATGTAATCTTGCAAGGTAGTTCCTCTAATTTATGCAAAATACTGATATCACTTTGTTCACTGAGTTTCCTTGTAGATTCAAGGTCACTAATCAAATCTTTAAGCACATGACTCCTATATGTCAATGCCTCTTTAGTTTTGGTATAAGAATCCCTATCAGTAATGATGACAATTGATATTAGAGTGATTATTTTTATTTTTCTCATCTTCACCCATTTATCATGATTCTTTTTTATGCTCTCAATATCTTGAGAAACAACTTCAATAAGATCATCAAGTTTTGCTCTTATTTTTCTCATTTTATCTATTTTATCAGATAGCTCTGTAAGTAGGGAAATTCCTTGTGCACGCATCCTATATAAGTACTCTTCAAGTAATTTTCCTTTGAGATAAGTCTTTTTTTCTTTCTAAATAATGGGGTCTTCTACAAAAAGGACCTTGAGAGTTATTTCTTCTAAACTCAAAGTGATTTTCCTTACCACTGCAGTCAACTGTTCCACCATTACTTTTTAGTGATCCTTCATTTCTTTCTCCCTATCAAATTTCTAAATCAAGATGTCCATGGCTTATTGCATATCATTTTTGGCACTTTCATGAGTTATCTTACCTAACTCAACTCTATAGATAGAGTAATCATTTATATCAAAATTCTACATGGTTGCATCCTGTGGAGGTCTTGCAATCTCTAGAAATTGGTGTCCCTTGTACCCAAGAAATTTTTAAAGAATATTTGGCTTCTTTGGGGTCTTGGCTTTTACAAGCACTGGGTTATTAAAATCAAAGTCATCTAGAGAGATGGATTTTTTTCTTCCTTTTTGGTATATAAGTTGACAACCATGGTGGAAGCACAAAAGTACTCACATTAAGATCTATCTCTATTATTGCTATCACCAGAGATGCACTTGCACAGGTAGTGGAAACAATAGGTGGAGTGTTAATAAAAATTGCACCTTTTACTAATTGACAAAAAATAGAAGTATCTCCAATATCAAAAGATGGGGAGGAAAAACTAGGAATAGACCCTAAGTAATGGTGAATTTTTTCAAAAGTGTTTTGAGGGTTGTTAAAAATTATTTTTGAAGGAGAGGGAGATTCAGAAGAGGGAACATTAATAGGAGAAATAGATGAAAGAGTTGCAACAAGTGTGTCCGATAGGGGAGAAAAGACTCCCATTTATTGTTGTACATTATCTTATGGGGATAAGGTTTCCTCTTCTTATTGATTTTTAGGCCTCTCTTCAATCTCCATCTCTTCCATCACTGGTTCTTCAGTGCTCTATTTCTCAACTTCCATATCTTTTATTTTAGATTCTTTTTCCACAGCTTTTGACTTCTTCATCACAAATATGATCTTAGACTTAAATGTCTTGGAAGAATAAGGAACATCACTTTTGTACTCCATCCTATTCTCTACCTTTCTTCTTGTTTCCTTTTAAATCTTAGCTTCTGATCCTATGAGGAATTCTTTCAAAGTAATTCCCTAGTTTTCTAGCCAATTATTGGTGTTTGTCGATATAGGTTCAAATCTTTTCCTCAAAGAGGTCAGCTCCTTTTGGGACCATTAGATTGGAGAGAGAGGGGCATTAAAAATTTGTTCAGTATTGTATCTATCATTAATCAAATCTCCATCATCCAATAGATTCTTAGGGATATCAACAAGTCTTAGATAACTAATCTACTCAAGAGATAACCTATTGTAGTTTATTTTTTTGACATCTTCTTATATTCTCAAATCTACCCAAACATCTTCAATCATAGGTTCAAGGAATTGGGTTTTCCTCTTGATTATGTATTTCATGCCCCTGTAGTCAAAATTTGGTCTTTTATTGAATTTCTTCATAGTTACAAGTTGCATCTCAGTTTCCATGACCCTAGCCTTCGTAGTAGTTAATATTAAATACCTGTCAATTTCAAATGGGAATATAAAACTAGGCTTCTTGAGCTCTATTTATTTATTATGCATGATGATCATTTATCTGCATAGCTCCATTAAGATCAATTTATCTAAGGGGAATCTTGGAAGCATATAAGGATGACCTTGGAAAAAGCCAACCCTTAGGTATGAGAAAGAAGGAAACTATAAGAACATGCATCCAAAATCATTTACCACTATCCAAGCCTCATCTGACACTCTTATTTGTTCTAGTTGATGATCAAAAAGACATAAGAATACTACAAAGAAAACATCATTTACTCTCCTGAAATTATGAATAAAACCCTTCAATGTTAATTGAGAGTAGTATTGATACACTAGGATTACTCTCCTATCTCCTTCTGATGTTAGACTTGGAAATATTCTCATAGAAGTTACAATATACACCAAATAAGAAGTCATATAGAACTTGAAGGTAGTGGATACCTTCATCAATTTTTCATGCAAAGCATTTCTAATTTGTTCTCCCCAGAAGATGATTTATTTTCCTTAGAGTATTACCTTGATGAAGGGATACATCCATTCATGAAATTTTAAGGAAGAGGATAAACCTATTATCCTATTGAGAAGAGTTATCAAATCACCAACTTCTTCTATAAAGTCACTTCTAGGAAAATTATGTGGCCACCTTGACAAGTTTTCTCTTGACGTCTTGAGCCATTTATTATTGATTACCTTCTTTGATTTTTTAGGATTTTTTTCATACTCTTTTTTTGCTTCGAAAAAATCAAGATTTATCACTTATGTAGTAGGAGGGCACATAAACACCTTATCAATGAATTTGAGATCTAGTCTAATTATCACATTGCCACTAGTGTCCAACATAGCCCTAGTATCTTTGTTATAAAACTGATCACACTAAAGAACAAATTTCATGTTGTGAGTTACCACCGGGAAATAAGATACCAAATGAATGTTACTGTCAATTATCTTCTTCATTTTAGAGCTGAGATTGCTTAACTTAGTTCTCTCCATAAACTTAGCCATGTCCACATGACCCATCTCTGTATCTCTAATGTCATCGACATTAGAAGTAACTCAGGTGATTAGAAAAAACACCTTGATATTTATACTTCATCACTTTTGACTTCTTCAGAGACAACTCAGTCATCTAAATGAGCTATTACCAGAAGGATGTCGATAAAGAAATAATATTCATAGAATAAGTTGCAGTAAAAAGTCATGATCATGTAATTAGGGAAAATATTGGCAATCTGAGAAAACTGCATTTCAATGATCATGACTATGGGGATGCACTTGAAAGGGATAAAGTGAGAGTAAGCCAAAAAAATAGAGAAAAGTGGGCTTAGAAAAGTAAAATATCCTAGAGGTAGTAAAACTTAAGAGAATATTTGCATGGGTAGTAAAATTTGATGCCCTTGCATGTGAGGGATATTTACCATTTGCATCGGTGGCAAAATTTACCACCATTACATGTCATTTTCATGTAGGAACAGAAAAAAATGCTGACACTACATGTGAAAAGGAAACCAAAGTTTTTATGTTTGAGTAGCTAATTTCACTGATGATACATATGGGAGAGATGGAGTTTTTCATGTAAGGGTAGTAGATTTTTTTGCCCATACACTTTCACTTAATAAGTTAAAAATTCACAAGTAGCAAAAACCACTATTTTTGTCTTTAATTGGGTATGATTTGGAATAAGTGTGAAAGGCTAATATATCCATCATCACAATGGGTTTGGAAGCTAGTTTTCAACCAACATGGTGGGGGGGGGGTAAAACTTGGTTGGATCAAAATACTGACGATACTTCAACAAAAACCTAAGGCTCGAAAGGAGATTAGTAGATTTCACTTGCTAAGTTAACTAAGGCAAAAACAAATAAAACAAAGGTGGAAACATAGAAGACAAAGTAAAAAGAAAAGAAAAAATCAATCTGTAGAAAAAAACACTCAAAAAATGAAACCCTAGAAGTAGAAAACAACTTACCTGACAAGTTCAAAATCCTAAGCTTGGCAGGGGCAAACTCAAACTCTTCCTTCATTACCATGGTCAAGTGGTTGTAAAAAAGGGTTAAGGAAACTCTGATAAGAGAAATGACAAAAAAATGCACTTAAAAGCTCCAAACAAGCCTTTAAAACTTGGTGCATGTGGCCATTAATGCCACTCAAAGTTTGAGATTTTGAAGATCTTTGCTCAGGAGACAAAATTTGTTGCCCTAACACTGTCAGTGACAATAACATGCAATGGCATTAAAAAGTGCCATCGATGCATGTAAAAAAAAATCCATGTAAGGGTGGAAAATTTTACTGACCTTACACAAGAAAAATCAAAATTCACTAACACCTTCAAAATGATCAAACTTAACATTTTGATCAGTTAAAGACTACAACAGATTTCATGATTTTTGACAAATTATGGTGAGGGAATGTCATAAACTTTCACTTGAAATCAAGAGAATCTTTTCTTGAATGATGAATAGAGTGTAGATTATGAAATGGACAAGTTTCATAGGGGTTGTCTACAAAATGAGTATAGCTAATTTTGGGAACAACAACTGGCTCTAGCTGGGGAACTTCCATTGATCAAATTTTAAAATGATCTAAGTGAGAAGAATCTAGTCTCTAAGTGACTTCATCCATGCCATTGGGCTATGGAGTCAAGCTACTAAAAAGAAAAAGACAAATAATTAAATAAAAACACAAAAATAAAAACATAAAACTACATAAATGTACAAATGAACTTATTTGATACTTCAAGGATTGATGTGTTTCAGATGTTGCCCACTGTGAGGCAACAAGAATGGTGTTCCATCCTGATATTCTAAAAAAAATCTATTTCCACCATAGAATTGATGAATGGTGAAAGGATCTCTCCACAAGGAATTAAACTTTCCATGCATTCCTTTTGGTTCTCTCCTCTTGTCCCACAATGAGACTTGATCTCCAATCTAAAACTCATTAATCCTTGATTTCTTGTCAAAGAGTTTATTTACCTAACTTTGATGCTAAACAATATGGTCCACTACCATAGTTCATTGCTCCTCTAGTTCAGTTAAGTACATGATCCTTTTATCAATAGAACTTTCAAAAGTCTGATCTTCCACTGCCTTTGCCAACTTTAGTACTGGTAGTTCCAAGGTAATTGGTATCTCCACATTGAGACCATACAAAATTTGAAATGGTGACATACCTATTACCCTTTTAGGGGTAATCCTATCTACCCATAAAGTATCAACTAACAATTTATGCCAAGTTCTCTGATTCTCATCTACCAGTTTCCTAAGAATAGTAACTAGATTCTTGTTACTTGATTCCACTTGACCATTTCCTTGCAGATAATAGTGTGAGGAGTGGGAAAGAATGATCCCTTGCTTGTATCAAAGGTCAATAATCTTATGGGAAGAAAAAAAAGTAGCATTGTTTGCCATGATCTTTTTTGAAACTCCAAATCAGGAAATAATATTTTCCTTAAGGAAATTGCATACCACTTCTAAAGTAGGATGCTTAACTGGGATGGCTTCCACCCACTTGGTAAAATAGTCTGTCACAATAAGAACATAGTCATGCTCAGAACTTGAGGGTGGGTTCACAGAGCCAATGAAATTGATACCTCATTGTTGAAAAGGTTATTCAATCACCACAGGCTTGAGAGGTAATGCGGCCAACTTAAGTTTCTCAATGAACTATTGGCATAACTCACACCTACATACCCAATTGTACGCATCTTAAAATAGTGTAGGCCAATAGTATCTAGCTTGTAGAATATTATGAGACATCACGAGTGCAGAAAAATGTCCTCCAAAAGCCAAATTGTGAAAAGACTCTAAAAGTCTACTTTGTTGCACTTTATCTATGCAACAAAGAAATACTCCATCAAGGCTTATTTTGTACAAACCATTATCCCATAAGACGTAGTTAGTAGGCTTCAACTTAATAGTTATTTTTTCCTTATAAGACATATGTGTAGGATACTCACCATAGGTAAGAAAATGAGTGATATTTGAATACTATTCATTAGTAGCAGTGATAAAAAGAAATGTTGGCATGTCTTTAACTTCTACTTCTTCATCCCCTATCTCTTTTGGTACATTATCAATAATTAATTGACATAGACCTCTTCTATGCACAAGCTTAGTAAGTTTAATATAAAAATCAAACTCTTGGATCTTAGTAATCCAATTACCCCTTTTAGTACTAAACTCTTGTTAAGTTAGAATAGACTTTACTATTGTGTCAGGCACCAGAATAACAGTATGTGAATTCAGGATATAGAATCAAAAATACTTTACCACCTTAACCATGGCATAAGCATGCTTCTCCATGTTTAAATATTTCAATTCATGAGCTTTGAGAGGAAAACTCATAAATTATATAGGATATTCCACACCTTCTTCATTCTACTGAACCAAAATGGCTGAAAGTGTATGTTCAAAAGCTTAGCTGTATACTATGAAATCTTTGGTATAGTCTAGACAAACTAGGATTGGAGCATGAGAAATAACCTTCTTGATATATTAAAATGATGATTTTCCTTCCACATTCTAATGGAAATTATCCTTACCCTTCATCATGTTAACAATGTGACAGGTTTTCTCTGCAAATTTAGGAATGAACCTTCACAAACAATTTACCTTTCTAAAAAAATAATGAACTGTAGTCTTACTAGAAGGTAGAGTAAGACTTTGAATAAATTTGACTCTTTCTGAGTCAATTTTAGTGCTTTATTGAGATACAATGTGACTGATAATTTTACCTTCTGTAACCCCAAAAATTGACTTCATAGGATTTAGAGAAATACCATTTTGTTGACAGCGTTCCAGCACTTATCATAAATGATGCACATGATCAGGATGATGTTTGGAGAAAATATTCAAGTCATCAAGATAAACCACAATGAAATTACCTATTTCATCTCTAAAGGTAAGGTCCATTACATTTTGAAATGTGGCACCAACATTGATTAGACCAAAAGGCATTCTGTGATATGCAAATGTGCCCTAAGGTGTAGTGAAAGCAGTTTTATATTGATCTGCTTTATTAATTTCCACTTGATTATACCCCAAAAAACCATCTAATATAGACAACATTTATAAACCAATTACTATTTACAATACTTTATCCATGATGGGTAAGGGTTAGTTATCCTTTACTGAAGATTGGTTGAGATTCTTGAAATCAACACAAATATGAATTTCTCTGTTCTCTTTCCTTATAGGAACTATGTTCATAATCCAGGTGGAATGATGAATTGGAAAAATTATCCTTGCATTCAACATCTTATGAATCTCATAAAGGATAGTACCTGATATTTTGGAGTTGTATTGCCTTTGTTTCTGCTTGTGAGGTAATGATCCAGCTTTAAGAAGAATTTCATGCTAAATTTCCTTAGGCCTAAAGGATTTCAAATCATCATAAGAATATGCAAAAACATCAATGTAATGATGAAGAAGAGTAATGAATTTAAACTTTTCATTGGTAGTGCAACATTTCTCAATGTTGACCATTTTGGGATCTACTTCTGAACTCAAATTTACTTGATCAAATTCCATAGAGGAACTTGAATCTAGTTGTTACTACTATTTAATATATCTATCATGCTTATCAAATAGTTTTTCAAGGGAAGTCAAACTTTTTGGAATTTTATTCCCTTTCAGTTGAAGAAAATCTTTGCTAGTTTATGAATCTATTTCATAAATGTATTCCCGCGGTGGAGATTCACTACCTTCAAAATAGAGCTCATCAAAGTTATCCATCTTTTTCAGGAAAGCAATAATTTGATTATCACCATTAAACACTTGCTAATGGTCAGCATTATTAGAGATAGAGTAATAATTTATATAAAAATTATCCATGGTTGCATCTTGTGGAGGTCTTGTAATCTCTAGAAATTTGTGTCCCTTGTCCCCAAGTATTTTTGAAAGAATCTTTAGCTTCTTCAGGGTCTTGGCTTTTACAAGAACCAGCTTATTAAAATCAAAGTCATCTAGAGAGATGGCTTGTTTCTTCCTTTTTGGTGTATAATTTGACAACCATGGTGGAAGCATATAAGTACTCACATTAGGATCTATCTATATTTTTGGTGTCACTAGAGTTGTACTTGCACAGGTAGTGGAAATAATAGGTAGAGTGTTAGTAAAAACTGCACCTTTTACTAAGTGATCAAAAAGAGAAGTATCTCCAATATCAAAAGATGGGGAGGAAAAAATAGGAATAAATCCTAAGGAATGGAGAATGTCTTAAAAAGTTTTTTGAGGGTTGTCAAAAATTATTTTGAAAGGAGAGGGAGATTTAGAAAAGGGAACATTAATAGGAGAAATAGATGAAAGAGCTACACTAGGTGTGTCAGGTAGGGAAGAAGAGACTCCCATTTCTTGTTGTACATTCTCTTATGGGGACAAGGTTTCCTCCTCTTGTTGATTTTTAGGCCTATCTTCAATCTCCATCTCTTCCATCACTGGTTCTTTAGTGCTCTATTTCTCAACTTCTATATCTTTTATTTTAGATTCTTTTTCCATAGCTTTTGACTTTTTCATCACAAATATGATCTTAGGCTTATGTGACTTAGAGGAAGAAGGAAAATCACTTTTGTTCTTCATCTTATTATCTACCTTTCTTCTTGTTTCCTTTTGAATCTTAGCTTTTGATCCTATGACGAATTCTTTCAAAGCAATTCCCTAGTTTGCTAGCCAATTATTGGTGTTTGCCAATATAGATTCAAATATTTTCCTCAAATAGGTCAGCTCCTTTTGGGACCATTAGATTGAAAGGAGAGGGGAATTAGAAATCTATTTAGAATTTTATCTATCGTTAATCAAATCTCCATCATCCACTAGATTTTCAGGGATATCAGCAAGTCCTAGATATTCAATCTGCTCAAGAGATAACATGTAGTCCATTTTTTTAACATCTTCTATTCTCAAATCTACCCAAACATCTTCAATCATAGGTTCATATAATTGGTTTTTCCTCTAGATTATGTCTTTCATGCCCTTATAGTCAAAATTTGGTCTTCTCTTGAATTGCTTCAAAGTTACAAGCCATAACTCAGTTTCCATGACCCTAGCCTTCATAGTAGTTAATATTGAATACCTACCAATTTCAAATGGAAACCCGAAACTAGGATTTTTAAGATCTATTTGTTTATTATGCATGATGATCATTTGTCTGTATAGCTCCATTAATATCAATTTTTATTATGGGAACCTTGGAAGCATATAAGGATGACCTTGGAAAAAGCCAACCCTTAGGTATGAAAAAGAAGGAAATTGTAAGAACATGCATCCAAAATCATTTACCACTATCCAAGCCTCATCTAAAAATCTTCTTTTTTCTAGTTGAGGATCAAAAAGACATAATAATACTACAAAGAAAACATCATTTACTCTCCTAAAATGATGAATAAAACCCTTCAATGTTAATTGAGAGTAGTATTGATACACTAGGATTACTCTCTTATCTCCTTTTGATGTTAGACCTAGAAAGATTATCATTGAAGCTGTAATATACACCAGATAAGAAGTCATCTAGAACTTGAAGGTAGTGAATCCCTTCATCAATTGTTCATGTACAGCATTGTTGATTTGTTCTCCCAAGAAGATGGTTTATTTGCCTTAGAGTATTACCTTGATGAAGGGATACATCCATTCATGAAACTGTGAGAAAGAGAAAAAACCTCTTATCCTATTGAGAAGATTTATCAGATCACCAACTTCTTCTATAAATTCACTTCTAAGAAAACTATGTGGTGACCTTGACAAGTTTACCCTTGACGTCTTGATCCATTTATTATTAATTACCTTCTTTAATTTTTTAGGATTTTTGTCATACTCTTTTTGTTCTTCAACAAAATCAAGCTTTATCACTTCTATAGAAAGAGGGCACCTAAATACCTTATCAATAAATTTAGGATCTAGTCTTATTATCACATTGCCACTAGCATCCAACACAAACCTAGTATCTTTATAATAAAATTGAGCACACTGAAGAATAAATTTTGTGTTATGATCTACCACTAGGAAAGAAGATACCAAATGAATGTTACTATCAATTATCTTCTCCATTTTAGAGCTGGGATTGCTTGACTTGGTTCTCTCCACAAACTCAACCATGTCCATATGACCAATCTCTATATCTCTAATGTCATCGACATTAGAAGTAACTGAGGTGATTGGAAAAACACCTTGATATTTTTACTTCATCACTTTTGACTTTTTCAGAGATAACTCAGTCATCTGAATGAGATGTTACCAGAAGAATGTTAATAAAGAAAGAAGATCCATAGAAGAAATTGCAATAAAAAGTCATGATCATGCAATTAGAGAAAATACTGACAATCTAGGAAAACTGCATGTTGATGATCACGACTTTGGGGATGTGCTTGAAAGGGCTAAAGTGTGAGCAAGCCAAAAAAAACTAGAGGAAAGTGCGCTCAGAAAAGCAAAATTGAAAATATCCTAGAGTTAGAAAAATTTAATATAATGTTTGTATGGGTGGCCAAATTTGCCACCCTTGCATGTGAGGGATATTTACCATTTGCATCGGTGGCAAAATTTACCACCATTACATGTCATTTGCATGTAGGAGTGGTAAAAAATGTCAACACTGCATGTGAAAAGGAAACCAAAGTTCTGATGTTTAAGCAGATAATTTTGTTGATGATACATATGGGAGAGATGGAGTTTTTTGTGTAAGGGCAGCAAATTTTGTTGCCCATACAATTTCACTTGATAAGTTAAAAATTCACAAGTGATGAAAACCACCATTTTTGCCTTTAACTAGGTAGGATTTGAAAAAAGTGTGAGAGGCTAATATATCCATCATCATAATGGGTTTGGAAGCTAGTTTTCAACCAACATGGTGGGGGGGTAAAACTTGGTCAAATCAAAACACCAATGACACTTCAACAAAAACCTAGGGCACGAAAGGAGATTGGCAGATTTCACTTGCTAAGTTCACTAAGGTAAAATGAAGAAAATAAAGGTAGAAACACACAAGATAAAGCAAAAAGAAAAGAAAAAATCAATCTGTAGTAGAAAACACTCAAAAAATGAAACCCTAGAAGTAGAAAACAACTTACCTGGCAAGTTCAAAATCCTAAGCTTTGCGGTGGTAAATTCAAACTCTTCCTTTGTTACCACAGTCGAGTGGTTGTAAAAGGGGTCAAGGAAACTCTATTAAGAGAAATGAAAAACAAAATGCACATAAAATATCTAAATAAGCCTTTAAAACTTGATGCACATGGCCATTAATGCCACTCAAAGTTCAAGATTTTGAATATCTTTGCTTGGGTGGCAAAATTTGCCGCCCTGACACTGTCAACGATAGATACATGCAATGGCAGTAAAAAATGCCATCGATGTATGTAAAAAACAAAATCCATGTAAGGGAAACAATTTTTTTTGACCTTACACAAGTAAAATCAAAATTCACTAACACCTTCAAAATGATCAAAATTAACATTTTGATCAGTTAAAGACTACAACAAGTTTCATGATTTTCGAGAAATCATGGTGAGGGAATGTCGTAAACTTTCCTAGGAGGTCAGAAAACTTCACTTTAGATCAAGAGTCTTGTCTCAAATGATGAACTTAGAGTGTAGATTATGAAATGGATAAGTTTCATAGGGGTTGTCCACAAAATGAGCGTAGCTAATTTAGGAAACAACAGGTTTCACTACTCATTAGTTATTTGTTTGAGAGTGAAAACAACTTGTTTCAAAATTGAACATAGATTATTATAATGGATAGAAATTAATTATCTATTATTTAACATTCACATAGGGTTTATATGCAATAATGTGATATGGTATAATCTATTGAATAAATTCAAATAAACAAAGGAGATAAATACTACTTTTGTGCAAGGATGGGAGAGAAAAAAATTATTTTTCCTATTAGAACTTATTTTTTCCAAAATAAATATTAAATCTAATATAATAATGATTACTAATTTAATATAATAAAATGAATAAAATAAATAAATCTAAGATAATAACCTCCAACCTGATCCTGATGTAGACTAGCTAAAATCAAGAGATTTGTTATATTGTGGTCCTCGATGTGCTAGCTCTTTTACCCAAACAAATATTTTTGGAACTCTTTAACAAATAAGATAAATTAATGACTATAATAAATGGGATAATAATAATATAAACATAACTCTAAACAAAGAACAATTGATTTGGCTAGTTGTAGACAATGTTTGTAAAGACATAGTTACATTAACAATAGGTTTCCCTATCTAGAACTATGTAGTTGAACACAAAATCAACAAAATTAAGGCTCTAAAGAAATTATAGTTGGTTATGTCTATAAAGGCTTCAAAAATATTAAGCTATAATTCAAATTTTAGATCCAAAATTGACTTACTTGTAGAAGAGCAATGGGGGTTTCATGAAGGAGTTGAATTGAGTTGAAATAGGAGTTAACTTAATTTGAACTAGGAGTTGAGCTCAGTTGAACTAGGATTTGAACTCAATTAAGCAAGGAGTTAAACTAAGTTAAACTATGAGTTGAAATTAAGAGGGACTCAAAATTATTGGAAATAGAAAAGGGAGTGTTTGGGGTAATAGATATAGAGTAAATAGTTTGTTGAAAACTAAAATATGGATTTGTGAATGTGAATGTGAATGTGAATGTAATAATATTTATTGATACCACATGCATGGTATGAGTACTTACAAGGGAGAAGAGAGTTTATAAGATGGAGCAGATGTGATGAAGAGAGGCATACTTACCTAAACGGGGTCAATCGGTGATCTAAAAGGTCGATGACTGAGGGAGGGCACCTTCATTTCACTTAGAAGGTGACTCTACCTATCATTTCCCATTATAGAGAGTGCACATCATAATTTGTGGTAAAGGGGGCTCACCTCTACATGACCCCCACCCAATACATGATTTAAATCAAAAACTAATTCTAATTTCAATTCTAATGTGATAGAATTATTTGGTATTAGGTATTCTATTTGGATATCAATAGTGTGAACAACCTATCATTTTTATCACAATCTCATTTATTTATTTTCAATTTTTATAATCACATTACCTCAATTATATGCTATTATGTTTTTCACTCATGTATGCTAAGAGAAAATTAAATATTGGAGTCAACTCAACTCTCAACATAACATGTGTAAATTTATTTATTTATTTATTTTAAAGTCAACAATTTAATCCATGATGTTATTCATACCTTAAACCAAGATAAGACCTTGATATGAGCATAGAAAAAGTATTCAATATATATATTTAGTTACCAAAATCCATGCAAGAATATAGAATCAAATAAACTCACTATTAGATCATTTAACATCATTTGAAGCCAAATAGTTCTAACAAATATACATTCATGAATCTAACAAGTTGAGGACCTTATTTTATACTAAAGGCTTTTTCATGAAATATATATTTGTTCCAAAAAAGAAGAAAGTCACCTTCATAAAAAATATAGGAAATATTTGGAAAGGGTCTAATATTATTGATACTAACATATAAATCCTACAAAAAAATCAAATTTAGGATAAACCTTATTTATAAACAATAAATCTAACACTAAAAGGAACACACGTTCAAATAAGAACATAGACATTGCTTAGATGTGTGTGTGTGTGTGTGTGTGTGTGTGTGTGTGTGTGTGTGTGTGTGTGTGTGTGTGTGTGTGTGTGTGTGTGTGTGTGTGTGTGTGTGTGTGTGTGTGTGTGTGTGTGTGTGTGTGTGTGTGTGTGTGTGTGTGTGTACCTATTCTTGTGACCCAAAAAATAGACAAGGGGAAGATTCAACACTGAACTAAAATAAATTCACTTTACCTAGATTGAGATTGGGAGATTTTGAGATGTTTTGGTAGTAGTAATACACAAAGGAAACTCATCTCACTATTTTTTCCTATCTATGCATGAATCAATAATATAAACCAGTGCTTGATATGTCCAACACCTATAGTGGATTGAAAAAAGAAGTAACTAACTTAATATCTCTAGGTGGCCTATAAGGATTTTTGTCATAATGTGACCTCTCGAATAAAGGGATACACACCTCTATCTAGGGTACTAAAAGAATGTTGATAAATAATTTATTGATTTTTATAAATTTGAGCATTGAAATTTGGGTTCCTTCATTTATTGCCTACATATGTATCTCCTTTCTTGGTCAGTGTCACCAGTGTCTTATCACCATTTTTTTCCTTTTGTCATGTTTCACATTTATGACATTGAAACTAGTTTAATCTTCACAACTTTGACTTGATTCATCTAGAGAGATATGAATAAACTATCATCAATATATCAATATTACCAACATTCATCTCTCTCTCTCTCTCTATATATATATATATATATATATATATATAATATAATTAAGTGTTGAGATATTACCCACCATGAAACTAATTGGTAATCATACAAAAAGTTAAGATGTGATTTTTTGTAACCCCTCATGATGTGGTTTATACATGCACACACACACATAATAGTTGGTTTGTATGAAAGGGTCAATGTAAGTTATAAAAATGCTCATGTGGGAATTTTTAGGGATGAGAGGCCCAAAATGGATAATTATAAGAGTAATTCTATTGATCCCTATCACATCTCCTAACATCCAAGGTTGATGAACCTCTAGTGGTAAATAAAAATATAGTAATGTGCACCTATTCATGTGACCTAGGAATTAGACAAAGAGAAGACTCGATGTTGAACTAAATTAAATCCACTCTCCCTAAACTGATATTGGAGGGTTTTGAGATGTTTTGGTATGAATAATACACAAAGAGGAAACTAGTATCACTATTTTTTTCCTATCTATGCATGAATAAATTGTATCCAACTGGTGCTCAATACCTCCAATGCCTATAGTGGGATGAAAAAAATAAGTAACTAGCTCAATAGCTCTAGGGGGAATCTATAAGGATTTATGTCATAATGTGACCTCTTGAATAAAGGGATACACACCTCTATCTAGGGTACTAGAAGAATGTTGATAAAGAATTTCTTGAGTTTTGTACATTTAAACATTTACAATTTGGGCTCCTTCATTTATTTCCTACACATGCATTTATTTTCTTTGTCAGTGTCACCATCATCTTATCATCATATTTTTTCCTTTTTTCATGTTTCACATTTATGACATTGAAATTGGTTTACTCTTCACAACCTTGACTCAATTTATCTATAGAACAGTGAATAGACTATCATCAATATATCAATATTACCAATATTCCTTTATATATATATATATATATATATATATATATATATATATATATATATATATATATATATATATATATAGTTGGTTATTGAGATATTATTCAGCATAAAAATAATTGGTAACCATACATGAAGTTAAGATGTGATTTTTTGTAACCCCTCATGATGTGGTTTGCAAACACACACACACACACACACACACACACACACACACACACACACACACACACACACACACACACACACACACACACACATCAACTATTACATGCTCAATGTGAAAAATAATATAGGGATGCAACTTTTTATCATAGATTTATATAAGTGTAATGTTCAAAATAAGGGTTTAAGGAGACCTCATATAAGGGGAATGGTCAAATTCCACACAATTGAAAGGATTGACATATTCAAATATTCATACAATGACATATTCAAATTTTTAATCAACATATAATGGTACAGGGACAAATAGGCAAAGACCATATTCCAATGTTGCGTAAACAAGATAATAATAATTAATATAATACATGCAATGAAGTCACAATGTGAATAAATGAAGTATAAGTAACTAGCATTAGCATATTATACTAGTCCACACATATATGTGATAGCAAAAAATGTTATTAACATAACATATCAATTACATTGTGAAAGATATGAGCATGGATATATAAATGTGTAAGAGTTAGTATATAATCTCAAACATGATAATGTATAAATGATCATAAATAATATGTGACATGTATCAATCATGATCAAATAAGTAGATGCCCATAATGAAATATATAATGTGGGTAGAGAAAAGGTCCAACATCTGAAGTGCATAGATCATGTGTGTGGGTATGCCTATATCACACTTAAATATGCATGAAACATACATGTATATAAAAATTAAATTAAACATTATCTACTAAAATGAAGCAAACAACATAGATGCCAAGGAGATAATAAACATGAAAATGTTGAATATTTTTGTATTTTTGAATTTATTTGAATGTTTTTTATATTTTATTGTAGTTTTTGAATATTTGAAAAGAAAAAGGATAGCCTATAATCCCATCCAATGGATACTCGTAGGTAGCTCCTAACTTAGAATTTGATACATCAAACTTGTGGTACTCCCAAGGAGGATGTATATGTGTCATATCTACATCTGAATAATTTATGGTACTTTATGTATGTATAATAAATATTTGTGGTTAAAAATAAAACATATAATAAGTAGGGGTTCATGTACCCATCATTTAATGCTCTATGGTTTATTTGGAGTAGCATAAATTTGAACATGTTTAGTTGCTCTAGTTAACTGAGTATGTTGTGTAGGAGTAGATGAATATTATGTTTAATCTACTATGTATCTCTGGTGTAAAGGCCTCTCATGTATGGGATACCTAGTAAATGGGATCAACTATTACCATTTTATGGAAGATTAACCTTATAAGGTTTGATTATTAGTTGTATTTGAATAACTTGTCTTCTTCAAGTAGATGTTCATATGAAATTGTAGAAATTATGACTACCCTATTGGTATGAATGTATTTAATACACCCATGCAATGTGTAAGGTAATATTACATGGATTTTATGTATATAATTTCATCCCTATAACATATAAAAGACTCATGTATATGGTATATCTAAAAAGGTGGTAACCATATGTGTTAGACCAAGCTGTAAAGGTAAATCAATCTCACAAATGACATGATGTAATGTCCCATCAAATGATTTAATGGTTTTGGTCTAAGGGTATAAATCATCATGTGTATATCTAAAATGTTTAATTAATGTCATGGTACATATGTTTTCACTAGCACCATTATTAATCATAACATTATGTATAGGCTGATGGTCAAGGTATGCTCAAATAAATATTAAATGAAGATTTGAGTCATCAACCACTATTTCATTATCATCAAATGTAATAGTTATACAAACCATAATATTATTATGTGTGTATACATGCCAATAACCCATCTAATGGGTGCCCATTATGTGATGGAAGAGGATGTGCATTATATTCCATTTTCACTTCTAGATACTTATTAAAATAATCTTATAAATGATTATTAAATATTTTTTAATTTTGGTGATCATCAAATTGTGAACTTGAATCCTTTAAAGTATCATTTAAGGTAATATTTTGGTCATCAATGGGGTCTTAGATATTTTATTTCAAGGTATGATATTTTTTCATAAAATTCCTAAGGCCTATAGTGATAGTCATAAAATTCATTAGCATCATATCATTTGGGTAGATGTTGATTCATATCAACCTCTATGGGAGGAGGGAGAGAAATGAGATAACACTCCACAAGATTCTAAAGTAAATAAATTGGAGACTCAAGTAATCATGTAAATTATCTCTTAGGTGCATTAGATAAGATAAAAACATGTTTTGAGAAGTCACCAAACAAGATAAAAACATGGTTTGGGTTGATATAGGCATTATAACCAATAGTTGGGCTGAATTTATAATGGTTCCCATGGAGAATGTAGCAATAATATGGATTGTTTAATGGAATAATGGTGTAAACACATGACATGTGCCCCCACTAGATGTAGGAATTGATGATATGCTCAAGGGAAGAGAAACATGAATGTAGGGGTGTCCCATACTTCTAATATCCTGATCAATAGATGGACATGGTTGTTCATATATGTTTTTTATTATTTTAGTTTCCAATATGGTTTTGAGGATCTCATCAGAATCCTCTAGATTTTGATGAATACACTCTCAAAACATAGTAATAGATTGCACTTATTATTGATATATTTGGTCATGTTCATTATTTGCATTAGATAAATTATTTTAATGATCATAAACATCTTCTATGATAACTTCTTTAGTATCTTATTTATTTTCATCATTAGCACTCTCATTAGGCATAGAATTTGATACTTCATTAATTTGAGCCATCTTAGGTGGTAAAAGAGGGAGTTCCAAGTGTTCAATAGAAACCCCACATAATATAGGGATTCACCTAGGTTGCATACATATAATAGAATAAAATAAAATAAAGTCAAAAATAAAAAACCTCAAGAGGTTGAATACCTTAGGGCAAGCTATGATTTGCATAAAGAGACACAAACATCAGGTCAACTAAGTGTTTAACCCTAAATTTAAAATATGTCATTGATAGGGCTAAAAATATATAAATAGTTAAAACAAGGGTGATAAACTAATATATAGTGGGCTGATTAATTGTAAACTCATGTAAATGAATATTTTGAATTATAAGACTGAGATATGTTAAATATAGAAAGTACTAAATTTGAAAGATGTTCAATTGATTTAAATACCAAAGAGAAATTATACTTAATTGGGTTTATTATGTACACACAATTCTAGACTAGAAATAAGTAGAAATAATGTAGGATAAGTATTCTAGATCAGTCATCAGATTTTAGAAATTATACTTTTATAGCCAAGAACACTACCATCACATCTAGACACTACCATCTATGCTAGTATCTGATTTTGATTCATGTGTCTATTATAGAATAATGACTATATATAGATATGACCAAATTAATGTTTATATGTTTTATATCACTTTTTTTTAATGTATTTTGATTTGGGATACATGTTTCTCTTTAAAATTTTATCAAACCCTAGCTCATCACCCTTCTTCACCCTTAGAATGAGTTTTGATAAAAATAGGTTAGTGGCTCACAGTATGGAGATGACCCAAAAGACCCCTCTATCAATAGGTTATTCCTACATATTCAATACTCAAAGGAGGCCCTCAAACTTATTCAGTTCTCCCATATTTGTGGAAAAGTTTGTGCACAAGGGTGCAATATACTATATGAAGATGCATGTAGTGATCTAGCTTGTAACTTGACAAATATCACTTATGGGATCTTATTTGAATGCTTCAAACCTATAATATGATTTTTCATATGCTTGATATGAAAATAGGCATGAATGGGTAAAAATACTAGTTTTTTAATTGATTGATTTAACTTTAGTAGGTGTTTGTTTGATATTTGATAGATGAAGAATGAGAAGGCTTAAACTTGTATTTATACCACACCTTGTGACAAATATATCATGGTAGGGTTAAATATGACAAATAAGATAACCTATAGGTTTCAAAATATTTACAATTTGGATGAATTTTGTCAAATATACACTAGATAAAGGTATATTTATTGTCATTGGTGGTAGTCTCCCTCTGTGATCGGTAGTGTCTAGAGGACTAAAAAATAGGTATAGATCTAAGACTGATAGTGAATTATGTTTATAATATATTAAGGTTTTTTTCAATGTAGGATACCTAGTTCATCATAATTATATGGAAAAAACTAAGAGATAAGCATTTAGTCTTAGTGAGAGCTAATGTGAGCCTTTGGGTAGTTAGGAGTCTAGAATAGGGGAGAGCCATAATCGATATTTATCAAATGTACAAGATTGAGATGCTATAAATATTTAGTTTTAGTATATATAGTCTAATTTTTGTGAATGGATTAAACTTCCTTGGTAGTTAGTTTAGAGTGGATTATGAAGAGGATCAATTCAAACATTAGTCATAAAAACTCATAACAGAATGCATAAGAATTGACAATCTAAAATAAACTATTCATGCAGTGGTTGCTAATGATAACAAGATACAAATGAAATAAAGGAATCAACAATTACCTTCCAAAATGAATCCATTAATTGAAAGTGGCTCAAACATGTTCTCCCCTTGATCTAGAGCTCTAGTCTTTGTCAACAATGGCTTATTTGCTCCTTCATTGCCTCAAGAACTCTATGCAAAACCTAGGCTCATGATATAAACTATATATTTTGCCTATCAATAAATCTAATATAAATTCAAATAACAAAATAATAAAAATATAAAGGAATTGTGAAGGTATTTTAGCATTATAAGTTTACACAATTTAAGCTTAAGAAATGGTGTTCTATGCCCTCTTATTTATAGATTTGGGAAATGGTCTAAGATCAACCATCATCGTCCATCTCAAGATTGAGATGTGTGGCCATGGATTAATCTAATATTTGAAATTAAATATATAAATATCATCACAATTATTTGGGGGAAAGGGGCATTAATTAGGCATGGGTGCCCATAATTCATATATTTTATGTATTTAAGGCTTATGGATGCCACCCCATAGATGATGTCACTAAGTGATGCAAATAATAGGAATAAATTTACAAAAATAAATATTAAATAACCTCCATGTAAAATCCAATTAATCTCTTGATTTGAATTAATTAGAATTAAATAAGATTAATCAACATTTATGCAATTCTTTGGAAATTGGCCCTTAATTAATCAAAATAATCAAAAAGTCATATTATTGGGTCATAATTTGACTCAGGAAGAATTAGAAGGTGATGTTAGATTATTTGGAACCATATTCCTATTTAGGATGGTTCCAACATAAAATAACAAAGGTGCATGACGTGTACTAATGAATTAAAAGAAAAGAGTGATCTAAAGCACAAAAAGGCAAAATCGTCATTTTGACTCAACATGAATTGATCAAAGTTAGGAATCACATAAAATGTATTTCTCCATTTAGGGATAATTTGGCTTAAATAGGCACTTGTAAATGATAATCTCAAACCATGTAGGATGTTTTAGTGATTTTGACTTGAAATGTGCATTTGAATGCAATTTGAGTAAGATTGATAATTTCAACACAAATGGTGTTAGGAATTGGATGTCTACATTTTTCCCTACTTGATAATGCGTAGTGAGACATTCAAGTAAAGCAACATCTTTTAAAATAAAAGAGTTTTCAATAATAAATTATAAATGACCCATTTCCCCCTTGAGAGGACATACTAGGATGAAAGAGAAGCATGGACTCATGAAAAGAGAGAGAAAGTGAGAGATTAACCTATGGAATAAATCACATCCAGATGAACCAATGCTTACATGAATGGTTACCATAAATGATCAAAATATAATTATAGGTATAATAAGCCCCAAAAATGGGGGAAATGGGAAGGATTCAATCCATAAATGTAAGGAATGTTCTTTGAACACACCTAATTTGAGAGTACAAGTTATGCACTTATGACATTAAACAATCTTGAGATAAGTTGCACAATAAAGAAATGCCATCATGGGTAAAAGTGTGGAGAGATTGGAATTAGAGGAAAATGAGAACATGGTCTCCAAAAAGATGATAATAAGAGATGCCCCCGTAAGGCAAATTTGATCATGATAAAATAGTTGTTCCCTAACAGGGATAATTTTTTATCATTGATAAAGAGTAAATAATGGTCTTTCCCTCGTAGGGCTGATTTGGATTTGTGACTCAGTTCAAATATTATTCCCCATCATGGGTAAATTGGCAAGCAATGATCTCAAAGATATAACCCAAAACATAGGTTAAAGTGAGTGGGCACAAACATAGAGGAAATGGTATAATGGCTATTAAAGCCATAAAAACTCCATGTATATGAGGATACACAAAGTGATGAAAGAGATGAAAATAATAATAAAGATGGCCAAGCTAACCCAAGATATGCCATGTATTCAAACATTGCCTACATAGTCCAAATGGACCTCAAGCCAATGTAGTTCACCCAAAAACATGATAGTATGCAATGAGTGATGATGAAAACTAACCAGATTGATTAGACTCGTGATGTGTGTGAAGAGATGCACATCTACACATAGAGTCAGTTGCTAAACTTATTGAGCCTAGTTTATGCATAGTGTTCTTGAGACCTATTCATTAGAGTTGTGTTGATGTTAAGACTTGAACTTAGATCACAAAGTTATTGTTATTGTAAAATAAATTAAGCATCATAAGTATGAAGAACTTATGAAGACATGGAATTTCAAGTGCACAAAGCTAGTTTAAATAAGATTACTATAACTAAGGATAATGGTAGAAAACCAAAACCAAAGTTATAGCTATTTACATTTAAATAAAAAATCAAAGACAAAGAAAAATATAAACATAAATTAACCAAACTTAAAATCAAGATATAAATAATCAAGATTTAAGTAGGAACAAGAATGTATAAAAATAAAGCAAGAACATCTTAACAATATGAGATCAAGATATGAATAATCAAGATCTATGTGGACCATCAAGATGTACTTAGAAAACAAACAAAGTAAGACCAAATAGTAAAACAAAATCCAAACAACACCAACAACAATCAAATAAACAAAATGTTTTTGGATTTTTTTTAAATTTTATGAATGTTGTTAAAATTTTCTAGGTATCTCAACTCGATTGAGAATTAAGAGATAAATAATGGTCTACCTCATGAAACAGTAAGAACACGCCAACTTAAAATACTTACAAGATGGAAAGAGTGTAATGAAAGGGGGACTGAGTTGACCTCAACATGAATTGAGCACAACCTAAGTAATCCCATTATGACCTCAAGTCATAGTAATTCTACCTACACAAAGGCTATAAAAAACCAACCAGGCTACAACAACAAAAGAAAATGATAAATCAAATGATAATAGTAATGACCAAATGATGTGGCAATGCATGATAAAAAGGTGTTGTACCTAATTTTTCCATAGGTAGTTATAATTAGGAAACAACATCATAATAATAATTTGCCCATAGGTGGTTATAATCAGGGGTATCAAATACAATACTAATTTTCCCATAATCGGTGATACCAAATATGATAATAGATTAAATATAACTTTCCAGATCAACTATCACACTATTCCCATAGATTGTCATTCAACATGACATTGTAAAATTACTAAAAGTAGATCAAAATCCCCTCATGAAAGTGTAGGAAGAACCAAAGATATCAAGATCCAAATGGGATAAGTAGGATGGCTAAAAATGAGCCTTGGTCAATAATAAAGACATGGTATAAAGAAAATGATCAAAATACATTGTGAGAGTGTGGTTTAAGTTACTCACAAAATGGCAAGAGGATGGGATTAGATACTTGAAAAATTTCAAGAGCATGAAGAAAGGGGTGACCAAGCTTACCTTAATAGAAATTGAGTGTTACCTACATAGTCCTAAAGGAACTCAAGTCAATGTAGTTCAAATATCATGATAAATGGAACATAATGGTATAATATGCCTAAAAAGGGTCTATAGAGTTGCCCCCAAGAGACAAGGTATGGTAATGGCAAATGGTAAAATTAAAAATGATTATGTTGATCCTATTGACATGGAGATGCACGTCCTAGTTAACATGTGAGATAATAAAAAATATTATCTATAAAAAATTCTACCCAATTCCCTTTTAGAAAAGTTGCTCTGTCAAGAACTTGTTATCAATCTAGATCTTAATAATGTGTTCATGATCTTTTTGGGTCATTGACTTTGATTCCTTCAAATGTCAAGACAAGATATCCTTGTAGCCTTTATAAAGGAAAGTACTACTAGTGATGGTAAATAATATTAGGATAAATGATATAAGTGGGTAATGAATATGTGGATGAGAATGAAATATATACTTTTAGTCAAACATAATGTTGTTGATACCAGATTTAACATAATTTTAGTTGTGACAAGGCTGAAGACCTCTAAAGATACTCTTGAGAGGACCATCAAATTTATTTGTTGTTTGATCTTGAGAGTAGTTACCATCTGATTATGTTGTAGATTGGAAGTTATTTTGATTTGTTCTTTGATAATGTCTTCATCAAGCAAAGAAGAAATTTTGTGCTTAGTTGTTGGTTCCTCTATGAGGTTTTCACTGATGAATTTGTCTTAATTTTCCCATAGTTCCTTTGAGAAGGTTTCATGAAAGGATGTTAACATTTAACTTTGATTATCTTCTTGCACCTTTGAATAGGTTTCACTAAAATATGTTGAGTTTGTTCTTAGATCATCCCCTAGTGCCTCCAAAAAGGTTTCACTAGGAGATTGTTCTTCTTTTGCATGAATTTGGTCTTGACCCCCCTAATATTTTATAAATGGTATGTCACCATGGATGCAGTTCAATAAAGTGTGATTCTATCAGTCCCAATCGATGTTTGTGAGAGGTGTAATGTCAATATAATGGCAATGTTAAGTGGGAATAATGGAATGATGAATGATAGCACAATCCTCATAGAAGATACTAGGATAACCCATGTCGATGCTGAAGTAATCATCCTCAAAAATCATAGAAGGATCACAAATATATTCAAATTGATCTATAAGACAATTATAACCAATGTTATAACAACCAATATTGTATTATATTTTTGAATCTGATTCTGATACAAGGGACTTTAAATCTGATGTCATAAATGATGTTGATTATATTTCTAATGCTAAATTTGATGTCAGTTTAGAAATAAAACCTGACTCTAGTGTTGTTTCTTCATCTGATGTGGTTTTCTTCTATAATGATGTTATGTTGAATGCTTGGTATTGAACAAGTAATGGCCTATGATGGCATAATGAGATCAATAAAATTTGATTCATCTAGGAAGGGTTCAACATAGACTAGCTCATCTAAGTGAAGCCCCTAAAAGAGAGGGTACCACTCAAGGGATGACTCGATATAATCTTATCTGTTAATAAGAGACTTTTCAATGAGTGGGAAAGATTAAGAGACAACTCTATAGAGACTAGCTTGTCAAGGAGATGAAGATCTTTAAAATTAAGTAACATATGAATAGGTGATTCATCACAAGTTGACTTGTCACAAATAGGTGTTTCAATAATAACATCATGGTTTTAGTTCACAATTGGTTTCAAAAAATCAATTTTGAACACATTTTGATCCTCATAAGATGGCTCTTGAAGAGGTAATGGTTCATATTTTGGCTCAAAGATTGGCATGGAATTTCTAATGTGGGGAACATTTGGTTTAGCAAGAACAATGGTTTGTGGTTCAATAATGCAATTTCTAAAAATTAGAATATTGAAGAAGGGATCAATAACATCAGGTTCATCAAATGTATGTTCTTCAATAATAAGATCAATACTTATTGGCAATGGGCCTAAAATGGTAATGATGGGATGTTGTGTAGTTTGGTTTCTTGTGCAAACCAAAGGAGGAGGTCATAAAATGGTAACCTTCACACATTTTAGAGCTAGATTGCTCACACAAGCTGAAAGAGAATAGCCTAAAATGGTAACATTCACATGTTGTAAAGCTTGATTGTTTACACAAGCCAAAAGGGAATAACCTAGAATGGTAACCTTCAAGCATGGTATGAAAATAGGTGGAGAATATCCTAAAATGGTAACCTTAAAGTGTGAAATGTAAGTTGAAGGGGAAGGATGAGGATGATGCACAATAATCAGCATGAATTGGAATGGTTTTCATCAAATAGGCTCAAAGAGGGTGACATCATCAAACAAGATAGAATACTTATGTCCATCATAATAAGGATCTACCTTGCAAATAAGGCCACAAGAGACCCCATTACGAGTGTACCTTAGTGTCATGTCTAGAAAGGGTTACTCTATACATTTGACTAGAGTTGGACACTATTTTGCAAATGTTTAAACAAGGTATGGATTTTGATCTTTCTTCCAAATAAATGACTAAGGTACCAAAGAGACTATAAAAGGAGGGTGGCTTGGAACCACACACAATTAGAATAATGTGTTCATGAAATTACTCAACCTTGGGTAGGGTTGAAATCATATGAATTGGAAAAGGGTATGATAACTCAAAAATCCTAGAGTGTCACTAGTACACTAAAAAGTAGACTTTGAGATACGTCAATACTATAAAATCTAGTTTAACTTTGATGAGTTACTACTAGAAAACTATAAGAATTACCTTTGGATTAGGAAGGAGATAATGCAAACCAAGAAACTCATGATGTGGAAACATGTTAAGAATTCCTAAGTATAAAACTAGAACCAAATAGATGGCACAACATCACCATATGGTAATAGGAATGGTAGCATAAAATGTGTTCTAGGACTCAAAGCATGAGTGATACGTAAGATGACTTAAGTCCACCAACGATGACAATGTGATAATGAGTCTATAAATGACCCTCAATTCAAATAGGAAATTGAACCCAAGTTAAAACAAGTCAAGTGCAAATGGTGAACCCAATTTAACACATCAATCTTTAAAAATTAGAAAAGTTCAATTCTGAATTTAAATTATCAATGAGGGACTTAATAAAATTTGGCAAATGATCTAGACTCAAATGAGTATCATAACTACACCAAAATGGATGATATGACAAAATGTTTTAGATGACAATTTGAACAAGGAAAAATATTATTTTCACTTAGACAACATAACACCTCCTTGCTCAAGAAATTTATGGATAATGTGTTTGGTTAATAAGAAATTTTTGACCCAAAACAAGACTAAGTAATCTAAGATAAAGATAAATCAACTAATTAATCATCTTAAGCCCTAAACTAACAAGGTGTGGCAAAGTGAGGTTAACTAAACTAACAAGTTTTTGAACATTTCTAGATGGATTAAATGTATATGAATTGCATGTTAGCATATAAAATAAGTGTGCATCATTTGGGTCCACATCATATGGCTTGTTGTAAAAAGGTCTTGCCTTTTTTACAACCACTACATCCGTCACTTGCTCAGTGTAGTGTGATGTCTAACATGCTCAAACATCCTAGGGTTAGCCTTTACTAATGGAGATGGTTTGACCATTAAAACCACTATTCAAATGAGGGGATCCTAATTTATATACCCCCCTGTGGAGATGGTTTAAAGATGATGTCGGGAGATGAATCCCTAGGTCAAAGCTTCCCTATAGAACTTATGGGAGGTAATAAAGTCCCCCTCACAAGCCAATATGCAATGAAATAAAAACTAAGTAAGAGATATTTAAGGTTGTTTCTAAATCACCCAAGCATATATGTCTTGAGTAGAGCCTTCAAAACATCTCTTTTATGCCTTTGGACTAAGGTATTTTATAATGAAGATGGCACTTTTGATCCCACAAGTTCCCTATAAGGGATGGGGGAGAGCATAAACACACTTCATTTTTGCTCAAATAAATTTAAACTAAGAAAACAATGATAAATGACTTAATTAAAACAAAACTTTGTAGTGATTTTAGTTTTAAAGTACTAAATTGAAATGTTTGGTGGTGTTCTTTGGCCCCTTGACCTTAAGTTGCAAAACTTTTGAAGAAACAATCATAAAATCAATCAAATAAACATCTAACTATTTCTCTTAAGAACAAAATAAAAGTTCCTAATTATTTTTAAGAATCACAAATACGTTTTAAAAAAATTAATTAAGAATGATTTGATCACTTTCCAAATAGTTCCTGCAAGAAAATTGTCAGAATGTTGTTTAGCTTTGAAGCCCTTTTTCAAATGAAACAAGCAAACTTGAAAAGTATGCTCTTGGGTTTGGATGATCTATTGACCTAAAGGTAAAACCATTATGCTCACAAATACTTTTTAGCTAAATAAAACACAAAAATTAATATTAAACTTATGAAAATATGTAAATAACAAGTTAAAAGGCTAAAAATAATAAAACCAAATACACAAAACATAAAAACCTACAGTTAGTATTTAGATCATAACTTTTACAGTATATACTAGTTTGTCACAAAAAATTTAAATATTGTTTATAGGTCCAAGTTGCACCTCTCTACAAAAATTCAAGTCAAAATAGTGAATTAAAAAAAGTTATTAGCTCTGTACTATCCATTTCTACCCAAAAATAGAAAATGAAAAGTGACAATCATTAAAATAGTCTTAACTTATAAACTAAAAATCAAATTTTAATAAAATTTTGAGAGAATTAGGATGAAAAAAATAAGAACAACCTATCAAAAATTTAGAGATAAATAGTAAACATATTATAAATAAGAGATATTTTAACAATCATTTTTGTTCAAATATGTGGGGTGTGCAATTGTGTCCCACTAGGCATGCCAAAATATAGAGTGGACTACGAAGATGATCAATTCAAAAATTAGTCATGAAAAATAATAAAAGAATGCATAATAATTGACAATATAAGATAAACTATTCATGCAAGGGTTACTAATGATAACAATATATAAATGAAAGAAAGCAATCAACTATTACTTTTCCAAATGACTCTATTACTCAAAAGTGGTTCCAAGTGTGTTTTCCCCTTGATATAGAGCTCTAGTATTTGTCAACAATGGCTTCTTTGCTCCTCCATTACCTCAATAACTCTATGTAAAACCTAGGCTCATGATATAAATTATCTATTTTGCCTATCAATGAAATTAATCCAAATTCAAATAACACAATAATTAAAACACATTAATTGTGAAGGGATTTTAGCATTATAAGTTTACACAATTTAAGCTTAAGAAATTGTGTTTTATGCCCTCTTATTTATAGATTTTGGAAATAGTATAATATCAACCATGACCATCCATCTCAATATTGAGATATGTGGCCATCGATTAATCTAATATTTTAAATTAAATCTATAAATATCTTCATAATGATTTGGGAGAAAGGGGCATTAATTAGGCATGAGTGCCCATAATTCAAATATTTTATGCATTTATGGCTTGTGAAAGCCACCCCATAGATGATGTCACTAGGTGATATAGATAATAGGAATCAATTTCCAGCAATAAATATTCAATAACCTCCATGGAAAATCCACTTAAGCTCTTGACTTGAATTAATTAGCCTTAAACAAGATTAATCAACATTTGTGCAATTCTTTAGAAATCGGCCCTCAATTAATAAAAATGATCAAAAAGTCATAATACTAGGTCATAATTTGAATTGAGATGAATTATAAGGCAATGTTATATGTGTTGGAATCACATCTTTTATTTAGGATTTTGTCAATACAAAATAACAAAGGTATGTGACATGTACTAACAAATTAGAAGAAAAGAGTGATCCAGAACACAAAAAGGCAAAATCATCATTTTAACTCAAAATGAATTAATCAAAGTTAGAAATAACATAAAATTCATTTCACCATTTATGGATATTTTTCCCTAAATTGGCACTTATAAATGATAAGTTTGAACCATTTAGGGTGTTTTAGTGATTTTGACTTAAAATGTGCATTTGAGTGCAATTTGAGTAAGATTGATAATTTCAACACAAATGGTGTTATGAATTGGATGTCTACAGTTATAACCATTTGAATATTATTAAATTAGTAGTAAAACTTAATATTTATAGACACTTTGTGAGAAACTTCTATAAATATAGTTACTATATATAGATATACTATTTTTGGAAATTATACATTTAACATTCAAAGTGTTTATAAAAATGTATAAAACCTATTTAGATATCATGTTCACATATATTTATCAAGCATGTATATCCTTATAATGATCCTTAAAGTTGACTAGATATATTAAGAGCTAGTCTGGTGACTTTCAGAGCCAAACTAATGACTTCTAAAGCTAGTTTGGAGATCAAAGCTAGAAAAAAAGTATGGTAAGCTATCCAAAAGACTCCTTAGATATATAATATTATTAAAAATTTATCCTTAGTAGGTATTTGGTTGTCAAAAACATTTTATCTTAACTATATTACTTAATTCTAACTTATACATATAAAATTATTGTCTTTTCCATGCAATTATTATAGCATAGTGGTCAAAACAGATAACAATGACTTGCATAGTATAATCAATATAATAACTCATTATATACTTTAAATTAATAATTAGTCCTATCATAATCATATAAATCTACATAAAATAAGGTTATTAATGGAAAAAGAGGTTATTGCTTGGATATAATAATCCATATCATGGATTCATCATTAAGTTAAAGATTAAAGTTTGTGATATAATTTATATCTAAACAAATAAAAACATTAAATTATAGAAATCATATTTTCATATTGATCCATGTGTAACTCCTACATATCATAATAATCCCCTGACTTATTTCTTTACATATAGATCACACCTTCTACACACTCCTATACACGAAGCTTGATTACATTATTGTGCATAATTCCTACACTGGTTCGTAGACTTTCACACTCAAATTGTAGCTTTGTGCACCATCCTATTACTCACTTGTAGGCTTGTGTGCCTACATATGTCCTCACTTCATCACATCCATGTCTCATCCTACTTCAACCATGTGGCTTGTTAGGTGGCACTTTCCATCCAAGAATCTTTTCAGTTGGACCATAGTCATCACCAACCTATAAGCTTAATTATCATCCAATAAGGAAGATGAAACAATTATTAACCTTCTTCTTTATAATTAATAATATTTGTAACTAATCTTGTATTATTCATGATAAATATGTAACTTATGCATCCAACCAAGGGTTGATTCCATACATAGTCATAATACATATATCATGCTTCACATATATATTATGTAACACACAAGCTGTATCACATTGTACCATTTTCCTATTCTCTACTATTGAATAGAAGTTTCATTTCCTACAAGAATTTTACTCCACTGAATGTGTTTTGATTATTCTATCTAAATACATCTCTACATATTCACTCTACATAGCCAAAATCATTTTTTCCCTACATACTTGGTCTTGGTCCTCATAGTGTAGACCATTGGTATCATATCGTAAAGAGATATTTCCTTACCTATGCCTATATAAACACATGATTGTAACTCAAGAAATGAGGCTTGTCAATTGGTTTTATTTTAGAATTTCCAAAGTAATTTAGTAGTAAAATCAAGATGTATGACACCTAAAAACAACTTAAGGTAGCCCCAAATGTTCATAGGTTTATTTTCAATGCATTGGAGGCACAACACACCACATTTTTTGGCCAATTATATGAGTTGATGATACAACTCAACCCGATGCCTTATTCTACAACTCCATAATACACTTAATCACAATTTGAATAACAAACCCCCTTCAAAGTACAAGTTAATCTTTACATCCCTCTATTCAAAGGCAAGATCAATTCCAAAACATTAGATGCCTAGATTTGACAACTTGAGGTGTAAGTATCAATCAATTGCTTCACTAATGTTGATAAAATCATCTTCATGGTATTGAAGATGTCCATTATAGTTGTTCATTCCTGGGAAACCTTTAGTACACATCATGCATAAGAGTGTGCTACAATTGAATCATGTAAGACTTTTGTTGATGCACTGAGGGAAGACTACTACCCTACTCAACACTTTGAAGATGAATACATTGAGTTATAACACCTACATTGGCACAAGGATCAGTTAGTGGAAGACTACACCAACATATTCATGACTACTCTATACATCTTCAAGATAACTTGAGAGCACAACATAAGGTGCTAAATTACATAAGTGTATTCTCACTTAGATTCATGTGAGTATGGAGTTATTAAATTATGACACATTGGGGAAAGCATATCATAATGCCACCAATATTGAATCCAAGGTAAATATGAAGTAGTGTTCCCCCTCTTCATCCAACAGTGTCAAGGCTAACCCTCACATAACTTCACATTTTAGCCTTCTATGTAGAAGAAGAAAACTTCTCACAAAGGTGATTAGCCTCAAAAGACTACATAGAACTCAAAGGATCATATGCCTTCTAATCTAGACAAAAAAAGAAGAATTTAAGTGATATGTAGTGTTGCCACCATCATTCATCCACTCACAATGATTCTAAATATCATGTGCAACAATCCTTACTCATAGAATTTACCTCAGGACCCACACCAATGGCAAACATTGATACAAATTCCTCTCATCTAAGTACCAACACCATTATTATCAACATATCTAAGGAGTATGAACATCTCTTCCATACCAAGTTATGGATGAAGGATCAACTTTTTCATGTTATCATAAATAATGGTAGTTAAAAGAACATCATTGTGTAATCCAATAACTTAACGCCTTGGTTTTACCACTATAAAGCACTCCAAGCCATGTTCTTTAGGATGGATGCAATAGGGGAAAGATATATACGTTTGGTGACAATTCACCCTTTCATTACAAAGTCAAGCCTATGGAGGACAATGTCACTTGTGACATTGTACCTTTGGAGGTTTGTGACATCTTACTAGGGAAACTATATTTGTATGACTGAGAATCTACATATCAAGCCAATCCATAGTGATGGACTATTCATGTAGAAAAACAATTTTACAATCTCTTTGAGTCAACACCCATAACCAAAGTCACCTTACATGTGTAAAAGTTTGTTTAACTCATGGTTCATCCTAACACACCTGTGTAAAAGATAAACCACAACCTAATTACGCACATTACTCAAACAACATTGCATCAAAAACATCTCAACAAGTTACTAAAATAACATATTAAAGTCTTCATAGAGCTTGAAGGCCTTCTAACACATTGTGTAGTAAATAACTGCATCAATTTGGATCTTAGATCCCCTCTTTTAATAGCCCCTTATATTGCAGATTAGTTTGGGATAATGATGAAATTTGGTGTTAGATACAAGAGCTCCTTGATTAGGGAAATATTAGGCCTCTCACTTATCCTCATAGTATTTTGATATTGCTTTCACCTAAGAAGGATGGATACTACTTAATTTACATAGACTATCATGTACTCAAAAAATAATGGCGAATAATCAGTACCCACTACCACACATTAATGACCTTTTGGACCAACTCTAAGGTGCATAATACTTTACCAAGATTGACTTAAATTTAGGTTACCATCAAGTTCATATCCATCCTAAATACATTTTGAAGATAACATTAAAGGCATGGGAAGAATTGTATGAATGGTTGGTCATGCCTTTTTATTTAACCAATGCATCAACCTTATTCATGTACTTGATGGATGATATACTTAGGCCTTTTCTCAACTCCTTCATCATCATATACTTGGATGACATTCTCATCTTTAGTAAGACTTGGGAGGATCATATGGAACATGTCACATGTGTCTTAGACACTTTACAACAACACAAGTTGCAAGCCAATTTATCAAAGTGCACATTCAATACTATGTAAATTCAATACTTGGGCTACATCATTGATCACACAGTCATCCATGTAGATACAAATAAGATCAAAGTGATCCAAGATTGGCCTACTCTATATAATATCATATAATTGAGGATTTTTATTAGAATTGATAACTTCTACCATAGGTTTATCCTTGGTTTCACATACCTTTCTTAGGATCTCAATCAGATAACACACAAAAAATCTAAGTTTGATTAGACTCATGTGAAACAAAGCACGTTGAGGTACTCAATCAATTCCTCTACATAGTGATTATTTTATTAATGTTTGACATTACACATTCCTTTGAAATTCACACGAATGAATTTTATCATGCACTCGGTGTAGTGCTCATGTACCATAAATATTTGATCGTATACCACTCAGAGAGTGTTAAATGACATGGTGTAAAGTTAATACACATATGAGAAATAACTATATGATATTTTTAAATAAATTAATAAATATAATGACTACATTCTATGGAAGGATACATTTTTTCATTTCGATCAAGATCTACGTCAGTTCTTGTAGACATAAAACAAGCTAGAAAATGCATGACATAAGAAATGGATGACTTACCTACAATAACTCCATCTCATGATCAAGAATAAGAAAGGGAAGGATAAAAAGGTAGTATATTTCCTTATCCAACCACTATTTTATGCACTCATCATGGTGTTGGACTTGCACTACCACAACTTCATAGACTAGGTATTCCTCTACTCAACTGATCTAGACTTTGCAACAACTCGAACTAGCCTCATTCAAGGTAAATAATTTAAATATTTCTACTTGTCTAATTATATTGTCTACAAGCGTAAATATCTCTATGTTCCTAGTGGTACACCTCACCAATGATTGATCTAGGAGGCACACTGTGCCAAGACCTTAGGACACTTTATCATGATAAAGACTCTAGTTGTATACTAGTCACACTTCTACTAGATATACATGCACACAGGTATGGAATGAAACTTCAAGTCTTGCATTCTTGGTTGTATCACCATCCCATGAACAATAATTTATGAATTTACACACTAATATTAGTTCCATCTAGACCATAGGAATATATTATCATAGATTTCATGACTGGATTACCTATGATGAGATGCCATCATAACACTATATTTTTAAGATGGCTATTATGATCACTTATAAGAAAGAAATAATGTAATTGGCATTGTGAAATCCTTCTTCAACCATGTTAACATTTATTTTTGGATTCTCATATCCATCATCTATGATCGATATCCACACTTTGTAAGTCACTTTTGGTAAGCATTATGGGACTTGATGGGTATGCAATTGGATTGGTTGATAAATTTTCATTCATAAAAAGATGGGAAAATTGAAGTGGTCAATCACACACTTGTTCATATTTTATGAATATACAACCATGCACATGCTTGCACTTGGGAGTAAAATCTCTTATACATTCAACATGCCTATAATAGAGCCCTACATAGCTCTACAGATCATAGTCTAATCCATACATGTTTTGGGTTTCAACCTTTGGCACCTCTAGAAGTTTCCTACTATGTGCCAACTAACACTAAATGATGCACATAATAATGAAAATAAGACAAAGCCAAGAATTTTTTACACCATATTTAATTTATTCATCAAAAATTTTAGTAATTATCTCTCACACATAAGTAAAGTACAAGGAGTGCCATGATGCACATTACACACCTCAGGCATTTTGAATTGGTTATAAAGTTTGGTTTTACCTTTAGAAGTTTCACTTCAAAGGTTCACATAGGAATATCAATCTTATGTGTTATGGTCCTTACACCATTCTATGCATAGCTAGTGAGAACACCTTAATTATCTATCTTCCTTCATACTTGGGTGTGCACCAAATTTTTAATGTGGAACTTATCAATCCTTAAATTGCACCATTTCCTGAGCTAACTATGACATGACATCCTTCTGATTTAGATCTTGACCACTTGCACCCCATGGAGAATGGCTATATCATTGAAGTGATAGACATGTGCACCCACCATGGCACACACAACATTTCTAAGTGGTCAAGGTTAGAAATATGTTGATCAAGCTAAGTAGTACACTTATTATTAACTTTGAGTTCAATTTCCTCATTTGTAAACCCATGTAATGGAGACTATTGATTTTCAAGAAAGGGTGAATGATTTGTGTGTAGATCCTACATAATAGAATAATCCTCTCATTTATTTCTCTATATATATCTCTCTCACTTTTTGTTCACTCCTACCGACTCCTCTACATGAATCTTTATTACACTCTTGTGTATAAGTCCTACACTAGTTTGTAGACTTTCATACTCAAATCATAGCTTTATGCACCATCTTGGTACTTGTTCGTAAGCTCTTATGCCTACATATTTAATTTATTACATCTACATATCATATTTATCTAATTATGTGTATTTTTAGGTGGCATTCTACATTTGATAATCATGTTAGTCGGACCATTAGTCACCACCAACCTAAAAGCTTAGCCATCATTCAATAAGGAAGATGAAACAACTATTAACCATCTTATTTATATTGATAATAATTATAAATGATCTTGTATTATTCATGTTAACTATGTAACATATGTATCTATACAATGTTCTATACCATACATTGTTTTAATAAAGATAGCATGCTCTGCGTGTCTATTTTGTAACACATGAGTTGTAGCACATTGTACCATTTTCCATATTCTCTAATATTGAATATAAGTTGAATTTTATATGAGTAAGACTTCCACTCCATTGATGTGTTTTTATTTTTATATTTGAATACATATCTACGCACTCACTCTACATAACCAAACTTAGTTTTTTTGCACACATTTGGTCTTGGGCCCGATGGTCTAGATCACATATTTAAGGTTTTATGGATAATAAGATAACAAAATTTTGTAAGCATAACTTCTCTAAATGTTCAACATTTATGACATTATAAATACACATATGAAAGTAAATATTTTTAATATAAAAATTTCCAAAATTTTAAATCAAGAAAAAGGAATAATATAAATGCAAATGTGGAGGACTGCTATAAATATGAAATGTAGATAGGAAAATATAGAATAATGTTTTGGTCTTGCACATTGTACCTAATAATGAAGTATTTTTAGTAGGGTAAGGATTACATTATTTAATATGAAACTTTGGGATTATTATGTAGAGATAATAGAGAGAAGTCCTCAATAGCTTCATCATCTGATTCTCTATCAAATATGATCTTATGTTGTTAATGAGTTGTTATTCAAAATCTCAGGTCTAGTTCAATCTTCCTTGCCTTTATGAGGTTAAAATTATCTCCTTAAGTATATATACATATATCCTATTATGATCAGTGTATATATTGATAACATAAAACTCTTCATATGATCTCCTATTTATTTACCAACTCACATAAATCTTTCCCTTCACACAATTCTCTTTGGGTGTTAACTAGCTTTCACCCTATGTAGTCCATTAGGTCTCTAGGACCAATCCTTAGTTTAGGATTCCAATGAACAAGATCTTTGAGGATATGATATTAAATGATCATGATACACTTTTCTAAATCCTTCTCAAGTGATAAAACACCTCTATACTTGGGTTTCCACTCCAAAGGCTCATTATACTCACCTAAGGCTAGTAACCTTTTTTTTTTATAATTCTATCCTATTTGAACAATATCTCACCTTTCTTAAAGAACTAACAATTCTTTGAGATACCCTATATGGTATTTATTTCTTCCATAAATTTTATTTCATTGGTTAAACAATTTTACCCCCTTTTTGTCCTCATTTCCTCTAAATTAGCCTAGTATTAGGCCTAATGGAGCCTTGTTTCAACTCAATTGTATGTATTTGTACTTGTCTATATGCTATCACTCAAAAACCACTTTGATATCCTCAAAAATACTTAGGTGAAAAAAATCACAAATTTTGGAGACTTTTCAATGGTTACATCTCTCTAAACAACGTAAACCCTAGTTTTAGGGTTTCCTGCATGTTCCCAAGCCTGAGAGCCTACAAAAATCAATAACTTGAACTCCATACCACTTCAAGAGATCAAATCACCTGTAAAAGACCTATTTTAATGTCCCCTTACCTATATAATATATTTAAACCCTTAACTCAACTCATCCCATGCTTAAAATGACAAAACTCAATTAACTATGAGTAGTTGTTGATTGTGTATAGATAAGGCAGTTACAAAACCAATTCTTGATCTTAAACCCAACGTATGGGTGCATGGTTATCTTTCAAAATATGACTATCACTTTGTGATTTTTTTTTATAAATATGACTCATTATCACCCATTTCATACCTTTATTATACTCCTTGACCCTACTAGATTCATATAAACACTTTAAACTTTGCAAGTGACCCCTCAAGACTCAATGCAAATATTTGAATTTTCAAATTTCCTATTTTAGAGGGAAAACACCTAAAGACCATGTAACACATATTTAATACCTATAATGAATTTATAAGGCAAAAATGGACTTAAGAGGTTCCCTTACATGCATTAACTTCACACTTGAACAAACTTGACTCTCTCTATTGATAAAAACACAAATTGACTACTTTTGCTTGATGACCCTGCATCAGATTCTCACCCTCTAGTTGATTTTTCCATAGAAAAAATAAAGATTAAAGATTAAAAAAAATTTACATAGTAAAAATATGAAGATAATTTTTTTAGTGTGTAAAAATAGGAATAATTTCTAAGGTTGGAAATGTTTCGAATTTATAAGGAAAATGAAATAAAAATGCATAGAAAAAGTCCATTTTTGAAAACTCATGTGTGAATGTCTTGATTTTAGGTATTTTCCTAAGAAAGGTCTACTTACTTGTTATTGAGGTATATTTTTAAGGATTTTTGGTAGAGATAGAGAGAGCAACAATAAAATTAAATGTTGGAAGAATGGTTTGCATAGAGTAGTCCATTTATTTTTTATTAGTTTTAAACATGGAATTAAATTTCTAAAAAAGAGGGTGTTAGTTATGCTAAAAGGAATTCATAATTTATTTTTGTGTTGCATACTTTATATATTTATTGAATTTATATTTAAAAATTTTATTCTTACTAGTTTTTAAAAAGAAAGATTTCACATCAAAAAATAAGTTTTGTCTAGGGACGAATTCCAAACTAGAGAAGAACCAACTGACTCCTTTTTGTGGGAGCATATATTTCATGTATTTATAAATAAAAGTACACTTATGGAAAAAAAATTTAAGGTAGAGATGTTGATTTCTATATAACTCATTTTTTATCTAAACCAAAAAATTACATAAAATCATCAAATGAATTTCAAATTATTTTGATCCTACAAATCATTGATCACCAATCACCAAAGAGATCATTTTTATATTTAAATTATGTATTATTCATCAAGGTATTTTTTATTAGATCACTAATTCTTTATATAATAATTAATTTTAAAGAAATGGGAAAGGAAATAAAATTAAAAATAATTATAAAATGAAAAAGAATGAAATATAACAAAAGATCTTGTTACTCATGGTTAAGTAGACAATTAATAAACATCTCTATAAATGATTAATAAGACTTGTAATTTTGTAATTTTTTAGTATGAGTGGTGAGGATGATGGTTGTTTATATCCATCCACCAAGGTAAAAATCTCTCTAGATACATGACACAAAGAGTCATATAGTTAAGGCCAAGATCGTGCCCTGAGTGATTTTGATGGTGTGGATGCCCCTTGTGGCCGCATAGCCAAATGCGCTCACTGATTTAGATGTATGCTTACTCAATATTATAAATATATTATATGTTTATTTTTTAAATATGGGCAGAGATGCTGGCATTATATATAATTTAGTGATTCCATGTAATGCCTTTAGGCATCTCAAAATAAAATTTTAAAAAAAAGTAATAAAAATCAAGTAAAAGTAATTAAAAATAATAAAAAACTATAATAAAAATTAAAGGAACATAATAATTAAACATGTTTAAAGTATATTTTCATTGGTCAAATGTGATCATCATATTTAAAAATTGGATGCCCAAAATGATGCCTGTGTAGTAAATATATAAATGTAAACTTGGAGGTCCACTAAAAATATGAAATTTAGAGAAGAAATTAGTGGTAAGAGTTAGAGTTAGAATAATCTATTTGTTTTTAATGTAATTCATCCTCATCATATCTATAACACATAGCTAGTGGGTAATAAATTTAGAGTAAATGGTTTGTTGAAACCTAAAATCTAGATAGAAATAAATATGTTGTGAATGTGAATGTGAATGTGAATGAAATGGTATAAATTTATCCCTCATGCATGGTGTGAGTGGTGATAAGGGATAATATATCATATAATATGGAGGAGATGTGATGAGAAGATACATACTTACCTAGGTGGTGTTAATCGGTGATCAAGAAGGCTGATGGCCTAAGGAGGGCACCTTATTTACACTTGGAAGGAGGCTCTACATAACATATTCCACATAATCTATGACAAAGGGGGCTCACATCTACATGACCTCCACCCAATACCCAATACCCAATGTAATTATAATTGTAATTTTGATTCTAACACAATCTTAGTAGCATGTGATCTATTTGTTTGAATATCAACATTGAAATTGGTTTACTCTTCATAACCTTGACTTGCTTGATCTATAGAACTATGAATATAATATCATCAATATATAATATAGTTGATTTTTTAGATATTACCTAGCATGAAACTAATTGGAAATCATACATGAATTTAAGATGTGATTTTTTGTAACCCCTCATGATGTGGTTTGTACACACATACACATAATAGCTGGTTGTTGAAATATTACACAACATGAAACTAATTTCTAATCCTACACAAAGCTAATATGTGAGTTTTTGTAACCCTGCATGATGTGGTTTTGGGATCTGATTACCTATAACAACCACCTTCATGTCTCATGTCACTACTTTCTTGATGACATGAATTTCTAAAATGTTTAGCCAAAATTCATAGACCTTGAGATTAAACACCAGTTAATAGTATTAAAGTGGTTTTTCATATTCTATAGAGATGATTTTTCCTTTCTCATGGTTATTGGTAATATTTTTAATACATGGATTTATCTTCTTGACATTATAGATCATCATTATGAATAAATTTAATTATTTTGTAGCCAACTATATTTTGTCAACATTAGGTAGTGTCATAATAAATTTATGTTTAGTTGTTTATGGTTATGCCATCTACCAACTATTGATTCTTGGAATTAAAATAACATGTTACACATTGGGTTAAGGGTGATTAAATGAGGTCCATCCTATATGTAATAATTTTTACTGAGAACTACCTATTGATAATACAAAGTTGTTATTATTTTTATTATTATATGTCATATTTACTATTCTATAAGTGATACTTTTTGGTAATGTACTTTTATAATAAACATTTTAGTGTCATGCCTTTAAGGAAATTGGGTCAAGTTAAAGTTGGTTTAAAAGGAATTTTCGTTTAAAATACTTATTGAATATAACATAACTATGATGAAAACTTAATGGGTCAACCAATGCAAGAAGTAGTTAAAATGAATCAATAAAGAGAGGATGACCTCACAAATGATTTCATGTTATATGTGAAAGAAGAATCTAAAAGTACATGAGTGCCTTTAATCTCTATCTTGGGAAACATGGAAATGGTAGAATAAATAGATTGATTGCTTGATAATTTACCCAAATTCCTTGCCAAGTAATATATTGTCTTTTAAAACCTCTACACTAAATGTGATCATTAAATACTAAAACAAATATTATAGTGGTACGAGAAGAGGTATTGTCAAGAAGAGGAATAAATATTTGAATATTGACATTGAACCAAAAAAAATTGATGCCATTAAACCTAAAAAAGGTGGGAGAAGAAGACAATATGGTAGGGGAGTGGACCAAGAAATTTGATGGTCTACGAAACTCTTAGAGCACAAGATTGAATACATAAGTTGCGAGAAGAAACCACCCATGAAACCCCTCAAGTTAAGTATGAGATAGTATTGAAAATGAAATCAAAAGCATGAGCCAAATTCAAAACCATATAAGTGTTCATTTTGTATTGCAACATTGTACACCAATCACAAGTACAAAGTGGGTGTAGATTATGAGGAAATTTCCTCTTCTATAGGATGGAAGTTATATCTCTTCTAGAGTAAGGGAGTGATTACTTTTCTAACCAAAGACAATTGGTAAGTCTTAAAAAATATTCCACAAAATCTAGCAAGGATTTAGTAGATCCCCCTCTTTTTTAGGGAAGTTTTTTTTTTGAGACAAAGTCTAAAAATAACTTCTTCATGGAAGAATAACAAGCCATGTATGATAAAAACATTAGAATAATTAAATATTCATTTATTGAATACACATAGTTGACTACATCAAGGAATCCAAAATGTCAAGTGGGAGGGAGTAGTACAGAAAGGGAACTTGATAGTGAGCAAGATACTATGTGGAACCATAACAAAGGAAGGGTCAAACATGGGAATGTTTTTGATAATGTTAAGAGGGTAAAATAACATCTAACACGTACCTTAATAAGGATTATAATTATATTCAAAGAGTGACTTCAAAATTATATCATACCCATAACCATAGTTACCCCATCAACTCCATATTTAGAAAAGTAGAAGTTTCAAAATTGTTTTAGAGATGGATCAGAAGATCCAGTATGACATTGCAGGCCATGCATTTCCTTGTGGATGACCAATGGGAACACATATGAGTGTCTTTAGTTACATTTATTTTTTACCACACTTCAAGGAGTGAATATTTATTGGTTCACAAATGCACCTAGTACTTATAAATCATAACATGATAAATAAGAAGCATTCTATAAGGATTTCATGCTAATGAGATATGACAAAAATATTGTCATAAAGATTGAAAATACCATAATGGAAAGCATGATAATGTACTAGGCTACAATAGTAGACTCAATGAGTTGTATGGTAAAATTAAAAAGGAACCAAGAAGATATGGATCATTAAAGGGTTGGTACCCTCATTGTAGGGAAGATGAAGTTTTTCCAACCTTCATCTTATGAGGATGCATAAAATTATGTAGGATGGATATTGAAAGCGATAATAATACATATTCATGTTTTAGGAGTGAAGATGGTGACTATACCTCTAATGATAATGTACCAAGATTGGTTTCATGTCTTCAGAGGCACTTTCTCCAGATGATGAAGGAATTAAAAGAGGACACCAATGAGGAAGATAAGAGCCTTTGGAAGATGGATGGACTACAAAATGGAAGGTTATACAAAGGATAGTTATCCAAGTAAAATATTGATCTTGATAGTAGTGGAAGGCTTCCATGGGAAATTTTATTACATTACTATTTTTTATGTTTTTTTTAATTATGTTTAAATCATTCAAGATGACTTCAATTAATATTCATTACCCTAATGAAAATTTTACTCATTTTTTTGGTAGTAATCATGATGTAGTGAGACCTACTTCACACATAATTATATTTAAGCATTTGCTAGTTTTGGTGGGGAAATGATAGTCCACTACTTTGATATTTTCTTTCCCCATTGGTAATACATTATATCAAATTAAATTAATAATATAATATCCAATTTTTTTAAAATACATTATCTTGTTGATTGTTGTGATATATAATTCCATTACATAGATACCCATGAAAATTAAAACTATTTTGTAACTTTTTTAAATTTTTTGATGCAGTAAAAATATAAGTCAAGATTTTAACATAACAAGTACATAATCAATATTTCCAACACATATTTAACCATATATGAAATAAATAAACTATATTAATGTTCACAAATGATTAAAGTAACAATAAAACTCTGAAAATACATCCAATTATAATAGAGAATAATTAAGATAAAAAGACTCTAAGTTATGAAAATGAATTAACCACTAAGGGAAAAGGAATTAAAAACTAAGGATAAATGAAAAATAAACAAAACAAGGGGGAAAGCATGAAACAATTAGGCCCCATACCAAATAACTAGGTATAAGTACAAATTGGCATGTGAGAGAAAGACCCCTCAATGAAGTAAGCTCAAGAAGATAATGACCAAAGACCAATATTTTGACATATATGTGTAAGGCTCATTAAAAAATAATGACATCACCATCTACCACTATGAAAAATCCAATGTAAGATCTAAGAATGCTCATGTGGGAATATTTATGGATGAGAGGCCCATAATGGATAATTCTAGGAAGAAGTCTAGTACTCCCTAGCACCTCTCCTAACATACAAGGTTGATGAACCTCTAATGGAAAATAAAAATATAGTAATGTGCATCTATTCCTATAACCCATGTAGTAGACAAGGGGAAGAATCAATGTTGAACTAAAGTAAATCCACTTTACCTAGACTAGGATTGGGCGGTTTTGAGATGTTTTGTTAGTAGTAATACACAAAGAGGAAACATGTCTCACTAAATTTTACCATTCTATGTATGACTAAATTGTATCCAATGCTTGATACCTCCAATGCATATAGTGAGATAAAATAAATAATTATTTATCTCAATATATATATGGGGGTATTATAAAGATTTATGTCATAATGTGACCTCTCAAATAAAGGGATACACACCTCTATCTAGGGTACAAGAAGAATGTTGATAAATAATTGCCTAAGTTTTATAAATTTGAACATCTGTAATTTGGGTTCCTTAATTTATTGCCTACACATGCATCTCCTTTATTGGTTATTATCACCATCATCTTATCACCGTCTTTTTCCCTTTTTTCATGTTTCACATTTTTGACATTGAAAGTGGTTTACTCTTCACAACCTTGACTTGCTTGATCTAGATAACTATGAATAAAATATCAACAATATTACCAACATTCCTTTATATATCACCTTATTACCTTAATATATTTTATTGTTGGAAAGAACCATATTACCTTAATATAGGTAGTTAAGATAGATGAAGTGCCATAACTACCTTAATATAGATGAAGTGTGGTTGGAAAGAACCATATTACCTTAATATAGTTTGTTTTTGAGATATTACCTAGCATGAAACTACTTGGTAATCATACACAAAGTTAAGATGTGATTTTTATAACCCCAAATTATGTGATTTACATGCACGTATGCACACGTACACATACACGTGCACACACACACCCACACACACACACACACACTAGTTGGTTATTGATTGCTAATCCTACATGAAGTTAAGATGTGATTTTTTTTAACCCCTCATGATGTGTTTATGGAGCTAATTACCTATTGTATCCACCTTTATGTCTCATGTCACCACTTTTTTGATGACATGAATTGCCAAAATGTTTAGCCAATATACGTAGGCCTTAGAATCAAACACTAGATGATAGTATTAAAGTGGTTATTTATATTTTATATAAATTATTTTTCCTTTCCCATGGTTATTGGTAATATTTTTAATACATGGATTTATCTTCTTGACATTGTAGATCATCATTATGAATAAATGTAATTATTTTATAGTTGGTCATATTTTGTTAATCTTATGTTAACATTAGGTAGTGTTGTAATAACTTTATGCTTATTTGTTGATGGTTCTACCATATACCCATTGATGATTCTTGGCATTTAAATAAAATTTTGCAAATCAAGGTAAGGGTGCTTGAATGAGGTCCTGCCTATATGGAAAATTTTGTCCTGAGCACTACCTATTGATGATACAAAAAATTTATTACTGTTATTCTTTTATGTCGTATTTACTATTATATAATTGATACTAACTGGTAGTGCAATTTTATAATAAACATTTTGATTTTGTGTCTTTAATGACATTGGGTCAAGTTAAATCTAGTTTAAAAGGAATGTTGGTTAAGAATACTTATTGAAGATGACATAACTATGATGGAAAATTAATGGGTCAACCAATGTTGGAAGTAGTTAAAATGAACCAACAAAGAGAATATGAAATCACAAAGTATTTCAAGATTATATAGGATCTCTATGTGTTTGAACATGTCAAGGAATAATCTAAAAGGACCCAAGTGCCTATAAGCTCTATCTTGGTAAACTTGGTAGTGGCAGAAGAGTTAGATTGATTTCTTGATCATTTATCTAAACTCCTTTCTAGGCACTATATTGTCTTGAAAAACCTTTGTACCAAATGTGAGAATTAAATACTACAAAAAATATTTGAATGGTATGAGAAGAGGTGTTTTTGATAAAAGGAATAAAAATATGAAGATCGACGTTGAACTAGAAAATATTGATACCATTGAGCCTAAAAAGGTAAGAGAATAAGCTAATGTGGTAGGGAAGTGAACAAATAAATTTGATGGTCTACTAGACTCTTGTATCATGAGATTGAATACATTGGCTATAGGAAGTCACCACCTCCTAAAACCCCTCAAGGAAAGTATGAGATAGTAGTGAAAACTAAAGTAAAATCATGAGCCAAATCTAAAACCAAAGAAGGGTTCAATCCATATTGGAACATTGTACACCACTCACAAGTACATTGTGGGTGGAGATTTTGAGGAAACTACCTCTTCTAGAGAAATGAATTGCTATATATTATAGAAGAATGGAGTTATGACCTTTCTGAATAGATATAATTGGAAAGAACTATAAAAGAGTCCATAAAATCTAGTAAAGATTTGATAGATCCCCATATTTTTTAGGTAAGTTTTCATTTTGAGACAAAGTCTAATAAGAGATTATTCATGGAAGAATAAAAAGATACATTTGAGATAAAAATTATAGCAATTAAATAGCCATTTATTGAAGATAAATAGTCAATTGTATCAAATAATCCTAAAATTTAAGTGGGAGGGAGTAGTACAAAAGGGAACTTGACGATGAACAAGATAGTGTGTGGATCCCTGATAAAGAAAGGGTCAAACATGGGAATATTTTTGACAATTTCAAGATATTAAATGAATATCAAACACATACCTTAATAAGGATTAGAATCATATTCTAAGAGTGACTTCAAAAATAACCCATACCCATAGCCATGATTATCCCATAAACTCCATCTTGAGACAAGTAGAAATTTCTAAAGTTCATTAGGGATAGATAAGAAGATATAGTATGACATTTTAGGCCATGTATTTCCATGTGGATTTTTGATGGGAACACATATGAGTGTCTTTAGTTATGGTTCTTTCCAACCACACTTCAAGGAGTGCCCATTGATTGGTTTAGAAATGCACCTAGTACTTATAAATCATAACAGAAGAAACTCAAGAAGGCATTCAAGAAGGATTTCATGATAATGAGAGACACCAACAATATGATCACAAAGATACATAATACCCATAATGGAAAGAATGATAATTTAATGGGCTATAATATTAGACTCAAGGAGCTATTGGGAAAAATTTAAAATGAACCAAGAAGAGATGGCTCATTTAAGGGTCGGTATCCTCATTAAAGGGAAGATAAAGGTGGTCCAATATTTATCTTATGAGGATGCATAAAATTTTTAAGGATGGATATTGAAAGTGAGAATAAGGCATACTCATGTTTGAGGAGTGAAGATGATGACTATAACTCTAATGACAATGTACCAATATTAGTTATGTGTCTTCAAAGGAACATACTCCAAATGAGGAAAGAATTGAACAAGAACAATGAAGAAGGAAAGGATATTTGGTAGATGGAATAAAAAATTTAAGGTCATACAAAGGATAGTTTTCAAGGAAAATATTGATCCTGATAATGACTCAGGGTTGCTACATAAGAGTAACATTTTAGTTTTGAAAATTTATAATTTTTCATGAAATTTTAGCATAGCATACATGGAAATTTTGAATGCATTAAGAGTATTTTATAAGTTCCTATTTTATTCACACCAAGAATTATTTGGGTTTCTATCAAGGTATTATAAGAGAAAATTTAATGCCCATAAAATCTAGCCCATTATTAAAACTCTTGATGTTGTATATCTCTTTTTTGTAGGAGTTTTCATATTCACATGCATGCACTTGTTGAAAAGATATTATTACATTTTTTAAGTTTTAAATAAAACTCCCATTGGTATGCCCATGAATTTTTAGTGGATGTTATTATCCTTAGTTATATTAAAATTCATCTACTTTTTTTTCTTTAGCTATAAGACAAGGGTTTTGTTTAACCCTAAATGGTATCTAGATTGGTGTTATCTAGATTGTATTAAAAGAGTACATAGAAATGAAATGGCACAAGGGTGATAATAAAATATATAGTGGGCCAATTATATGCTAAACTCATATATAATCATACACTAAATTTATTATGTTGAGATAATCTAAATATGGAAAGTACAACTATGCTAGATATAAAAATGACAAAGAAGTGAATTACTTAGTTGTTTTGGTGCTAATGCAGTTATATATATGGAACAAGATGAAATTATGTGGGAAGGAGATTCTAAATTAATCATTAGATTTTGGATTTGACACCTCTGGCTCTCTAGATAGTAATGTCAACCTAGGATGGTTATATTTACAATATTTTTTAAGTTTCATGTTAGTGTCCTACATGAAATATCTACTAAAATAGGATGCAACCACATGGATACTTTTGAATTTTACTTCACATTCACTCTAGTGCATTTAGATATGAGTCATTTATAGTCACTCTTTATGAAATGGAAAAACCTTATCTTTCCATCTTCAATTTGACCTTGGGGTAAAATAGGTATGTGGTCACATGGTGTCGATTTGACCCTAATAACCCCTATATCAAAGGACATTTCCTATATAGCCAATACTCAAAATAAGGCCTCAAATTGATGTATTTCTCCCATATGTGTTAGATTGCATGTGAATAATATAATATGTGCAAATTAAGTACAATAGTGACCTGGCTTGTAACTTGTAAAATTGGGCTCTTGGGATGCTCCTTTAGTACTTTAGACCTATAGATGTGTTGTACCTATGACTAGTATGGAAATAGGGAAGATTTGTTCAATTGAATGCTTGATAGAGTGTTTTTGATAAGTTACCTTTGGTCCCATTGGTATTTTATGGGTGAGGAATGAATGAGGGTTAATATTGTATTTATATTAATCCCTTTGGAGTAATAACTCACATTAAAGCACTTAGGCATCCCATTATGATATGTTTCTTTTGAAAATTAGATGAATTTAGGGAACTAGACACTTTGTTTAGGATAAAATAGTAAAATTGATGTTATTGTTTGACCTAGACATTAGTTTCCATGGAGTAGGAGAATAAGTACATGTTCAAAACTTGTAGATATCAAAGATAAGTACATTTTATGAATTCTAGGAAAGAGAAAATACCTAGGTCATCAACATATGACTAGTTGGACTAAGAGATATAGGCCAAGAGGCATAAAGATAGAGAAAATAGAAGAGTTATAGAAGTGGAAAAGGTAGATAACTAAGAAGAATAACCAGGGTCTGAGTTTTCCAAGTGTAAAAGATTGAGGTTATATATAATCACAAAATATAATCTATATTTCTCCCCTTTAATCTAGTATTGAAATTAATAGCTTAAATAAAGGGAATGTGTACTTGGTTATGTGTGCACACCTTATCTTTATGTGTGCCCAACTTGAGTGATTTTACTAGTGACTGACCTACAACCAAGAAAATGTTATAGTATAAAATTAGTGCATATAATCTAAGTTAAAAGTACTTGAAATAAAGTGAAATTGAAAAATTAATGTTTAAGAGTACACATGTGTGTCGATGTAACTACCTTGCCCATTAGAAAGTTGTTTTGAAAAATATGTATCATTATAAGGCTCTAAAACTAAGATAGGATAAATATAGATAAATATTTAAAGTTCATATATACAAGGAGAGAGAGAGAGAGAGAGAGAGAGAGACAGAGAGAGAGACAGAGAGAGAGAGAGAGAGATTAGAAGTACATATATCCAACTTTGGATCAAAATTAAGTTGCCACCTGGTAGTTGAGATTAGCTCAACCATGTAACCTAATGATACTTTAAAATAAGTGAGGTTAGATGATCAACTATAACGTAGAAAAATTGGCAAGATTGAGTGATTTGATCACCTCAACCATACCAAAAGGTGAACAAACTATTGCAGTAGATTGGCTCAATAAAATTTCATAAATTTTCATGAGGTATCGGTACAAAAAATTCTATGATATGGTAATAGTACATAAAAGAGTTTTGGAATCTAAAAATAATTTGGATTTTGAAATAGTAGGCACATGTTTCATAACATATACACCTTAGATATGTCTCATGCTAAAATTGTGTATAATAAAAATATAAATGTATAAAATTCTACCACAACTACGAATCTGAATCATATAAATGTGTGTTTTGGCCAAGTCAGATAACTCTGTAAGTGTGGAGTACATGCTTCCAAATCATGCCCACCACTATATATGGATAAATTTTAAAACTTATATAAGTAAAAATGTGGAGGACATGTTTCTAAAACATTACCCCACTATAAAATAGGGATGTTGAATGCTGAATAAGTGTGGAGAGCATGCTTCCAAAGTAGGCCCCCATTGAATTTGGAACCTATATAAGTACCATCTATTGAATGAATGTGGATAACATGATTCAAAATCATTCCCCTAATGAATATGAGAATTATTAATGTGTGGAATCCATGACCATTTAACATGCCCCCATTGAATTTGAGGACTGATATAAGTACCATATGTTGAATGAGCATGGAAAAAATGATTTGAAAGCATGCCCCCACTAAATCTAAAAACTATTCCAAGTGTGGATAACATGTCTCTATGACATAACCCCACCAATATTCCCCCCTTTGAGGTGAGGGAAAGATATAAATGGTAGTTACCTCACCTCAAATGGATATGACAGATTTATAATCTATAAATATAGCCATGTAGCATTTAAAAGGAAATATGTCTAGGTAAATGTATCATTGAAGCACAAAAAACCAATATGATCACATGCAGGCCTAAGATGAAGGATAAATATCATGGAAATGTCTAGATAGTAATGGTACAAGTTGAATAATAAAACAAACACGCACATAAGAGCACTCAAAATTATGTCAAAAGTTAATGGTAAAAGGAGACCACAAATAAGGGGCATGTTCAAATGTCACAAAATCAAAGGGACATGACGTAGTCAAATGTCCATAAAATCAAGAATGACATATTCAAATGTCTATACAATAAATAATGACATATTCAAATGTCAATGAAAACATAAATAGGCATAGGGGTCACAAGTAAAGGAGCATATTCAAATGCTCTAAAAATTAATACAAAACACTCAAGGAAGTGCATAAAGTAAAGAATAAGTAGCCATAATAAACATGTCATAGTATCCCATGGATCCAATCTGTTAGAAAAATTATGTCATGTGTATAGCATATAAAGTACCCTATGTAAGATATAATCATGGATAATAGGCATGTGTAAGTATATATGTAATCTCAAACATGATAATGTAGATTGATCATCGAATCATATAACTTGTGTGTATCAAGACCAAAGAAGTAGATACCCTTAATGTCCATATGACATGACTAGAGGGAAATCCTAACATCTAAAATAAGAATGTATAATGTATATGTGTATGCTTGTATCACACTCAAGTAGAAGTGTGACACATATGCGTATGTAGGATTAATTGACTATGTCATCCTTCAATATGGAAGTAACATGTGGATGCCAAGGAGCCAATATAACTTGTAAGTGTTGAAAGTATTTTTGAAGTTTTGTATGTTTTTTATTTTTTAAAGTATTTTTTAAATTTTTGAATAGGAAAGATCATCCTATGATTCCATCTAATGGATTTCAATAGATATATACCCATTGTGAATATGGTGTAATACATGGATTACACTATTGAGGAATATGTATAGGTGTAAAATATGTCACTATAGTATCAATGGTGCTCTACATATGTAAAATAAGATTATATGGTCATGACGCAATAATAGGTGTAACAAGAGTATGGGTTTTTGGAACCCATCATTGAGTGTTATGTGGTTTCTTTGGCATAGCACTAATATGTGTATTTTGAAGTGCTATAGATATCTGATCATGGTGTGTAGTAAAAGATGGGGATTTCATGGAATCCACTATATTTTTATGATGTAATGGTCTCTAAGGTACTAGATACCTAGTAAAGGGGACTACTTTTTCCTTACCCTTTTATGATAAATTATCCTATTAGATAGTTGTCTATGTATAATTTTATTTTATTCAATATGATGCTCATATGAAATTATAGAAATTATAAATACCTGATTGATGTGAATGTATTAAACACACCCATACACTATATAAAATACTACTTGAAGAGTGTGTATCCAAGGACTTACCAATAATATATCAAAGATGCATGTGTAAGGGATAATGGAAAAGTTAGTAACCACATGTGTAGGACCAACCTATATAGGTAAGTCAATCTCACCAAAAACTTTCTGGGAGGTCCCATCAAATTCTCAAATTGATATGGTAGATGGGTTTAAATATTGATGAGTATAACCCAAATGCATAAGTAATGTCCTAATATAAGCATTCTCATTTGCACCATTATCGATCATAACACTATGTATGGAGTGTTTACCAAGGTATGATTGAATGAATAGAGAACGAATATCAAAGTCATTATCCTTAATTTCACTATCATCAAAGGAAATAAAATGGGTTTGAACCATGAGAGGTATTTGTCACATGTAAGTACCAATAACTCCATATAGTGGGTGTCCATATTGTGATGGAGGAGGATGTGCATTATATTCTATTTGGACTTCTGGCTCCTTCTTAAAATGATCTTGCAAAGGATTGTTAAATATTTTATGTTTATGATGATCACTAGGTTGTGAACTTGATTCCTTTGGAAGATCCTCAAATATAAGTTTTTTGTCATCGATAATATCTTGGATCTTATGTTTCAAGGCAAGTAATCTACTTATAGAATGTCTTGGTCCTTAATGATAATCACAATAATAATTCACATCATATCTTTTGGGTTGAGGTTGACTCATATCAACCTATATAGGATGAGGGGGAGATATAAGCTAGCACTCTAGTAACCGTAGGAGTAATGAAGCTAGGGACTCAAGTAAACATGTAAATTATCTCCTTGGTTCATTAGATAAGACAAGCTAATTAGGTTGTTGTGAAACTATGTTAACCATGGTGGTTGTTTTCTTTTTATTCATAGGAGGTTTTACCTTATAACTTGGTTTAATTATAAATTTGGTACTTGATGTAAATGCAGTTAGTGTGTTTGCTACATACTTGATCTTATTCAATGACATAATATTCATTTCATGATCCCATATAACATGGAATAAGTCATAAAAAGATTTTAAATTATTTAAAATAATGGATTCATGTAAATGAACAAGCAAACTTTGCTTGAATATATCTTGTAACTCTTTGTCTACCATAAAATTACTCATTTTGGCTAGCATTGTCATATATCCCAATACATATTCATTGATAGGTTCATTTTTTCCTTGTTTTATTTTTGAAATTTGGGCATATGAAATCTTTTTATAAATGTTAATGGAAAAGTGTGCTAAGACCTATTTTTCAAGAGGTTTGAATGCTTTGATGGATTAGAGAGGTAAATCATAGAACCACCTCAAAGCATAGTCATTAAGGCTTCTTAGAAATAATTTGGTCAAAATTTTATCATTGGAGGCATAGTCAAGGTATGTTGCATAACATGTTTAAATATGTTGTTCAAGATCACCCATGCCATCATAAAATGTGAACTTAGGTGCAATAGATCTAGTTAGAAAGGGGTGTAAAGAGATTTCAAGTGCAAGAGGGTTGTGCAACACATCTTGTAAATCTATGACATGAGGGGATTTAAACATTTTTTTTCAATGATTGTAATATTATATTCCAAGGTCTTTATAACTTGAAGTAATGATTGAATTTTAGGCCCAATGGGATTAGATTATCAATTTTATTGCTCACCAAAGGGGATGAATACATGTTTTGAGTATAATAGGCAATGAAACCGGTATTTTTGTTGAAACAATGGGTAATTGTATGATAGATGTATCAATAGTAGTTTTAGGTAATAAAGTTTAAAACACATAATTTTTTCCCCCACTATATGTAAGTGGATTGATCATTCTAGACTAATTTATAGTACCTTTTAAGGATTCACCATTACTAGGTGAGGCAGCCTTAGTTTTATCTTGTTTATTTATTTCATATTTTGTAACATAAAAAAATGCATATATTATTCCCTTTTTATTATTGAGATGAGTAATAATTACTCTTTATCTTCCATTTGAAATCAAGTTTTTATACTAACATTTTCTATTATTTCACAAATAAAAATCTTAAAGTTTGCAACAAAGTAAAACAATCAAGAAACCCTAATTTATCTTAGGGTTTGATGTTCAAAGATCAGGTTCACCAAATGTTTAATCTTAAAATGGTATCTAAATTTATGTTATCTATATTGTATTAAATGGGTATATATAAATGAAATGGCACAAGGTAGATAATCAAATCTATAACATGCCAATTAGATGCTAAACTCAAATATAAGCATACACTAAATTTATTATGTTGAGATAGTCTAAATATGGAAAGTATAACTATGCTAGATATATAAATGACAAAGAAGTGAAGTACTTAACTTGTTCTGATGGTAATGTAGTTTTGGATCTAGAACATGTTAAAAATAGGTGGGAAGGAAATTTTGGAATAATTGTCAAATTCTAGATTTGACACCTCTAACTCTCTGGATAGTAACTTCAACTATGATATTTGCATCAATGATATTTTTTGGGTTTGACACTAGTGTCTTGTATAGAATATCTACTGAAATAGGATGTGACCACCTAGATGATTTTGGGTTTTGATTTACATTTTCTTTGGTTAATTTATATCTAGGTCATGGATAGTCTCTCATGAAATGGCAAAACCCTAGATTTCCATCTTCAATGTGACCTTCGGGGGAAATGAGTTAATGGGTACATGGTGTTGAACTGACCCCAATGACCCCTCTATCAAAGGAAACTACCTACATAGCCAGTACTCCAATGAAGGCCTCATACTAATGTAGTTCTCCCATATGTTTTGGCTTATGTGTGAATCATATAATGTATGCAAAGTAAGTATAACAGTGACCTACTTGTAATTGGTAAAATTGGGCTCTTGGGCTACTCCTTTAGTACTTCAACCTATAGATGTATTTTACCTATGACTGGTATGGAAATAGGGAAGCTTTGTTCAATTGAATTCTTGATAAATTACTTTTGATAAGTTGTCTTTGGTCTCTTCAATATTTTCTATGTGAGGATTGTATGCAAGTTGATCTTGTATTTATATCAATCCCTTTGGATTAATAACTCACATTAAATCACTTAGGCCAACCATGAGGATACATTTCATTTACAAATTAGATGAATTTAGGGTACTAGACACTTGCATTAGGAAAGGAAATTAATGTTGACATTATTATCTGACCTAAACATTAGAATCTAAGGAGTAGAAGAATAGTTATAGGTATAGAACTTGTAGATATGGAATATAAGTATATTTTAAGCATTATGGGTAATATAGAAGATATGGGTCATGAACATAAGACTGGTTAGACTAAGAGATATAGGCCAAGAGGCACAAATATAGAGCATATGTGAGACTTATGAAAGTGAGAAAGGTATATAACTAAGAGATACAACCAAGGTCTGAGTTTGTCAAGTGTATAAGAATAAGGTTAATCAAAAAATATAACCTAAAGGTTTACCCTATTTTAATTCATATTAGACAATTTTTATCTCTTCCATAATGATTGATTTCTTTTTATAAATTCTTTTATTATCTTGTAATAAAGATTTATTGATTAATCTTATAGATTTATGTCAATAAAATATAACAGAGTTTGGATTTATTATAATAATTTAATCCCTAAAAATTGGTGTGTTGTCCCTTGAATTGACTTCTCAATCTAATTTAGTGGTATATGAACATTTTAGATCCTACATTTCTCATCTAACAAGGTTAGGCTATCAAAACTTTAGCTTGGAGATGAAATATTTATCTAATTATCTTCATGATAGATGCAAATGAATACAAATGAATGTAATATGAATAAATTATTCATACCTGGTAAAGGAAATGCTCAAAGAGGCTTTGAGAAAATAAATGGATGAAATGATATCCTAATTTATGTAGACTCTCTAGGAAATGCTAAGAAGCAAGGTAATAGCTCCAGAATGGAGGCCTTTCTAAGGGTAAATTCCCTTAAGGTACAAGGAAGTTTTGATATTATAATGTTTGATGTTAAAATAAAAGCAGGTACCCTTAAAAATTAGATAAACAAATTAGAGTCATATTTGTTTGTATATACTCTCTCAATTTCAATAATGGTGGGAAGCTCAGCTTGAGAATTCTAAAGAAGATTTCAAGGATGATTGTATGTCCATCACAAATCCCCCTTGGATTGAATTTATTAATGTTAAATATGAGTATATTATAGAATATGCCTATGAGTAAAAGTACATGCAGTGTCAATTTCTATGATAGGAGTAGTAATTTGTGTAGAACTACACAAATACCTTCTATACTCTATCATTAAAACTCAACATCAAAGATTTTGAAAGGCATAGAGTGATCAAATAAAAGAGTGTTTGCATCAATATATTCAAAGAAATATGAGGTTTGTAACCATTAAAATGATGGGAACAACCCATTGATATGTAACAAATATCAATGAAAAGGTCAAATAGAAAGTGAAATTCCTTGTAGGAAAGTAGGAAAAATCAACTAACAGAGGAAACTCCAAGTATGGAAACAAGCAACAAACTAGAGAAGCCCCACAACATAAGCAAAAATCAAAACTCCCATCATCAAGGTTTTCTATGAAAAATACCATAGATAAGCTCCCATAGAAGGAGATTAGAAAATGGTGTGAGAACCATAGGATATGAAGGTCATTTTTAACAAGACACATGAGTCTGATCCAATTCAAGTATGATATGTACCTAGGGATATGATATGTTAATGTATATGGGTTGATCGAAATGACAACATGTGGCACACATCCCCCTTAGTTATTTGTAAAAATCAAATCTTGTCCCACAAATATATCTTGTGTTGTGTTGGTCTACATTATATTCTACGTAATTCAAATATTATAAGTGTGGATCATAACAAGTGATATCAGAGCTTTAATTTGGGAAAAATATGTGGGTGAAACTATAAACCTTGGATAATTTATTATATCTTTAAATTTGTTGTGATTTTTTCTATTTTTTTATACTAGAGTTGGAGAATAATTCAAGGACACCACAATATAAATATTAAGTTTTTTTTTAATATTTTAGGAGTGATATATTACAATTTTAGTGTTTGCCACCAATTCATTATATCAGCCATAATTTAAGAATTTTTTCTATGATTTTTTCCTAAAATATTATCATCATATAGGGAAGTTACAGTAAATGTTTTATATGTTTTGTGTGAGTTATTATGATTTTATTATTTTTCATAGATTCTCTCTATAGGCTGAACTTTTTGAAAATTTTATATTTTTTCCTTGATGTTGTATGATCATATAGGTAAGCTACAGTAAAAAAAATTGGCCTTTTTTATTTGTTAGGAGTGAGTTGTTTTGATTTTAGGTTTTTTCACTAACCCTATTTTGTGTGACAGATGGATTTTTTTTTTTTAGGAGAGGATGATATTGATGCTAAATAATGGTGGCTATTTTTTAAGGAGAAATATTAAAATTAGATGTTTTGTCAATTACATTGGCATGTTTATTTTTCATGCCCTACATTGTGATGGTTTAATCAACCGAGCATAGAATAAAGGAATTATTTAAGGGAATATTTGGAACACATCTTCATAAATCAATGGGACTATGAAAATTCAAATATCATATGTTAAAATATTCATTCAAATCCCTAATTTCATGTCAAGGAAGTTGATGTAATGGATGGGCTATGGATTGGGTTAGTTGTTTGGTGGAATAAGATTTAGAATGGGTGGTGGCTAGGTATTCTCATGATGGAACCAAAATATCACCATAACATCATTATGATTATTGAGATCATCTAGTTGTGATAAAATAGAGCTCCAAGGTCCTTTAGTCTTTGAGACTATAAGGAAGTGAAGCTCCTAATCGATGTTAAGACCATGGAAATGAGGGAAATTAAGTTAAATGACTTGTGAAATGAGATCAACACTACCAAGTTGGATATGCCCAGTCAATGTCATCCATAAATGTTAATGATATAATATGAGTTTATACTCAAGGAGAATAAGTAATGGGGTGATCGTGAGGATCTAGGCTTGAATCACGTTATACTATCAACTTTTGTTTAAAGGGAGAACAATGATTGGTGGATCAATAATTTGTTCTTATTCTTCTAAGGCATTGAGAGAGTCATAAATAAGGTGTGGAATCAGGGTGGAATATAAAATATCTCTCCTAAGATTGGTATTTATATCATAATGTATACTAAAAGTGGGACCAAGTGCCCTAACCCTAAGGAAAAGACCTCTAACAAGACTAGGTGTTTTAGAAAGTGTCAACCAAAATGGATTAGGTAATGTGTAAGCATATTATCCTATCAAAATGGATTGTGTGAGGACTTTCCGTGTTTTTATAATCAAGGTTTTTTTGGCTTGTATGATTGGACAAGGCTTTTAGTAATGTTTTTGTTATTTTTGTTTGTTTTAGGAATATTTGACTAAAATGAAAACTTAATACTTGTTGAAATGAAACAAATTAAAGTATAAATAAATAATTTAATTTAATTTAAATGAATGAACGCTTATTTTTTTTTTTTTTTTGGTTGTTTTAAATTCATGCAAAGTAATAAAGAGAGATCTATCTAGTTATGCTAATGTTGATTTTTATTTTTTCTGGATGCAAGTTATATGAAGTTGTTTTTGTGTTTTTTGATTAATATGTGAGTGGATATACTATGAAAACTATATTTTATTAACATGAAAGTTATTCAATAAAATATCTAATTTCAAAAAAATAATACTATGAGGTTCCTAGAGTTTTCTTTCACCCAAATAAGACAAGAATAAATTTTAACCTTTCTAGGTGTTGCACACTAGCTATGACCAATATATTTGAAATGGAAATAAATTATTTAAATTATAATTTATCTGATTAAAAGAATTAAAAAATCATTCTTAATTGATCTAAATAATTAAAATTAGAATAAAAATAGCACCACTTGTTCACCTAAGTTTGTCTAGGGTTGTACTACTCACTAGTTGCTTGTTTGAGAGTGAAAACAACTTGTTTCAAAATTGAAAACTGATTATTGCAATGGATGGAAATGCATGACATATGTGGTTTAGATGTAATATTGTGTTATGGGAGAATATATTTAATTAATAAAATATTATTATTAGTGAGGGAAGTGAAATTAATGATTATAGTTACTAAATTTTCTAGACATTTATGTTGTATTGTTTGACAATTGTACTAATTTATTTCATTATATGTTATGTATAAAGGACATTTTCATGTGTTTATGAATACACTATATTGACAATGTATTAGAATATTATATGTATGTGATTTAATTTTTAGATTTGATTTATTACATAGCATTCGATTTGATGTATATACATTTTGAGTACTTTATTATTATGTTGAAATCTCAGACTAACTACCTTTTGGTTTGACCAAGGTGTTTTTGGGACTATCTTATCCTCACAGAGTGAAATAGAGTGAGAGTTTCATAGGGGAGGAGGATGTATATATTGTAATTGGGAGAAGAAATAGTAAAATTAAACCCACACACACACACACATACTTTTATTCATTGAAATAAATTAAATGTTAATGATATTATACGAATGTGTTGATTGTTTTTTTATTATCCATCTCTATGGTTAATATTTCATGCTTGCATTGAATTGAGTTGATTATTTACCTGGTTAGGTCATAACCAAGTTGGAATGGATGTTATTACTAAACAAAATTCATTAATTATATTAATATAAATTTCTTGTCTGAATCGCTATGAAACCATTTTGTGGGTTAAACTTTAGTTACTAATTTTTGAATGGTGATAGACTTATTTATATGCATTATAAATATTTAGATGTATGGGATGTTTATTAAAAACCATGTATTTGTATGTAAATATGTAATGAACTTAAGACTCAATCCTTACCTCTTTTTAGTGGCTAGAACAAAATGGGTAAAAAGTCACCCAAATAATTATCTTAAAAGAGTTTTTGTTTAGTGAGGAAGATTCTAGTAATTTATTTCCATGCACCATTCAATCCAAAGAAGAATTAGGTCATTATGGAAATATTTGACAAGGAAATTATGTTTCATATTGCTATCATTTCAGGTTGACTTTTCCATTTGGTGAAAATAGGGGTTTTGTATGCAACAACCATGCCAAAATAGGGTTGTGGACTATAAGTTAAAGACAAGAATTAAAAACATGAAATTATGAATTTGAGTCCCATTATGGTGAACTCATAGATTTTTAAGATAAATTATAGGACATGCAAAAAAAAAAATTGTTAATTATGTTAATATGCATTAGTTGTGTGAATCTCTATGAAATTATTATGTGTGTTAAACTTTGGTTACTAAGTTGTGAATGTCGATAGACTTATTTCTACACATTATAAATCTTTGGATGTATAGGATGTTTCTTAAAAACTATGTCTTTGTATTTGAATATATAATGACCCTAAATTTTAATTATTACCTCTTTTTAGTGGCTAGAAGAAATGGGTAAAAATTCACCCAAGCAATTATCTTAAAATATTTTTTGTTTGGTGAGGAAGATTCTATTAGTCTATTTCCATGCATTGTTTGAGCCAAAGAAGAATTAGGTCATTATGGAAATCTTTGAGAAGTAAATTAGGTTTTATATTTCTATCATTTCAAGTTGACTTTGACCATTTTGTGAAAAGAGGGGTTTTACATGTAACCGCCATGCCAAAATACGGTTATGGACTATAAGTTAAAGACAAAAAGAAAAAACATGCAATTATGAATTTGAGTCCCATTATGGTGAACTCGCAGAGTTTTAAGAGAAAAGGAAATAAGATAAGGATGAGGGAAAATGGAAGAATGATGGATCATTAAAGGAGTAGAAAGAATATTGGCATTAAAATGATAGTCATCATAAAAATTAGGCAAGTAAGGTTTTCAATTTCAAAATAGAAATTTTGGTAAGGGTTTTGATCATATCTACATATGGATTGAGTTCCTATTTATAAATAAAATGTTTGAATGCCACTCTTACATGGGTAAGTGTTAAATCCGTTTGAATGTATATGCTGATATTTTTTTACAAGTTGGGTTTTCACCTTTATAGACAAGGGGATGGAAATCATTTCCATCCACAAGCCTATATAAGTGACATTAGAGCCTTCATTAGTGTTTACAATGTATCTTGGTTATTTATCTTCCTATGTAAAATACACCAAAACCCTTACTCACTTATGTAAGATGAATTATGAGATGGAAAATGATTTCTTGTTTTTCAATTCTATGTTTAATGTGTTTATATATTTTACCCATAAGGAACAAAACTTAATTTTGCCTTGTAAATTAGGTTAAAACCTAGATGAACTCCTTTTGATGATTTATAACTATAGATAAATTGACACCTGGATATCTATTGCATCTATTTATAAATACTATGAACTTGGAGATTGCTTTAAATTTGTCGATTGGTAAATACATGTTTAGTATGAGAAAAACCATTGGTTTTACTTGAGAGAAAGGGAATAATGTAAATAGTCTTATCTTTTGTACACTAGTTATAGATATTATATTGGGTACATACTTGTATGTTATATCTATGAGCTATAGAAGTTAATTCTAATTATGTTTTGAGATTAGATGGTCTATTAGATCTTAGGTAAGTTTTAATTGTGTATTTGAAAGGAAATAATATAGTCCTAGGCATAAATATATAGGTATGAAACTATAGTAATGGTATGGTGAGTTTGTTTCTTTTATCTATTGGTAGTCTTATAAGTTTTTACATTAGTTTTAGTTTTACTTTGAAATTTTCTGACAGTATTATACATGTGGATATAACTTATAGAGTAGATTGTATTTAAATTGTTATTTGTCTGAACAAAAAGTATATATATACACATATATAACACAATTTGTAGGCAATATTTTAAACTGTTAGTGTATTAGATAATTTGATGTTATAGTCAATAATGATTTAAGTTCAAGTGGAATATTAGGGGCTTACAAAAGATTTAGATAAATAGAAATACACTTATAAATTTATAAACCATTAGATAGTTTGGAGGAAACAATTATTAGCTAACCTTATTTTTGATAATGAAAATGGAAGTATTTATAACAAAGATATGAATTGAATAATAATTAACATGGTATGAAAATAAATACTATGACATGATATTAAATGTGAAGATAAGCCACTAAGGATTGAGGGGGATAACAACTGATAAAATGGTCTATACTAAACTTGTAAATTAACCCTGGCTTTGTGTACATGAATTATGATTATTATTCACTTTTAAGAATATATTGAATTCTTAAGTAGATAAAAATTGTGAAATTCCTTTGAGATGTAAATAATGTATCTATTATAGGGATTTTTGTAACCTAAGCATGTAGTTATACTTGTATTTGGTAATTATAAATGTTATTGGTTGATAAGACCCTGTATTCCTTAGATGTGTTAATAATAGTTGTAACATGAAAAAAATAATATGATTTTTTGTACAAAATGGATGTTTTTACCCTTTATTTCATAAAGCAAGTAAATAAATGTCTTTATTTTTTAATCAATTGTATGTTGCAAATGTGTATTTATTATGCCTTGAAAACTAGTTATGAGATTATACAAAACATATTTATTATGATAACAAATGAAATGTATACAATGTTTTTGTCATGAAATACATATATCTATCAATTTTTATCATAGATGGATTAAGTTTATTTAATAGAGAGTATGTGTGTGTGTGTATAATTGGCTTATATCTTTGAGTGATCTAAATTCTAAAATAATTTTTTTTGGCCAAAGTAATGTTATAGATGAGACATTAGCATTCCATTATACTTTCTAGTTTATATGTTGATTTAAATATTATAGGAATAATGGATTATTATTCCTATTTTAGTTAAGGGTCCAGATTAATAAATTAGTAAATAATATTTTAATAATTATAGTCCTTATTTGTATAATTTATTTGTCTTTTAAACCTTTCTAAAAATATCAATAAATAAGAAGAAATAATGACTTAGTTGGAAATGGGCTAAGATGGCTAAAACAAGGTCTAAAATTAGTTGTGCAGGATTAGGACAGTGTCATAAATTATAATTTGGATTTCATTCAGTGAAAGGACAAGAGAACCAAAAATAGGACACTTTGAGGTCTAGTGTTGTTATCCACTCCTGCCACTATTGTAGATATGATTGAATATTCAAACCCTAACCTTCCATCATGCTTGATAAATGGGATTTGAATCACTTGAAAAAGGGGTGGTTAGTGTGTGTAGGATGCACTAGACATGTGATCAACACCTCTCTCTCTCTCTCTCTCTCTCCTCTCTCTCTCTCTCTCTCTCTC